>JAJHSY010000093.1:0-27929 GCA_020800305.1 Porphyrio hochstetteri | reverse complement strand
GTGCAAGGGGGTGTGTGTGTGTGGGGCTGGGTGTGCATGGGGGTGGGTGTGCATGGGGGTGTGTGAGGGGGCTGGGTGTGCATGGGGATGGGTGTGCAAAGGGGGTGTGCAAGGGGCTGGGTGTGTGAGGGGATGGGTGTGCATGGGGATGGCGTGTAAGGGGGTGTGCAAGGGGCTGAGTGTGCAATCGCGATGGGGTGTGCAAAGGGGCTGTGCAAGGGGGTGGGTGTGTGAGGGGATGGGTGTGCATGGGGGTGGGTGTGTAAGGAGGGTGTGTGAGGGGGGTGAGTGTGCATGGGGGTGGGTGTGCGAAGGGGGTGTGCAAGGGGGTGGGTGTGTGAGGAGGGTGGGTGTGTGAGGAGGGTGGGTGTGCAAAGGGGTGTGTGCAAGGGGGTGGGTGTGCAAGGGGGCTGGATGTGTGAGGGGATGGGTGTGCATGGGGGTGGGTGTGTGAGGAGGGTGGGTGTGTGAGGAGGGTGGGTGTGTAAGGAGGGTGTGTGAGGGGGGTGAGTGTGCATGGGGGTGGGTGTGCGAAGGGGGTGTGCAAGGGGGTGGGTGTGTGAGGAGGGTGGGTGTGTGAGGAGGGTGGGTGTGCAAAGGGGTGTGTGCAAGGGGGTGGGTGTGCAAGGGGGCTGGATGTGTGAGGGGATGGGTGTGCATGGGGGGGGTGTGCAAAGGGGGTGTGCAAGGCGGTGGGGTGTGTGAGGGGATGGGTGTGCAAGGGGCTGGGTGTGCATATTGGGCATATTGTGTGTATTGGGGTGCCCCATCCCAACCCACCCATGCCGTGTGTCGGGGTGCCGGATGTTGGGGTGCTCTTGGCTGCCGGGTGCCGGATGTTGGGGTGCCCTACCCCTGACCCATCCATGCTGTGTGTCAGCTGCTGGGTATTGGGGTGCCGAGTAACCGGGGTGCTCTGGGCTGCCGGGTGCCAGGTATTGGGGTGCCCTAGGATGCCGAGTACCAGGGTGCTCTGGGATGCTGGGTGCCAGGTATTGGGGTGCCCTAGGATGCCGGGTACCAGGGTGCTTTTGGATGCTGAGTGCTGGGTATTGGGGTGCCCCATCCTGTCCCATCCATGCTGTGTGTTGGCTGCTGGGTACTGGGGGTGCCAAGTATCGGGGTGCCCTGGGCTGCTGGGTGCCAGGTATTGGGGTGCCCCATCCCGACCCACCCATGCCGTGTGTCGGGGGTGCCAGATGCTGGGGTGCCCTGGGATGCTGGGTACCAAGGTGATTTGGGCTGCTGGGTGCCAGGTATTGGGGTGCCCCATCCTGACCCAGCTGTGCCGGGTGCCAGGGTGCTCTGGGCTGCTGGGTGCCAGGTATTGGGGTGCCCCATCCCAACCCACCCATGCCCTGTGTCAGGGTGCTGGGTACCAGGATGCTCTGGGATGCCGGCTGCTGGCTATTGGGTTGCTGGGTGCCGGGATGCTCTGGGCTGCCGGGTGCCAGGTACTGGGGTGCCTTGGGATGCCGGGTACCAGGGTGCTCTGGGATGCCAGCTGCTGGCTATTGGGGTGCTGAGTTCCGGGGTGACCTGGGCTGCTGGGTGCCAGGTATTGGGGTGCCCTACCCTGACCCATCCATGCTGTGTGTTGGGGTGCCAGGTATTGGGGTGCCTTGGGATGCCAGGTACCAGGGTGCTCTGGGATGCCAGCTGCTGGCTTTTGGGGTGCTGGATGCAGGGATGCTCTGGGCTGCCGGGTGCCAGGTATGGGTGCCCTAGGATGCTGGGTACCAAGGTGCTCTGGGCTGCTGGGTGCCAGGTATTGGGGTGCCCCATCCCAACCCACCCATGCCGTGTGTCGGGGGTGCCAGATGCTGGGGTGCCCTGGGATGCTGGGTGCCAGGTATTGTGGTGCCCCATCCCAACCCACCCATGCCCTGTGTCAGGGTGCTGGGTACCAGGATGCTCTGGGATGCCGGCTGCTGGCTATTGGGGTGCTGGGTGCTGGGATGCTCTGGGCTGCCGGGTGCCAGGTACTGGGGTGCCCTAGGATGCCAGGTACCAGGGTGCTTTTGGATGCTGGGTGCTGGGTATTGGGGTGCCCCATCCCAACCCATCCATGCCATATGTCGGGGTGCCAGATGCTGGGGTGCTCTGGGCTGCCAGGTGCCAGGTATTGGGGTGCCCTAGGATGCTGAGTACCAGGTTGCTCTGGGATGCTGGGTGCCAGGTATTGGGGTGCCCCATCCCAACCCATCCATGCCGTGTGTCGGGGTGCTGGATGCTGGGGTGCTCTTGGCTGCCAGGTGCCAGGTATTGGGGTGCCCCATCCTGACCCAGCTGTGCCGGGTGCCAGGGTGCTCTGGGATGCCGGGTGCCAGGTATTGGGGTGCCCTAGAATGCTGGGTACCAAGGTGCTCTGGGCTGCTGGGTGCCGGGTATTGGGGTGCCCCATCCTGTCCCATCCATGCTGTGTGTTGGCTGCTGGGTATTGGGGTGCTGGGTGCCGGGGTGCTCTGGGCTGCCGGGTGCCAGGTATTGGGGTGCCGCATCCTGACCCAGCTGTGCCGGGTGCCAGGGTGCTCTGGGCTGCTGGGTGCCAGGTATTGTGGTGCCCCATCCAACCCACCCATGCCCTGTGTCAGGGTGCTGGGTACCAGGATGCTCTGGATGCCGGCTGCTGGCTATTGGGGTGCTGGGTGCTGGGATGCTCTGGGCTGCCGGGTGCCAGGTATTGGGGTGCCCTAGGATGCCGGGTACCAGGTGCTTTTGGATGCTGGGTGCTGGGTATTGGGGTGCCCCATCCCAACCCATCCATGCCATATGTCGGGGTGCCGGATGTTGGGGTGCTCTTGGCTGCCAGGTGCCAGGTATTGGGGTGCCCCATCCCAACCCACCCATGCCCTCTGTCAGGGTGCTGGGTACCAGGATGCTCTGGGATGCCGGGGTGCCAGGTATTGGGGTGCCCTAGGATGCTGGGTACCAAGGTGCTTTGGGCTGCTGGGTTCCAGGTATTGGGGTGCCCCATCCTGACCATCCATGCTGTGTGTTGGCTGCTGGGTATTGGGGTGCTGGGTGCCGGGGTGCTCTGGGCTGCCGGGGTGCCAGGTATTGGGGTGCCGCATCCTGACCCAGCTGTGCCGGGTGCCAGGGTGCTCTGGGCTGCTGGGTGCCAGGTATTGGGGTGCCCCATCCCAACTCACCCATGCCCTGTGTCAGGGTGCTGGGTACCAGGATGCTCTGGGATGCCAGCTGCTGGCTATTGGGGTGCTGGGTGCCGGGATGCTCTGGGCTGCCGGCTGCTGGCTATTGGGGTGCCCCATCCTGACCCAGCTGTGCCGGGTGCCAGGTTGCTCTGGGCTGCTGGGTGCCAGGTATTGGGGTGCCCCATCCCAACCCACCCATGCCCTGTGTCAGGGTGCTGGGTACCAGGATGCTCTGGGATGCCGGCTGCTGGCTATTGGGGTGCTGGGTGCTGGGATGCTCTGGGCTGCCGGGTGCCAGGTATTGGGGTGCCCTAGGATGCCGGGTACCAGGGTGCTTTTGGATGCTGGGTGCTGGGTATTGGGGTGCCCCATCCCAACCCATCCATGCCATATGTCGGGGTGCCGGATGTTGGGGTGCTCTTGGCTGCCAGGTGCCAGGTATTGGGGTGCCCCATCCCAACCCACCCATGCCCTCTGTCAGGGTGCTGGGTACCAGGATGCTCTGGGATGCCGGGTGCCAGGTATTGGGGTGCCCTAGGATGCTGGGTACCAAGGTGCTTTGGGCTGCTGGGTTCCAGGTATTGGGGTGCCCCATCCTGACCCATCCATGCTGTGTGTTGGGGTGCCAGGTATTGGGGTGCCTTGGGATGCCGGGTACCAGGGTGCTCTGGGACGCTGGCTGCTGGCTATTGGGGGTGCTGGATGCAGGGATGCTCTGGGCTGCTGGGTGCCAGTTATTGGGGGTGCCCTAGGATGCTGGGTACCAAGGTGATTTGGGCTGCTGGGTGCCAGGTATTGGGGTGCCCCATCCCAACCCACCCATGCCGTGTGTCAGGGTGCTGGGTACCAGGATGCTCTGGGATGCTGGCTGCTGGCTATTGCGTTGCTGGGTGCCGGGATGCTCTGGGCTGCTGGGTGCCAGGTATTGGGGTGCCCTACCCTGACCCATGCCATCCCCACAGGTGAGGCGTCCCCCCAGGAGCTGTCAGCTCAGGTGCTGAGCCCGTCGGGGCAGCGGTGCGAGGCTGAGGTGGTGGCGGGGGGCGCGGGGGTCTACAGCGTGCGCTTCGTGCCCCAGGAGATGGGGTCCCACACCGTCAGCGTCAAGTACCGGGGTCAGCACGTGCCAGGGAGCCCCTTCCAGTTCACCGTGGGACCCCTGGGAGAAGGGGGCGCCCACAAGGTGCGGGCTGGGGGCACCGGCCTCCAGAGAGGAGTGGCTGGGGTGCCAGGTATGGGGGAAGGGGAGAGGAGGGGAGAGGAGGGGAGAGGGGGTGGGTGGGTGGGGGTATTGGGGGTGTGGGGGGTATGGGGGGTATTGGGGGGAGGTGGGGGGTGTGGGTGCTGGGGGGTGTGGGGGGTATTGGGGGATGTGGGGGCTATGGGGGGAATGTGGGGGTGTGGAGGCATAGGGGGTATTAGGGGGGTGTGGGGGGAATGTGGGGGGGTGGGGGCTATGGGGGGAATGTGGGGGTGTGGGGGGGCTATGGGGGTATTGGGGGGTGTGGGTGCCGGGGGGATGTGGGGGGTATTGGGGGCGTGGGGGGTGTGGGGGTTGTGGGGGTGGGGGTGGGTGCTGGGGGGTGTGGGGGGTATGGAGGAGGTGGGGGGTGGGGGGGGGTGGGTGCTGGGGAGTGTGGGGGGTATGGAGGGGGGTTGGGGGTGGGGGGTGTGGGTGCTGGGGGGCATGGGGGGTATTGGGGGGGATGTGGGGGGAATGTGGGGGGTGTGGGGAGCTATGGGGGTATTGGGGGGGGTGGGGAGGTGGGGGGGTGTGGGTGCGGGGGGGGTGCTGGGGGATCTGGGGGGTATTGGGGGTATGGGGGGGGTGGGGGGGGTGGGTGCTTATGGGGGGATATGGGCGCACTGGGAGGGGGTGGGGGGAGGGGGGGGATGATGGGCAGAGGACGGAGCACCCACGGGTGTCTGTCCCCGTGTCCGTGTGTCTGTCTGTCCCTGTGTCCCCGTGTCCATCTGTCCCCGTGTCCGTGTGTCCCTGTGTCTGTCTGTCCCCATGTCCCCGGTTCTGTGTGTCCATCTGTCCCCGTGTCCCTGTGTCCCTGTGTCCATGTGTCTGTCTGTCCCTGTGTCCCCATGTCCGTGTGTCCCCGTGTCTCCGTGTCCCCCTGTCCCCATGTCCGTCTGTCCCCATGTCCCTGTGTCCCCGTGTCCCTTTGTCTGTCTGTCCCCGTGTCCCCATGTCCCCATGTCTGTCTGTCTCTGTGTCACCATGTCCCCCCGTCCCTGTGTCCCCGGTCCCCATGTCCTCATGTCCCCCTGTCCCTGTGTCCCCATGTCCTTGTGTTCCTGTGTCCATCTGTCCCCGTGTCCCCATGTCCCTGTGTCCCTGTGTCTGTGTGTCCCCCTGTGTCCCTGTGTCTGTCTGTCCCCATGTCCCTGTGTCCCCCTGCCCCATGTCCCTCTGTCCCTGTGTCCTCATTTCCCCCATGTCCCTGTGTCCCCATGTCTGTCTGTCCCCCTGTCCCTGTGTCTGTCTGTCCCTGTGTCCCCCTGTCCCTGTGTCCCTGTGTCCCCCTGTCCCCATGTCCCCCCTGTCCCTGTGGTCTCCATGTCTGTCTGTCCCTGTTTCCCTGTGTCCCCATATCCCCGTGTCCCTGTGTCCCCATATCCCCGTGTCCCTGTGTCCCCATGTCCCTGTGTCCCCATATCCCCGTGTCCCTGTGTCCCCATGTCCCTGTGTCCCCATATCCCCGTGTCCCTGTGTCCGTCTGTGCCCGTGTCCCCCTGTCCCCCCGTCCCCCTGTCCCCATGTCTGTCTGTCCCCCTGTCCCTGTGTCCCCCTGTCCCCGTGTCTGTCTGTCCCCTGTCCCCCTGTCCCCCTGTCCCCATGTCTGTCTGTCCCCCTGTCCCCCTGTCCCCCTGTCCCCATGTCCCCATGTCCGTCTGTCCCCATGTCTGTCTGTCCCCCCTGTCCCCCTGTCCCCATGTCTGTCTGTCTCTCCCCCTGTCCCCCTGTCCCCGTGTCCCCGTGTCCCTGTGTCCCCTGTCCCCTGTCCCCCTGTCCCCATGTCCCCATGTCCGTCTGTCCCCATGTCTGTCTGTCCCCCCTGTCCCCCTGTCCCCCCTGTCCCCGTGTCCCCCTGTCCCCCTGTCCCCCTGTCCCCATGTCCCCATGTCCGTCTGTCCCCATGTCTGTCTGTCCCCCTGTCCCCCTGTCCCCCTGTCCCCCTGTCCCCATGTCTGTCTGTCCCCCTGTCCCCCTGTCCCTGTGTCCCCCTGTCCCTGTGTCCCCCTGTTCCCCATGTCCTCATGTCCCCCTGTCCCCGTGTCTGTCTGTCCCCCTGTCCCCCTGTCCCCCTGTCCCCCCTGTCCCCATGTCTGTCTGTCCCCCTGTCCCCCCTGTCCCTGTGTCCCCCTGTCCCTGTGTCCCCCTGTCCCCATGTCCTCATGTCCCCCTGTCCCCGTGTCCCATGTCCCTGTGTCCCTGTGTCCCTCTGTCCCTGTGTCGCTGTGTCCCTGTGTCCCCGTGTCCCTGTGTCCCCATGTCCCTGTGTCCCCATGTCTGTCTGTCCCCTGTCCCTGTGTCTGTCTGTCCCTGTGTCCCTGTGTCCCCGTGTCCCTCTGTCCCCCTGTCCCCATGTCCCCGTGTCCCCCTGTCCCCGTGTCCCCCTGTCTGTCTGTCCCCGTGTCCCCCTGTCCCCCCCCAGCCGAGTTCAGCATCTGGACGCGTGAGGCGGGGGCCGGGGGTCTCTCCATCGCGGTCGAGGGGCCCAGCAAGGCCGAGATCTCCTTCGAGGACAGGAAGGACGGGTCCTGCGGCGTCTCCTACCTCGTGCAGGAGCCGGGTGGGTCTGGGGGCCCCGGGACCCCAGCACCCCCCCTCTGACCCCCCCGGGGACCCCAGCACCCCCCCTGTGACCCCCCCGGGGAACCCAGCACCCCCCCAGGCTACACCAGCACCCCCCCCCGGGACCCCAGCACCCCCCCTCTGACCCCTCCGGGGACCCCAGCACCCCCCCCAGGGACCCCAGCACCCCCCCTGTGACCCCCCCGGGGAACCCAGCACCCCCCCCAGGCTACACCAGCACCCCCCCTGTGACCCCCCAGCACCCCCCATAACCCCCCCAGGATGCCCCAGCACCCCCCGGGGACCCCAGCACCCCCCCTCTGACCCCTCCGGGGACCCCAGCACCCCCCCCAGGGACCCCAGCACCCCCCCTGTGACCCCCCCGGGGAACCCAGCACCCCCCCCAGGCTACACCAGCACCCCCCCTGTGACCCCCCAGCAGCCCCCATAACCCCCCCAGGATGCCCCAGCACCCCCCGGGGACCCCAGCACCCCCCCTCTGACCCCTCCGGGGACCCCAGCACCCCCCCCAGGGACCCCAGCACCCCCCCTGTGACCCCCCGGGGAACCCAGCACCCCCCCAGGCTACACCAGCACCCCCCCAGGGACCCCAGCACCCCCCCTGTGACCCCAGCACCCCCCCTGTGACCCCCCCGGGGAACCCAGCACCCCCCCAGGCTACACCAGCACCCCCCCTGTGACCCCAGCACCCCCCCTGTGACCCCCCCGGGGAACCCAGCACCCCCCCCAGGCTACACCAGCACCCCCCCTCTGACCCCCCCGGGGACCCCAGCACCCCCTTGTAATCCCCCTGGGGACCCCAACACCCCCCCTGTTACCCCCCCGGGGACCCCAGCACCCCCCATGTGACCCCCTGGGGACCCCAGTACCCCTCCCAGGGTGCCCCAGGACCCCCCATAACCCCCCCCAGGATGCCCCAGCACCCCACAGGGACCCCAGCACATCCCCCCGTGACCCCCCTGGGGACCCCAGCACCCCCCCCATGACCCCCCAGGATGCCCCAGCACCCCCTAGGGTACCCCAGCACCCCCATGTAATCTCCCCGGGGACCCCAGCACCCCCCCCGTGATCCCCCCAGTACCCCAGCACCCCCCCTGTGACCCCCCCAGGGACCCCAGCACCCCCCTGGGTACCCCAGGACCCCCCCATAACCCCCCCAGGATGCCCCAGCACCCCCCCCGGGGACCCCAGCACCCCCCTGTAATCTCCCCGGGGCTCCCAGCACATCCCCTGTGACCCCCCCAGGGACCCCAGCACCCCCCTGGGTACCCCAGGACCCCCCATAACCCCCCCAGGGTACCCCAGCACCCCCTCTGTAACTCCCCTGGGGACCCCAGCACACCCCCTGTGACCCCCCGGGGACCCCAGCACCCCCCCCGTGACCCCCCCGGGGACCCCAGCACCCCCCCTGTAACCCCCCCAGGGTACCCCAGCAGGGTGGTACCAATTCAGGGGCTCCCAGTGAGGGGGGGTCCCGGTGCAGGGTGGGGGTCCTGGTGCTGGGTGAGGGTCCCAGTGAGTGGGGTCCCAGTGCAGGGTGGGGGTCCTGGTGTGGGGGGTCCCAGTGCTGGGGGGGGTCCTGGTGCAGGGTGGGGGTCCTGGCGCTGGGGGGGGTCCCAGTGAGGGGTGTCCCAGTGCAGGTTGGGGGTCCCAATGGTGGGGGTCCCGGTGCTGGGTGGGGGTCCCGGTGTAGGGTGGGGGTCCCGGTGCCGGGGGTCCCAGTGAGGGGGGTCCCAGTGCTGGGAGGGGGTCCCGGTGCAGGGTGGGGGTCCCAGTGAGGGTGGTCCCAGTGAGGGGGGGTTCTGGTACAGGATGGGGGTCCGGGTGCCAGGGGTCCCAGTGAGGGGGGTCCCAGTGCTGGGGGGCTTCTGGTACAGGGTGGGGGTCCCGGTGCAGGGGTCCCAGTGAGGGGTGGCCCAGTGCAGGTTGGGGGTCCCAATGGTGGGGGTCCCGGTGCTGGGTGGGGGTCCCGGTGTAGGGTGGGGGTCCCGGTGCCGGGGGTCCCAGTGAGGGGGGTCCCAGTGCTGGGAGGGGGTCCCGGTGCAGGGTGGGGGTCCCAGTGAGGGTGGTCCCAGTGAGGGGGGGTTCTGGTACAGGATGGGGGTCCGGGTGCCAGGGGTCCCAGTGAGGGGGGTCCCAGTGCTGGGGGGCTTCTGGTACAGGGTGGGGGTCCCGGTGCAGGGGTCCCAGTGAGGGGTGGCCCAGTGCAGGTTGGGGGTCCCAATGGTGGGGGTCCCGGTGCTGGGTGGGGGTCCCGGTGCCGGGGGTCCCAGTGAGGGGGGTTCCAGTGAGGGGGGTCCCAGTGAGGGGGGGTTCTGGTGCAGGGTGGGGGTCCCGGTGCAGGGGGTCCCAGTGAGGGGTGGCCCAGTGCAGGTTAGGGGTCCCAATGGTGGGGGGTCCTGGTGCTGGGTGGGGGTCCCAGTGAGGGGGGTCCCAGTGCAGGTTGGGAGTCCAAATGCTGGGTGGGGGGGCCTGGTGAGGAGGGGTCTCGGTGAGGGGGGGTCCTGGTGCTGGGTGGGGGTCCTGGTGCCGGGGGGTCCCAATGAGGGGGTCCCAATGAGGGGGGGGTTCTGGTACAGGGTGGGGGTCCCGGTGCAGGGGGTCCCAGTGAGGGGTGGCCCAGTGCAGGTTGGGGGTCCCAATGGTGGGTGGGGGTCCCAGTGCAGGGTGGGGGTCCCAGTGAGGGGGGTCCCAGTGAGGGGGGGTTCTGGTACAGGGTGGGGGTCCCAGTGAGGGGGGGTCCCAGTGAGGGGGGGGTCCCAGTGCAGGTTGGGGGTCCCAATGGTGGGGGTCCCAGTGCTGGGTGGGGGTCCCGGTGCCAGGGGTCCCAGTGAGGGGCGTCCAGTGCTGGGGGGGGGTCCTGGTGCAGGGTGGGGGTCCCAGTGAGGGGGGGTCCCAGTGAGGGGGGGGTTCTGGTGCAGGGTGGGGGTCCCGGTGCAGGGGGGGTCCCAGTGAGGGGTGGCCCAGTGCAGGTTAGGGGTTCCAATGGTGGGGGTCCCGGTGCTGGGTGGGGGTCCCAGTGATGGGGGGTCCCAGTGAGGGGGGGGGTCCCGGTGCAGGGTGGGGGTCCCAGTGAGGGGGGTCCCAGTGAGGGGGGGGGTCCCGGTGCAGGGTGGGGGGTCCCAGTGAGGGGGGGTCCCAGTGAGGGGGGGGGTTCTGGTACAGGGTGGGGGTTCTGGTGCCGGGGGGTCCCAGTGAGGGGGGGGGGTCTGGTACAGGGTGGGGGTCCCGGTGCAGGGGGTCCCAGTGAGGGCGGTCCCAGTGCTGGGGGGGTGTCCCAGTGCAGGGTGGGGGTCCCAGTGAGGGGGGTCCCAGTGAGGGGGGGTTCTGGTACAGGGTGGGGGGTCCCGGTGCAGGGGGTCCTGGTGTGGGGGGGTCCCAGTGCAGGTTGGGGGTCCCAATGGTGGGGGTCCCAGTGCTGGCCTGGTGCCGGGGGTCCCGGTGTGAGCTGTGTGTCCCCCCCCAGGTGACTACGAGGTGTCGATCAAGTTCAACGAGGAGCACATCCCCGACAGCCCCTTCGTGGTGCCCGTGGCCTCCCACTCCGACGACGCCCGGCGCCTGACTGTCACCAGCCTCCAGGTGACACCCTGGGGACACCCACAGCACCCCCATAGCACCCCCATGACAGCCCCATAGCACCCCCATGGCACCCCTGTGTCACCCCCCATGGCACCCCCATAGCACCCCCATGTCACCCCTGTGTCACCCCCCGTGTCACCCCTGTGTCACCCGGCACCTGACTGTCACCAGCCTCCAGGTGACACCCTGGGGACACCCACAGCACCCCTATAGCACCCCCATGGCACCCCTGTGTCACCCCCCATGGCACCCCTGTGTCACCCCCATGGCACCCCTATGTCACCCAGCACCTGACTGTCACCAGCCTCCAGGTGACACCCTGGGGACACCCACAGCACCCCCATAGCACCCCCGTGACAGCCCCATAGCACCCCCATGGCACCCCCATGGCACCCCCATGGCACCCCCATGACAGCCCCATAGCACCCCCATGGCACCCCCATAGCACCCCCATGGCATCCCCATGGCACCCCCATGGCACCCTCATGACAGCCCCATGTCACCCCCCATGTCACCCCTGTGTCACCCAGCACCTGACTGTCACCAGCCTCCAGGTGACACCCTGGGGACACCCACAGCACCCCCATGACAGCCCCATAGCACCCCCATAGCACCCCCATAGCACCCCCATGGCACCCCCATGACAGCCCCATGGCACCCCCATGACAGCCCCATAGCACCCCCATGGCACCCCCATGGCACCCCCATGGCACCCCCATGTCACCCCCCATGTCACCCCTGTGTCACCCAGCACCTGACTGTCACCAGCCTCCAGGTGACACCCTGGGGACACCCACAGCACCCCCATGACAGCCCCATAGCACCCCCATAGCACCCCCATAGCACCCCCATGGCACCCCCATGACAGCCCCATGGCACCCCCATGACAGCCCCATAGCACCCCCATAGCACCCCCATGGCACCCCCATGGCACCCCCATGTCACCCCCCATGTCACCCCTGTGTCACCCAGCACCTGACTGTCACCAGCCTCCAGGTGACACCCTGGGGACACCCACAGCACCCCCATAGCACCCCCATGGCACCCCCATGGCACCCCGATGGCACCCCCATGTCACCCCCCGTGTCACCCCTGTGTCACCCCCCATGTCACCCCCTGTGTCACCCAGCACCTGACTGTCACCAGCCTCCAGGTGACACCCTGGGGACACCCACAGCACCCCCATAGCACCCCCATGGCACCCCCATGGCACCCCCATGGCACCCCCCATGTCACCCCCCATGGCACCCCTGTGTCACCCAGCACCTGACTGTCACCAGCCTCCAGGTGACACCCTGGGGACACCCGTGGCACTCCCCTATCACCCCCCATGACAGCCCCATAGCACCCCCATGGCACCCCCCTGGCACCCCTGTGTCCCCCATGTCACCCCAGGGTCACCCTGGGACCCCCATGCTGTCACCTTGTGCCCCATGTCACCCCTGGGACCACCCCTTGCCCTCATCATCACCCATGGGTCCCCCATGTCCCCGTGTCCCCCCTGTCCCTGTGTCCCCTTGTGTCCCCCATGTCCCTCATGTCCCTGTGTCCCCCCTGTCCCCACATCCCCCCTGCTCCCCTGTCCCCCATGTCCCCCTGTCCCTGTGTCCCCCTGTGTCCCCCATGTCCCTCATGTCCCTGTGTCCCCCCTGTCCCCACATCTCTCTGTCCCTGTGTCCCCCCTGTCCCCACATCCCCCCTGCTCCCCTGTCCCACATGTCCCCCCTGTCCCTGTGTCCCCCCTGTCACTACATCCCCCATGTCCTCCCTGTCCCCATGTCCCCCCACATCCCCCCATGTCCCCCCTGTCCCTGTGTCCCCCTTGTCCCCATGTCCCCCCTGTCCCCACATCCTCTGCATCCCCCCGTCCCTGTTTCCCCCCTGTCCCCACATCCCCCATGTCCCCCTGTCCCCATGTCCCCACTGTCCCTGTGTCCCCCTTGTCCCCATGTCCCCCCTGTCCCCACATCCCCTGTGTCCCCACTGTCCCTGTGTCCCCCTGTGTCCCCCATGTCCCTCATGTCCCCATGTCCCCCTACATCCCCCCATGTCCCCCCTGTCCCTGTGTCCCCCTGTGTCCCCCATGTCCCTCATGTCCCCATGTTCCCCCACATCCCCCCATGTCCCCCCTGTCCCTGTGTCCCCCTTGTCCCCATGTCCCCCCTGTCCCCACATCCCCTGTGTCCCCACTGTCCCTGTGTCCCCCGTGTGTCCTTGTGTCCCCCAGGTCCCTCCTGTCCTCATGTCCCCCCTGTTCCCCATGTCCCCCCTGTCCCCACATCCCTTCTGTCCCCACTGTCCCTTTGTGTCCCTGTCCCCCGTCCCTGTGTCCCCGTGTCCCCCATGTCCCCCCTGTCCCCATGTTCCCCTGTCCCCACATCCCCCCTGTCCCCCCTGTCCCTGTGTCCCCCCCCTATCCCCCCCACACCCCCCTTACCCCCCTGTCCCCACTGTGGGTCCGGTGCCAGCGCTGTCCCCTCCCCCAGGAGACGGTGACAGTGAACCAGCCGGTGTCCCTGGCCGTGCAGCTCAACGGGGCACGAGGGGTCATCGATGCCAAGGTGACCACGCCATCCGGGCTGGTGGAGGAGTGCTACGTCACCGAGCTGGACAGCGGTGGGACAGGGGACACAGGGACATGGGGACAGGGGGTTTGGGGACATGGGGACACAGGGGACAGGACACAGGGACATGGGGACACAAGGTGACCACGCCATCCGGGCTGGGGGAGGAGTGCTACGTCACCGAGCTGGACAGCGGTGGGACAGGGGACACAGGGACACGGGGACAGGGGGTTTGGGGACATGGGGACACAGGGGACAGGACACAGGGACATGGGGACACAAGGTGACCACGCCATCCGGGCTGGGGGAGGAGTGCTACGTCACCGAGCTGGACAGCGGTGGGACAGGGGACACAGGGACACGGGGACAGGGGGTTTGGGGACATGGGGACACAGGGGACAGGACACAGGGACATGGGGACACAAGGTGACCACGCCATCCGGGCTGGTGGAGGAGTGCTACGTCACCGAGCTGGACAGCGGTGGGACAGGGGACACAGGGACACGGGGACAGGGGTTTGGGGACATGGGGACACAGGGGACAGGACACAGGGACATGGGGACAGGGGGTTTGGGGACATGGGGACACAGGGGACAGGACACAGGGACATGGGGACACAAGGTGACCACGCCATCCGGGCTGGGGGAGGAGTGCTACGTCACCGAGCTGGACAGCGGTGGGACAGGGGACACAGGGACATGGGGACAGGGGGTTTGGGGACATGGGGACACAGGGGACAGGACACAGGGACATGGGGACACAAGGTGACCATGCCATCCGGGCTGGGGGAGGAGTGCTACGTCACCGAGCTGGACAGCGGTGGGACAGGGGACACAGGGACATGGGGACACAGGGGACAGGGGGTTTGGGGACATGGGGACACAGGGGACAGGACACAGGGACATGGGGACACAGGGGACAGGGGGTTTGGGGACATGGGGAGACAGGGGACAGGACACAGGGACATGGGGACACGGGAACATGGGGACACAGGGGACAGGGGGTTTGGGGACATGGGGACACAGGGACAGGGGGTTTGGGGACATGGGGATACAGGGGACAGGACACAGGGACGTGGGGACACAGGGGACAAGGGGACATGGGGACAGGGGGTTTGGGGACATGGGGACACAGGGGACAGGACACAGAGACATGGAGACACAGGGACAGGGGGTTTGGGGACATGGGGACACAGGGGACAGGGGGTTTGGGGACATGGGGACACAGGGGACAGGACACAGGGACGTGGGGACACAGGGGACAGGGGACACAGGGACATGGGGACACAGGGACAGGTGGTCTGGGGACATGGGGACACAGGGGACAGGACACAGGGACATGGGGACACAGGGACAGGGGGGTTGGGGACATGGGGACACAGGGGGACAGGACACAGGGACATGGGGACACAGGGGACAGGGGGTTTGGGGACATGGGGACACAGGGGACAGGACACAGGGACATGGTGACACAAGGTGACCACGCCATCCGGGCTGGTGGAGGAGTGCTACGTCACCGAGCTGGACAGCGGTGGGACAGGGGACACAGGGACACGGGGACAGGGGTTTGGGGACATGGGGACACAGGGGACAGGACACAGGGACATGGGGACACAAGGTGACCACGCCATCCGGGCTGGGGGAGGAGTGCTACGTCACCGAGCTGGACAGCGGTGGGACAGGGGACACAGGGACACGGGGACAGGGGGTTTGGGGACATGGGGACACAGGGGACAGGACACAGGGACATGGGGACACAAGGTGACCACGCCATCCGGGCTGGGGGAGGAGTGCTACGTCACCGAGCTGGACAGCGGTGGGACAGGGGACACAGGGACACGGGGACAGGGGTTTGGGGACATGGGGACACGGGGACAGGGGTTTGGGGACATGGGGACACAAGGTGACCATGCCATCCGGGCTGGGGGAGGAGTGCTACGTCACCGAGCTGGACAGCGGTGGGACAGGGGACACAGGGACACGGGGACAGGGGGTTTGGGGACATGGGGACACAGGGGACAGGACACAGGGACATGGGGACACAGGGATAGGGGGTTTGGGGACATGGGGACACAGGGGGACAGGACACAGGGACATGGGGACACAGGGGACAGGGGGTTTGGGGACATGGGGACACAGGGGACAGGACACAGGGACATGGGGACACAGGGGACAGGGGGTTTGGGGACATGGGGACACAGGGGACAGGACACAGGGACATGGGGACACGGGAACATGGGGACACAGGGGACAGGGGGTTTGGGGACATGGGGACACAGGGACAGGGGGTTTGGGGACATGGGGATACAGGGGACAGGACACAGGGACATGGGGACACAGGGGACAAGGGGACATGGGGACAGGGGGTTTGGGGACATGGGGACACAGGGGACAGGACACAGAGACATGGAGACACAGGGACAGGGGGTTTGGGGACATGGGGACACAGGGGACAGGGGGTTTGGGGACATGGGGACACAGGGGACAGGACACAGGGACGTGGGGACACAGGGGACAGGGGACACAGGGACATGGGGACACAGGGACAGGTGGTCTGGGGACATGGGGACACAGGGGACAGGACACAGGGACATGGGGACACAGGGGACAGGGGGGTTGGGGACATGGGGACACAGGGGACAGGACACAGGGACATGGTGACACAAGGTGACCACGCCATCCGGGCTGGTGGAGGAGTGCTACGTCACCGAGCTGGACAGCGGTGGGACAGGGGACACAGGGACACGGGGACAGGGGTTTGGGGACATGGGAACACAGGGGACAGGACACAGGGACATGGGGACACAAGGTGACCACGCCATCCGGGCTGGGGGAGGAGTGCTACGTCACCGAGCTGGACAGCGGTGGGACAGGGGACACAGGGACATGGGGACAGGGGGTTTGGGGACATGGGGACACAGGGGACAGGACACAGGGACATGGGGACACAGGGACAGGGGGTTTGGGGACATGGGGACACAGGGGACAGGACACAGGGACATGGGGACACAGGGGACAGGGGGTTTGGGGACATGGGGACACAGGGGACAGGACACAGGGACATGGGGACACAGGAACAGGGGGTTTGGGGACATGGGGAGACAGGGGACAGGACACAGGGACATGGGGACACGGGAACATGGGGACACAGGGGACAGGGGGTTTGGGGACATGGGGACACAGGGACAGGGGGTTTGGGGACATGGGGATACAGGGGACAGGACACAGGGACATGGGGACACAGGGGACAAGGGGACATGGGGGACAGGGGGTTTGGGGACATGGGGACACAGGGGACAGGACACAGAGACATGGAGACACAGGGACAGGGGGTTTGGGGACATGGGGACACAGGGGACAGGGGGTTTGGGGGACATGGGGACACAGGGGACAGGACACAGGGACGTGGGGACACAGGGGACAGGGGACACAGGGACATGGGGACACAGGGACAGGTGGTCTGGGGACATGGGGACACAGGGGACAGGACACAGGGACATGGGGACACAGGGGACAGGGGGTTTGGGGACATGGGGACACAGGGGACAGGACACAGGGACATGGTGACACAAGGTGACCACGCCATCCGGGCTGGTGGAGGAGTGCTACGTCACCGAGCTGGACAGCGGTGGGACAGGGGACACAGGGACACGGGGACAGGGGTTTGGGGACATGGGAACACAGGGGACAGGACACAGGGACATGGGGACACAGGGGACAGGGGGTTTGGGGACATGGGGAGACAGGGGACAGGACACAGGGACATGGGGACACGGGAACATGGGGACACAGGGGACAGGGGGTTTGGGGACATGGGGACACAGGGACAGGGGGTTTGGGGACATGGGGATACAGGGGACAGGACACAGGGACGTGGGGACACAGGGGACAAGGGGACATGGGGACAGGGGGTTTGGGGACATGGGGACACAGGGGACAGGACACAGAGACATGGAGACACAGGGACAGGGGGTTTGGGGACATGGGGACACAGGGGACAGGGGGTTTGGGGACATGGGGACACAGGGGACAGGACACAGGGACGTGGGGACACAGGGGACAGGGGACACAGGGACATGGGGACACAGGGACAGGTGGTCTGGGGACATGGGGACACAGGGGACAGGACACAGGGACATGGGGACACAGGGACAGGGGGGTTGGGGACATGGGGACACAGGGGGACAGGACACAGGGACATGGGGACACAGGGGACAGGGGGTTTGGGGACATGGGGACACAGGGGACAGGACACAGGGACATGGTGACACAAGGTGACCACGCCATCCGGGCTGGTGGAGGAGTGCTACGTCACCGAGCTGGACAGCGGTGGGGACAGGGGACACAGGGACACGGGGACAGGGGTTTGGGGACATGGGGACACAGGGGACAGGACACAGGGACATGGGGGACACAAGGTGACCACGCCATCCGGGCTGGTGGAGGAGTGCTACGTCACCGAGCTGGACAGCGGTGGGACAGGGGACACAGGGACATGGGGACAGGGGGTTTGGGGACATGGGGACACAGGGGACAGGACACAGGGACATGGGGACACAAGGTGACCACGCCATCCGGGCTGGGGGAGGAGTGCTACGTCACCGAGCTGGACAGCGGTGGGACAGGGGACACAGGGACATGGGGACACAGGGACAGGGGGTTTGGGGACATGGGGACACAGGGGACAGGACACAGGGACATGGGGACACAGGGGACAGGGGGTTTGGGGACATGGGGACACAGGGGACAGGACACAGGGACATGGGGACACAGGAACAGGGGGTTTGGGGACATGGGGACACAGGGGACAGGACACAGGGACATGGGAACACGGAAACATGGGGACACAGGGACAGGGGGTTTGGGGACATGGGGATACAGGGGACAGGACACAGGGACATGGGGACACAGGGGACAAGGGGACATGGGGACAGGGGGTTTGGGGACATGGGGACACAGGGGACAGGACACAGAGACATGAAGACACAGGGAGAGGGGGTTTGGGGACATGGGGACACAGGGGACAGGGGGTTTGGGGACATGGGGACACAGGGGACAGGACACAGGGACGTGGGGACACAGGGGACAGGGGACACAGGGACATGGGGACACAGGGACAGGTGGTCTGGGGACATGGGGACACAGGGGACAGGACACAGGGACATGGGGACACAGGGACATGGGGACACAGGGACAGGGGGTTTGGGGACATGGGGATACAGGGGACAGGACACAGGGACATGGGGACACAGGGGACAAGGGGACATGGGGACAGGGGGTTTGGGGACATGGGGACACAGGGGACAGGACACAGAGACATGGAGACACAGGGACAGGGGGTTTGGGGACATGGGGACACAGGGGACAGGGGGTTTGGGGACATGGGGACACAGGGGACAGGACACAGGGACGTGGGGACACAGGGGACAGGGGACACAGGGACATGGGGACACAGGGACAGGTGGTCTGGGGACATGGGGACACAGGGGACAGGACACAGGGACATGGGGACACAGGGGACAGGGGGTTTGGGGACATGGGGACACAGGGGACAGGACACAGGGACATGGTGACACAGGGGCACAGGGCTACGAGGACACAGGGATGCAGGAGCATAGGGACACAGGGACACAAGGACACAGGGACTTGGGGATGCAGGGACAGGGGGACATGAGAACATGGGAACACAAGGACATGAGGACACGGGGACACAAAGACATGAGGACACAGGGACACAAGGACATAGGGACATGGGGATGCAGGGACAGGGGGACATGAGAACATGGGAACACAAGGACATGAGGACACGGGGACACAGGGACATGAGGACACAGGGACACAAGGACATAGGGACATGGGGATGCAGGGACACAAGGACATGAGGACACAGGGACTCAAGGACACAGGGACATGGGGATGCAGGGACAAGGGACACAGGGACATGAGGACACAGGGACACAAGGACCAGGTGTCAATCGGGTTCCTGCCCCGGGAGAACGGGGTGCACTCCATCGACCTGCGGCTCAACGGGCGGTGACACGGGGATGGGGGGGACACAGGGACAGGGTGACACAGGGACATGGTGACATGGGGACATGGTGACACAGTGTCCCTGTGTCCTGTGTCCCCACAGACCAGGTGTCAATCGGGTTCCTGCCCCGGGAGAACGGGGTGCACTCCATCGACCTGCGGCTCAACGGGCGGGGACACGGGGATGGGGGGACACAGGGACAGGGTGACACAGGGACAGGGGGATGTAGGGACAAGGGACACAGGGACATGAGGACACAGGGACACAAGGACCAGGTGTCAATCGGGTTCCTGCCCCGGGAGAACGGGGTGCACTCCATCGACCTGCGGCTCAACGGGCGGTGACACGGGGATGGGGGGACACAGGGACAGGGTGACACAGGGACAGGGGGATGTAGGGACAAGGGACACAGGGACATGAGGACACAGGGACACAAGGACCAGGTGTCAATCGGGTTCCTGCCCCGGGAGAACGGGGTGCACTCCATCGACCTGCGGCTCAACAGGCGGGGACACGGGGATGGGGGGGACACAGGGACAGGGTGACACAGGGACATGGTGACATGGGGACATGGTGACACAGTGTCCCTGTGTCCTGTGTCCCCACAGACCAGGTGTCAATCGGGTTCCTGCCCCGGGAGAACGGGGTGCACTCCATCGACCTGCGGCTCAACGGGCGGGGACACGGGGACACAAGGACATGAGGACACAGGGATGGGGGGACACAAGGACACAGGGACTTGGGGATGCAGGGACAGGGGGACATGGGGACACGGGAACACAAGGACATGAGGACACGGGGACACAAAGACATGGGGACACGGGGACACAAGGACATAGGGACATGGGGATGCAGGGACAGGGGGACATGAGGACATGAGGACATGGGGACATGGGCACATGGGGACACAAGGACACAGGGACATGGGAACATGGGGACACAAGGACACAGGGACATGAGGACACGGGGACACGAGGACACAGGGAGATGGGGATGCAGGTACAGGGGGACGTGAGGACATGAGGATATGGGGACATGGGGACATGGTGACACAGGGACGGGGGGACATGGTGACACAGGGACATGGTGACACAGTGTCCCTGTGTCCCGTGTCCCCACAGACCAGGTGTCAATCGGGTTCCTGCCCCGGGAGAACGGGGTGCACTCCATCGACCTGCGGTTCAACGGGCAGGGACACGGGAACACAGGGACATGAGGACACAGGGACTTGGGGATGCAGGGACAGGGGGACATGAGGACACGGGGACACAAGGACATGAGGACACAGGGACATGGGAACATGGAGACACAAGGACATGAGGACACAGGGACACGAGGACACAGGGACACGAGGACACAGGGACATGGGGATGCAGGGACAGGGGGACATGAGGACATAAGGACACAAGGGGACATGGGCACATGGGGACACCACATGGGGACACAAGTACACAGGGACATTAGGACATGGGGACTTGGGGACATGAGGACACAAGGACACAGGGAGATGGGGATGCAGGGACAGGGGGACATGGGGACATGGGAACAGAAGGACATGAGGACACGGGGACTTGGGGACATGAGGACACAGGGACACAAGGACATAGGGACATGGGGATGCAGGGACAAGGGACACAGGGACATGAGGACACAGGGACACAAGGACCAGGTGTCAATCGGGTTCCTGCCCCGGGAGAACGGGGTGCACTCCATCGACCTGCGGCTCAACGGGCGGGGACACGGGGATGGGGGGACACAAGGACATGGTGACACAGGGACAGGGGGACACAGGGACATGGTGACACAGTGTCCCTGTGTCCTGTGTCCCCACAGACCAGGTGTCAATCGGGTTCCTGCCCCGGGGAGAACGGGGTGCACTCCATCGACCTGCGGCTCAACGGGCGGGGACACGGGGATGGGGGGGACACAGGGACAGGGTGACACAGGGACAGGGTGACACGGGGGACATGGTGACACAGTGTCCCTGTGTCCCATGTCCCCACAGACCAGGTGTCAATCGGGTTCCTGCCCCGGGGAGAACGGGGGTGCACTCCATCGACCTGCGGCTCAACAGGCGGGGACACGGGGATGGGGGGGGACACAAGGACATGGTGACACAGGGGACAGGGGGACACGGGGACATGGTGACACAGTGTCCCTGTGTCCCGTGTCCCCACAGACCAGGTGTCAATCGGGTTCCTGCCCCGGGAGAACGGGGGTGCACTCCATCGACCTGCGGTTCAACGGGCGCCACGTGCCCGGGAGCCCCTTCAACATCCGCGTGGGCGAGCAGAGCCAGGCTGGGGACCCCGGGCTTGTCACCGCCTACGGGCCCGGCCTGGAGGGCGGGCGCACAGGTGACACGGGCACCACGGGGACACAGGGGGGTGGGAAGGGGTTGGGGGGGGGTAGGGAAGGGGTTAGGGGGGATGGGGAAGGGGTTAGGAGGGATGGGGGTGTTGGAGGGGGTGGGTGGGAAGGGGGTGGTGGGGATGGGGGAGGGTGACATCGGGGATGTGGCCGTGGGGAGGTGACATTGGGGATGTGGCCATGGGGAGGTGACGTGGGGATGTGGCATTGGTTTGTGGGGACGTGGCTGTGGGGAGGTGACCTGGGGAGGTGACCCATGAGGTGACCCATGAGGTGACCTGTGAGGTGACCTGGGGAGGTGACCTGTGAGGTGACCCATGAGGTTCCCCAGGGAGGTGACCCGGGGAAGTGACATGGGGAGGTGACCCATGAGGTGCCCCATGAGGTGACCCCTGAGATGACCTGCGAGGTGACCCATGAGGTGACCCAGGGAGGTGACATGGGGAGGTGACCCATGAGGTGACCTGGGGAGGTGACCTGTGAGGTGACCCACGAGGTGCCCCATGAGGTGACCCATGAGGTGACATGGGGAGGGTGACCCATGGGGTGACCCCTGAGATGACCCGTGAGGTGACCCGTGAGGTGACCTGGGGACGTGCCATGGGGATGTGCCCTGGGGATGTGCCCCATATGGTGCCCTGTGAGGTGCCCCATGGGGTGCCCTGTGGAGGTGCCCCCTGAGGTGCCCCCTGAGGTGCCCCCTGAGGTGCCCCATGAGGTGCCCCCATGAGGAGACCCATGAGGTGACCTGGGGAGGTGCCATGGGAAGGTGCCATGGGGAGGTGCCATGTGGGGTGCCCTGTGAGGTGCCCCATGGGGTGACCTGGGGAGGTGCCATGGGAAGGTGCCCTGTGGGGCGCCCTGGGGATGTGCCCCATATGGTGCCCTCTGGGGTGCCCCATGGGGCGACCTGTGGAGGTGCCCCCCCGAGGTGCCCCCTGAGGTGCCCCATGAGGTGACATGGGGCGGTTGCCATGGGGAGGTGCCATGGGGAGGTGCCCCCCTGAGGTGCCCCCTGAGGTGCCCTGTGGAGGTGCCATGGGGGAGGTGCCCCATGAGGTGCCCCATGAGGTGACCTGGAGAGGTGCCATGGGGAGGTGCCATGGGGATGTGACATGGGGATGTGCCCCATATGGTGCCCTGTGGGGTGCCCCATGGGGTGCCCTGTGGAGGTGCCCCCTGAGGGTGCCCCATGAGGTGCCCCCTGAGGTGCCCCATGAGGAGACCCATGAGGTGACCTGGGGGAGGTGCCATGGGGATGTGACCTTGGGAGGTGCCATGGGAAGGTGCCCCATGGGGTGCCCTCTGGGGATGTGCCCCATATGGTGCCCTCTGGGGTGCCCCATGGGGGTGCCCTGGGGAGGTGCCCCCCCGAGGTGCCCCCTGAGGTGCCCTGTGGAGGTGCCATGGGAGGTGCCCCATGAGGTGCCCCATGAGGTGACCTGGAGAGGTGCCATGGGGAGGTGCCATGGGGATGTGACATGGGGATGTGCCCCATATGGTGCCCTGTGGGGTGCCCCATGGGGTGCCCTGTGGAGGTGCCCCCTGAGGTGCCCCATGAGGTGCCCCCTGAGGTGCCCCATGAGGAGACCCATGAGGTGACCTGGGGAGGTGCCATGGGGATGTGACCTTGGGAGGTGCCATGGGAAGGTGCCCATGGGGTGCCCTCTGGGGATGTGCCCCATATGGTGCCCTCTGGGGTGCCCCCATGGGGTGCCCTGGGGAGGTGCCCCCCCCGAGGTGCCCCCTGAGGTGCCCCTTGCCCCGTGGCGCAGGCGTGAGCTCGGAGTTCGTGGTGCAGACGGCCAACGCGGGGGGCGGGGGCGCTGGCTGTCACCATCGATGGCCCCTCCAAGGTGGAGCTGGACTGCGTGGAGTGCGCCGAGGGCCACCGTGTCACCTACACCCCCATGGCCCCCGGCAGCTACCTCATCTCCATCAAGTACGGCGGGCCCCCACCACATCGTGGGCAGCCCCTTCAAGGCCAAGGTCACTGGTGAGTCGGGGGGGGTCCTGGGAGGGTCCTGGGGGGTCCTGGGGGGGTCCTGGGGGGGTCCTGGGGGGACAGGGTGGGACACATGGGAAGCCCCTTCAAGGCCAAGGTCACTGGTGAGTCAGGGGGGGTCCTGGGGGGGGTCCTGGGGGGGGTCCTGGGGGGTCCTGGGGGGACAGGGTGGGACACATGGGCAGCCCCTTCAAGGCCAAGGTCACTGGTGAGTCGGGGGGGGCCTGGGGGGGGGGTCCTGGGGGGGTCCTGGGGGGACAGGGTGGGACACATGGGCAGCCCCTTCGAGGCCAAGGTCACTGGTGAGTCAGGGGGGGGCCTGGGGGGGCGTCCTGGGGGGGTTCTGGGGGGTCCTGGGGGGACAGGGTGGGACACATGGGCAGCCCCTTCAAGGCCAAGGTCACTGGTGAGTCAGGGGGGGGGCCTGGGGGGGCGTCCTGGGGGGGTTCTGGGGGGGATGGGGTGGGACACATGGGAAGCCCCTTCAAGGCCAAGGTCATTGGTGGGTCAGGGGGGACCTGGGGGGGGTCCTGGGGGGGTCCTGGGGGGTGGCCCTGGGGGGGGTCCTGGGGGGATGGGGTGTGGGGGGTCCCCAGGCTGGGACATGGGGGGCACAGGGGGGTCCTGGGGGGGACAGGGTGGGGCCCATGGGCAGCCCCTTCAAGGCCAAGGTCACTGATGAGTCGGGGGGGGCCTGGGGGGGGGTCCTGGGAGGGTCCTGGGGGGGTCCTGGGGGGGACAGGGTGGGACACATGGGAAGCCCCTTCAAGGCCAAGGTCATTGGTGAGTCAGGGGGGGGCCTGGGGGGGGGCCTGGGGGGTCCTGGGGGGGTCCTGGGGGGATGGGGTGGGGGCCATGGGAAGCACCTTCAAGGCCAAGGTCACTGGGTGAGTCAGGGGGGGTCCTGGGGGGGTCCTGGGGGGATGGGGTGGGACACGTGGGAAGCCCCTTCAAGGCCAAGGTCACTGGTACATGGGGGGGGGGTCCCAGGGGGACAGGGTGTGGGGGGTCCCCAGGCTGGCATATGGGGGCACAGGGGGGGCCTGGGGGGGTTCTGGGGGGTCCTGGGGGGACAGGGTGGGACACATGGGAAGCCCCTTCAAGGCCAAGGTCACTGGTGAGTCAGGGGGGGTCCTGGGGGGGGTCCTGGGGGGGTCCTGGGGGGGTCCTGGGGGGACAGGGGTGGGACACATGGGCAGCCCCTTCAAGGCCAAGGTCACTGGTGAGTCGGGGGGGCCTGGGGGGGGGGTCCTGGGGGGGTTCTGGGGGGTCCTGGGGGGACAGGGTGGGACACATGGGCAGCCCCTTCAAGGCCAAGGTCACTGGTGAGTCAGGGGGGGGCCTGGGGGGCGTCCTGGGGGGGTTCTGGGGGGATGGGGTGGGACACATGGGAAGCCCCTTCAAGGCCAAGGTCATTGGTGGGTCAGGGGGGACCTGGGGGGGGGTCCTGGGGGGGGTCCTGGGGGGTGGCCCTGGGGGGGGTCCCTGGGGGGATGGGGTGTGGGGGTCCCCAGGCTGGGACATGGGGGCACAGGGGGGTCCTGGGGGGGACAGGGTGGGGCCCATGGGCAAGCCCCTTCAAGGCCAAGGTCACTGATGAGTCGGGGGGGGGCCTGGGGGGGGTCCTGGGAGGGTCCTGGGGGGTCCTGGGGGGACAGGGTGGGACACATGGGAAGCCCCTTCAAGGCCAAGGTCATTGGTGAGTCAGGGGGGGGGCCTGGGGGGGGGCCTGGGGGGTCCTGGGGGGGTCCTGGGGGGATGGGGTGGGGGCCATGGGAAGCACCTTCAAGGCCAAGGTCACTGGTGAGTCAGGGGGGGTCCTGGGGGGGTCCTGGGGGGATGGGGTGGGACACGTGGGAAGCCCCCTTCAAGGCCAAGGTCACTGGTACATGGGGGGGGTCCCAGGGGGACAGGGTGTGGGGGTCCCCAGGCTGGCATATGGGGGCACAGGGGGGGCCTGGGGGGGTCCTGGGGGGTCCTGGGGGGACAGGGTGGGACACATGGGCAGCCCCTTCAAGGCCAAGGTCACTGGGTGAGTCAGGGGGGGGCCTGGGGGGGGTCCTGGGGGGGGTCCTGGGGGGTTCTGGGGGGTTCTGGGGGGATGGGGTGTGGGGGGTCCCCAGGCTGGGACATGGGGGCACAGGGGGGTCCTGGGGGGGTCCTGGGGGGGTCCTGGGGGGATGGGGTGTGGGGGTCCCCAGGCTGGGACATGGGGGCACAGGGGGGTCCTGGGGGGGTCCTGGGGGGACAGGGTGTGGGGGGACCATGGGGAGGTGTGTGGGAGGGTCCCAGGGAGACAGGATAGGGGTCCCCAAGGGGCTGTGATGGGGGGGTCCCTGTGGGGACACAATGGGGGTCCCCCAGGGTGATGAGATTTGGGGGTCCTGGGGGTTCTGTGATGGGGGGTCCCCGTGGGTGATGAGATGGGGGGTCCCTGTGGGGACACAATGGGGGTCCCCAGGGTGATGAGATTTGGGGGTCCTGGGGGTTCTGTGACAGGGGTCCCCGTGGTGACACAATGGGGGGTCCCCAAGGTGACAGGGGGGTCCCCAGGGTGATGTAATTGGGGACCCCCAAGGTGCTGTGATGGGTGTCCCCAGGGTGATGAGATTTGGGGGTCCTGGGGGGTTCTGTGATGGGGGGTCCCCAGGGTGATGTGACTGGGGACCCCTAAGGTGATGTGAGGAGGGGGTCCCTGTGGGGGGACCCCAGGGTGACAGGATGTAATTGGGGACCCCAGGGTGATGAGATGGGGGGGGGTCCTGGGGGTTCTGTGATGGGGGTCCCTGGGGTGACACAATGGGGGTCCCCAGGGTGATGAGATTTGGGGGTCCTGGGGGTTCTGTGATGGGGGTCCCTGGGGTGCCACAATGGGGGTCCCCAAGGTGACAGGGGGGGTCCCCGTGGTGATGTAATTGGGGACCCCCAAGGTGCTGTGATGGGGGTCCCCGGGGGTGATGAGATGGGGGGGTCCCCCAAGGTGACAGGCAGGGCTGGCATTCCAGGGGTCCCCAAGGATTGATGGGGTGGGGGGTGGGGGGGGGCTCCCCCTTCCCAGGGGGGAGATGTCTGACCCCCCCCACCCCACCCTGCACCCCCAGGCCCGCGCCTTTCGGGGGGCCACAGCCTGCACGAGACCTCGACGGTGCTGGTGGAGACCATGACCCGGGGGGGGTCGGCATCAAGGGGCACCCCAAGCTTTGGGGGGCTCCCCAAATTCTCCTCCGACGCTGGGGAAGGTGGTGGCACGGGGCCCAGGCCTCAGCACGGCCTACCTGGGCAGAAGAACCACTTCACTGTGGACTGCAGCAAGGCCGGTATGTGGGGGGGGCTGTGGGGGGCTAGGGGGGGCTTAGGGGGCCGGGGGGAGGCATTGGGGAGGGGTCTGGGGGGGCACTGGGGGGGCACTGGGGGGCCAGGCCTCAGCGCGGCCTACCTAGGCCTGAAGAACCACTTCAAAGGGGACTGCAGCCAAGGGGGGGGGCACTGGGGAGGGTCTGGGGGGGCCAAGGGGGGCCAGGGGGGGGCTGTGGGGGGCCAGGGGGGGCTGTAGGGGCCGGGGGGAGGCATTGGGGAGGGGGTCTGGGGGGGCACTGGGGGGGCACTGGGGGGCCAGGCCTCAGCGCGGCCTACCTAGGCCTGAAGAACCACTTCAAAGTGGACTGCAGCCAAGGGGGTCACTGGGGAGGGGGCTTGGGGGTCGGGGGGGCTTGGGGGGGCCAGGGGGGGCTTGGGGAGCCGGGGGGAGGCATTGGGGAGGGGGTCTGGGGGGGCACTGGGGGGGCACTGGGGGGCCAGGCCTCAGCGCGGCCTACCTAGGCCTGAAGAACCACTTCAAAGGGGACTGCAGCCAAGGGGGGGGGCACTGGGGAGGGTCTGGGGGGGGCCAAGGGGGGCCAGGGGGGGCTGTGGGGGGCCAGGGGGGGCTGTAGGGGCCGGGGGGAGGCATTGGGGAGGGGTCTGGGGGGGCACTGGGGGGGCACTGGGGGGCCAGGCCTCAGCGCGGCCTACCTAGGCCTGAAGAACCACTTCAAAGTGGACTGCAGCCAAGGGGGTCACTGGGGAGGGGGCTTGGGGGTCGGGGGGGCTTGGGGGGCCGGGGGGAGGCATTGGGGAGGGGTCTGGGGGGGCACTGGGGGGGCACTGGGGGGCCAGGCCTCAGCGCGGCCTACCTAGGCCTGAAGAACCACTTCAAAGTGGACCGCAGCCAAGGGGGGGGGGCACTGGGGAGGGTCTGGGGGGGCCAAGGGGGGCCAGGGGGGGCTGTGGGGGCTAGGGGGGTCTTGGGGGGCTGGGGGGAGGCATTGGGGAGGGGTCTGGGGGGGCACTGGGGGGGCCGGGGGGTGCACTGGGAAGGCCAGGGGGGGTTGGGGGAGGCACTGGGGGGGTACTGG
>JAJHSY010000092.1:5000-28461 GCA_020800305.1 Porphyrio hochstetteri | reverse complement strand
GGCAAGGAGGGAAGGAGGATCCAGGATGGCAAGGAGGGAAGGAGGATCCAGGACGGCAAGGAGGGAAGGAAGGATCCGGGATGGCAAGGAGGGAAGAAGGATCCGGGATGGGCAAGGAGGGAAGAAGGATCCGGGATGGCAAGGAGGGAAGGAGGATCCAGGATGGCAAAGGAGGGGAAGGAGGGATGGAGGCCAATGGTATCCTGGGCTCCATCAGCAGAGGGGGTGGCAGCAGGGACAGGGAGGGGATTGTCCCTCTCTGCTCTGCCCTCCCCAGCTGGATCCTGTGTCCAGAGCTGGGACCCAACACAAGGAAGATGTGGGGCTGGTGGAGAAGGGGTCAGAGGAGCCACGGAGATGCTCAGAGGGCTGGAGCAGCTCCCCTACGGAGAGAGGCTGAGGGAGCTGGGCTGGGTCAGCCTGGAGAAGAGAAGGCTGTGGGGGGACCTCATTGCAGCCTCCCAGTCCCTGAAGGGCAGCAGAGGAACAGGAGGGGAATCAGCTTGTTAAAGGGCAGAGACTGGCAGGACAAGGGGGATGGAGTGAAGCTGGAGGAGGGAAGGGGGAGAGGAGAGACTGGGGGGGAAGTTCTGTGCAGAGAGAGTGGTGAGGGGGTCTGGAAGGGGCTGCCCAGAGAGGGGGTGGGTGCCCCATCCCTGGGGGTGTTCAAGGCCAGGTTGGATGGGGCCCTGGGCAACCTTGTGTAGCTCCAGGCCTGGAGGTTGGTGGCCCCTGCCTGTGGGCAGGGGGTTGGAGCTCTGTGACCCTTGGGGTCCCTCCCAACCCTGGCAGGGGGTTGGAGCTCTGTGTGACCCTTGGGGTCCCCCCCAAACCTGGCAGGGGGGGTTGGAGCTCTGTGACCCTTGGGGTCCCCCCCAACCCTGGCAGGGGGGTTGGAGCTCTGTGACCCTTGGGGTCCCTTCTAACTCATATCATTCTATGATTCTATGATCCAGGATGGGATGGAGAATCCAGGATCGAGGAGGGACGCAGGGGGGGCAGCAAAGGAGGGAAGCAGGGGGGGCAGGAAGGCAGGGGGGGCAGGAAGGCAGGGGGGGTTCTGCCCACCTGAGCGCCCGGCTCAGCTTGTCGTAGTTCATCTGGGGTTTGCATTTCCTGCGCCCCCAGAGCCGGGCCACCTCGTCAGGGGTCCTTGATGACGAACTCCCCGTACTCGCCCTGCTGCCGAGGCGATGACGTGGCGGAACTCCTCCTTCTGCAGCAGCTCCAGGATGAAGTGCCAGAGCTGGATCTGCCGTGAGCCCGGGCTCGACTCCGTCTTGTAGGCCCACTCGGGGAAGTGTGGTAACCTTGGGGAGGGGCAGAAGATGGGGAGGGGGAGGGGGGAGGATCCAGATAAAGCTTCAGCCAAAGCAACAGCAGCTCAGAGCTGGCTGTTTGGCCTGTCTTCTCCTCAGTGAGGCCACGCAGCATCGGTGGGGAATGAGATAAACCCAGCTCTCCTCCTCTCCCTGCTCATTCGCTGACTCTTTTTGGCCCCTTCTCCTTGAAGGACCCCCAAAACCCTCCCACCCCATCCTTGGACAACCCCCACCCCCCCAACCCCTCCCCCCTTCCCTGGAGAACCCCCCAAACCCCACCAAAAAGCCACCCCCTCTCCTTGGAGAACCCCCCCCAACCCTCCCCTCTCCTTGGAGAACCCCCCAAACAACCCCACCAAAAAAGCCACCCCCTCCTCCTTAGACAACCCCCCCAAACCCCCCTCCCCTCTCCTTGGACAACCCCCTCACAACCCTCCCCCCCTCCTTGGAGAACCCCCCCTAAAACCCTCCCCTCTCCCTGGAGAACCCCCCTAAACCCTCCCCCTCTCCCTGGAGAATCCCCCCAATCCCCACCAAAAAGCCACCCCTCTCCTTGGGCAACCCCCCCCCAAGCCCCCTCCCCCTCTCCTTGGGCAACCCCCCCAAGCCCCCTCCCCCTCTCCTTGGACAACCCCCCCCCAAGCCCCCTCCCCCTCTCCTTCGGACAACCCCCCCCCAAGCCCCCTCCCCCTCTCCTTGGACAACCCCCCCCCAAACCCCCTCCCCTCTCCTTGGACACCCCCCCCAAGCCCCCTCCCCTCTCCTTGGACAACCCCCCCCCAAGCCCCCTCCCCTCTCCTTGGACAACCCACCCCCCCCAAGCCCCCTCCCTCTCTCCTTGGACAACCCCCCCCAAGCCCCCTCCCCCTCTCCTTGGACAACCCCCCCCAAGCCCCCTCCCCTCTCCTTGGACAACCCCCCCCCAAGCCCCCTCCCCTCTCCTTGGACAACCCCCCCCAAGCCCCCTCCCCTCTCCTTGGACAACCCCCCCAAGCCCCCTCACCCTCTCCTTGGACAACCCCCCCCAAGCCCCCTCCCCTCTCCTTGGACAACCCCCCCCAAGCCCCCTCCCCTCTCCTTGGACAACCCCCCCCAAACCCCCTCCCCTCTCCTTGGACAACCCCCCCCAAACCCTCCCCTCTCCTTGGACAACCCCCACAAACCCCACCAAAAAAACCACCACCCCCACCACCCCAAACAACCACCCCCCACACCCCTAAAACCCCACCAAAAACCCCCCCACACTCCCCAAAAAGCCACCCCCCTCTCCTTGGAGAACACCCCCAAATCCTCCCCCTCTCCTTGAACAAACCCCCTAAACCCTCCCCCTCCTTGCTCAACCCCCTAAACCCCCCCAAAAAACCCACCCCCCACCCCCTAAAACCCCACCCCCAGCAAAGAACCCCACCCCAGAAAGGGACGTTAAGCATGAGAAGCACCATAAAGGAGCCCAAAAGCTTCAGCCAACGTCATAATTTCTAACTCCAGCTGGGCAAAATGAGGGAAAAAAAAATCCAGATTGGAGCATTTGGTGCTCTGCTGGTGGGGGTGGGGGGGTTGGGGGGGGTGTGTGTGGGGTGGGGGGGGATCTCTCAGCTCCCCCTTATTTCAGAGCAGCCCCCTCCAGCCTGGGCTGTGCCAGCAGATGTTTCTGAGCAGCTGCCAAGTTGGGCTTTCTCAGAAACAGTTTCCCAGCACAACTGCTAACAGGAGGGGGAGGAGGGGGTGGGTGGGATGGTAGGGGAGGGGGTTAGGTTGAGGGAGGGGGGGTTTTTTTTCCCCCTTCCTAGCCACACTTGGAAAGCTCTGGCAACGTGGAAGAAGTCCCATCACCCACCAACGCCCACCCACACAGCTACTGCTGGCTGCCACACAGAGAGAAGCAGGCACGAGCTGTAGCCCAGCAGAGAGGATCCACCTCAAGAGATCCCAAATCCTCACCAACAAAACACCTCTCCAGGATGATTTCTTTGCATGTTAAACCCAGCAACTCTTAAAAAAAAAAACACCCCCAACTCCTCCCTGCCAGCCCAGCGAGCTGCTGGCTCCTTCCTCACACACAGCTTTTGCCCACGTACGACGAGTTTTTTGGGGAGAGGTGGAATTAATCCCTCCTGAGCTGCTTTATCCTGGGAGAAGGAATTGGTAAGAGCTGAACAAGTCAGCTTTTAGCCTTCCTTACCTCCTCCTCCTTCTGGCTTATCCACAATGCTGCAGCCTGCTTTCATTTTCTTCCCTCCTGCTGACTGGGAAACAGAAGGAAACCGGCATCAGCGACATCCACAACGCCCTCAACCCAGCAGATTGGGATTCCTCCCGTGAGGCCACCTCAAGCAAGCACCCTGCCTGGCCCAGGAGGTGTTTCCAAGGGTCTCCTGGATTGGAATCATCTCTCTGTCCAGTTTTTAAGCTCAGATGTTAAAGCCCAGGGTGTTTAATCCCTGCTCTGCTGCTGGGAGCGCGGTGCAGCCCCTCAGACAGACAAAACAAGCCAAACACAGTTTGTCTTCTGTTACTAGACGGGTTCTGCTGCCAAAATAACACAGGCTGCTGAGCCGCCCAGATGTGCCAGGGAGGGGGAAGGAGGGAGGGGAAGGAGGGGGGGAAGGAGGAGAGGGGGAAGGAGGGGGAGTCGAGGGGGAGAAACTCCCGGCTCCCGCCGGCAGCCGCCACATCTGATTCCAGCGGCTTTAGGTGGCCTCGGCTCGAAGGGCAACGGGACAGCGCCTCCCCCCCGCAGCCCCCGACCCAAAAAGGGTGGTTCCCACCCAACCCACCCTCCTCTCCTCTCTCTCTCGCCGCCCCCTCCGGGCCCGGGGAGCACAGACCCCGTGTCGCACTCCCACCGCCTCGCCGCTGCCCCCGGAGCTACCGGCCCCGCTGCGGCCCCCCGGGAGCCACCGGCCCCCGCTCCGGCCCCCCGCCAGCTACCGGCCCCGCTCCGGCCCCCGCCAGCTACCGGCCCCCGGGGAGGTACCAGCCCCGCTCCGGCCCCCGCCAGACACCGGCCCCGGGAGGTACCGGCCCCCGCTGCGGCCACCCGGGAGCTACCGGCCCCCGCTCCGGCCCCCCGCCAGCTACCGGCCCCCCGCCAGCTACCGGCCCCGGGATGGGTACCAGCCCCGCTCCGGCCCCCGCCAGACACCGGCCCCGGGAGGTACCGGCCCCGCTGCGGCCCCGCCGGGGCTTTCCTGCTTCCCAAGGTTCAAAGGATGTAAATGGCTGCCAGGAGGAGACGAGGCGCCGCGGCGGCGGCCGCCGGGCCCGGGCTCCCGTTACAGCACGGGCCGCCGCCTCTGCCTCCCTGCCGCCGGCCTGCCCCGGCCTGCCCGCCGCTCCCGCCCCTGCCCCGGGCGGGGGCAGCGACGGCACCGCCACCAACCCCCTCCTTTCTCCCCCCCCACCCCCGCCCCCGCCTGCCTCCTACCCGGACGGGGGAGCCCCGGGAAGGGCCCGGGCAGCCGCCGCCGCCTCCCTGCGCCGTTAAACCCTCCCCAGCGCCACCCCGGTGGAGCCGTCGGGCTCCTCCCGGTTACCGAGTCCATTCCACCCCCCCAATCTCCCTTTCCCTCCGCCGGGGAACCACACGCCCCCACCGGCCTCCTACGCAGCCTGGTTACCGGGAAGGCCGCCCGCGACCGCTCCCCCGCAGCCCAACGCCGTTCTCTCCGCCCCCGCCCGGCGAGCGAACCCCGGTAACCGGGGGCTCCCCGCTCAGGCCTCCACCGAGGCGCGCCCCCGCCGCCCCCAACACCGCCCCCGAAAGGCTCCGGCAGCCGGGCCCGCTCCTCCCCGAGGGCCTCCCCCGCTTCCCGAGGGTCTCCACCACATCCCGGGGGCCTCCCCCGCTTCCCGGGCCCCCCCCCCCGCCACCGTGTGTCGCCGCCTCCGCCCCCCCCACACACCCCCGCCGCCACCTCCGCCTCCGCTAACCAGCCCCCGTCCTCGCCGGCAGCCGGTTTCCCGGGCTGCAGCGCTCCCCAGGCTGCGCCTCCGCGGGGGGCCCCACCGGGGATACACCGACGGTGGCGCCGACTCGGCCGCGCCCGGCGGCGGGACCCACCTGCGGGGGCGGCGCGGGCCGGGACCGGGACCGGGGCCCGTGTTGTGTATCCGGCGGACGAAGCGGGTGCGGTGGGGCGGCGGGAGCGCGGCCGGGCCGCGGTGCCGATGCGGGGTGCGCGCCGCTCGCCTCGCCGCTGCCGCCGCCGCCGCTGCCTCCCCCGCACGGCCACCGGAACCGGAACCGCCGCCACCGCCCACACACTTCCGGGCACGCTCCCACGCACTTCCGCTTCCTGCCAGGCGAGAGCGCGCACGTAGCGCTCCGCCCGCCCGGCGCGGCGACGGGTGGCGGCGAGGGACAAACAAGGGCGGGAGGCGAAGGGGCCCTGGGGGGGGATGCTCCAGGGCCCGGCCCGGCCCGGCCCGGCGCCACCCCCAGCCCAGTGTGTGGCCCCCGGAGTGACTGGGGACGCGGCTGCCCCGCCACACGGAGCCGCCACCCCGCACAGAGCGGCAGGGGCCGCCCCGGGGGGCCGCAGAGAGCGGGACCCCCCTGAGCCCCCCCAGGGCCCGGCCTGAATGGGACCCCCCTGAGCCCCCCAGGGCCCGCCCTGAGCGGGACCCCCTAACTGAGCCCCCCCGAGGGGCCGCAGAGAGCGGGACCCCCTGAGCCCCCCGAGGGGCCCGCCCTGAGCGGGACCCCCCTAACTGAGCCCCCAGAGGGGCCGCAGAGAGCGGGACCCCCCTGAGCCCCCCCCAGGGCCCGCCCTGAATGGGACTCCCCTGAGCCCCCCGAGGGGCCACAGACAGCGGGACCCCCTGGCTGAGCCCCCTGAGGGGCCACAGAGAGAGTGGGACCCCCCTGAGCCCCCCGAGGGGGCTGCCCAGAGCGGGACCCCCCTGAGCCCCCCCAGGGCCCGCCCTGAGCGGGATCCCCTGACAGAGCCCCCCGAGGGGCCACCCTGAGTGGGACCCCCCTGGCTGAGCCCCCCGGGGGGCTGCAGAGAGCAGAACCCCCCTGAGCCCCCCCAGGGCCCGCCCTGAATGGGACCCCCTGGCTGAGCCCCCCTAGGGCCCGCCCTGAGCGGGACCCCCTAACTGAGCCCCCAGAGACGCGGGGTGTGGGGGTCTCCAGAGGAGGAGACCCCCCCCCAGCCTCTCTGGGCAGCCTGGCCCAGGGCTCTGCCACCCTCCCAGGGACAAAGGTCCTCCTGCCATCCCCAGGGCGCCTCCCCTGCCCCTGGCCCTGTCCTGCCAGCCCTGAGCAGAGCCTGGCTCTGCCCTCCTGCCTCTCCCCCTTTGCACATCGATCCATAGGGATGAGCTCACCCCTTGGGCTCCTCTGAGCTGCCCACCCCCAGCTCCCCCAGCCTCTCCTCCCCAGGAAGGGGTTCCCCTCCCTCCAGCCCCTCGGTGTCCCCACACTGGGCTCTTCCAAGGAGCTCCCTGTCCCTCTGGAGCCAGACACAACATTCCAGGTGGGGTGTCCCCAGGGCAGAGCAGAGGGGGAGAAGGACCTTTCCTGACCTCCTCACCACCCCTTCCTCACACAGCCCAGATGCCATCAGCCTCCTCAGCCACAGGGACACACCACTGGCCATGGGCACCCCAGGTCCCTGCTCCCCACCAGCCCCAACCTGCACCGGTTCTGGGGGTGGTTCTGCCCCAGATGGTCCCTTCAGCCCATCTAAATAAACACCCTGGAGGCCTCTGCCCCCCGTTTCCCTCCTGTGCTCTGAGCTCACGGGCGTCTGGCCGTGAAGAGCGGGTGGGTGGGAGCTGTGTCCTTACTAGGAGCTGTGTCCATACTGGGAGCTGGGTCCATACTGGGAACTGTGTCCCTACTGGTGGGTGGGAGCTGTGTCCTTACTGGGAGCTGTGTCCATACTGGGAGCTGGGTCCTTACTGGGAGCTGTGTCCCCACCAGTGGGTGGGAGCTGTGTCCCTACTGGGAGCCGTGTCCCTACTGGGAGCTGTGTCCTTACTGGGAGCTGTGTCCCTACTGGGAGCTGTGTCCCTACTGGGAGCTGTGTCCTTACTGGGAGCCGTGTCCCTACTGGGAGCTGTGTCCCTACTGGTGGGTGGGAGCTGTGTCCCTACTGGGAGCTGTGTCCATACTGGGAGCCGTGTCCCTACTGGGAGCTGTGTCCCCACCAGTGGGTGGGAGCTGTGTCCCTACTGGGAGCCGTGTCCCTACTGGGAGCTGTGTCCATACTGGGAGCTGTGTCCCTACTGGTGGGTGGGAGCTGTGTCCCTACTGGGAGCCGTGTCCCTACTGGGAGCTGTGTCCCTACTGGGAGCTGTGTCCCTACTGGGAGCTGTGTCCTTACTGGGAGCCGTGTCCCTACTGGGAGCTGTGTCCCTACTGGTGGGTGGGAGCTGTGTCCCTACTGGGAGCTGTGTCCATACTGGGAGCCGTGTCCCTACTGGGAGCTGTGTCCCCACCAGTGGGTGGGAGCTGTGTCCCTACTGGGAGCCGTGTCCCTACTGGGAGCTGTGTCCATACTGGGAGCTGTGTCCCTACTGGTGGGTGGGAGCTGTGTCCCTACTGGGAGCCGTGTCCCTACTGGGAGCCGTGTCCCTACTGGGAGCTGTGTCCCTACTGGGAGCTGTGTCCCTACTGGGAGCCGTGTCCCTACTGGGATCTGTGTCCCCACCAGTGGGTGGGAGCCGTGTCCCCACAGCACTCCTGCTCCTCTGGGGGCACCCTGTGGTGCTGCTGGGTGGCAGCGTGGGACGAACTGTCCCAGGGAAGGTCATGGAGAGGGTGATCCTGGGAGCTGTCCTGCAGCACGTGGGTGATGCCCAGGGGATCAGCCCACTCAGCTGGGTTCAGAGAAGGGAGATCCTGTCAGACCGACCTGATCCCCTCCTGGGACACGGTGACCTGCTGGCTGGACAGGGGAAGCCTGAGGATGTGTCTGCCTGGAAAAGCCTTTGACAGGGTTTCCCACAGCATCCTGACTGAGAAACTGGCTGCCACTGGGCTGGACTGGGGGACCCTCAGCTGGGTTAGAAACTGGCTGGATGGCCGAGCCCAGAGGGGGGATGGAGCCAAATCCAGCTGGAGGTCGCTCACCAGTGGTGTCCCCCAGGGCTCAGTCCTGGCTCCAGTCTTGTCCAACATCTTTATCCATGAGCTGGATGAAGGGATTGGATGCTCCCTCAGGGAGTTTGGGGGTGACACTGAGCTGGGATGGAGTGTTGATCTGCCTGAGGGTGGGGAGGCTCTTCAGAGGGATCTGGACAGGCTGGATCCATGGGATGAGTCCAATGGGATGAGGTTTAACAAGGCCGAGGGCAGAGTGCTGCACATGGGACACAACAACCCCAGGCAGCTACAGGCTGGGGGAGACTGGCTGGAGAGCTGTCAGGCAGAGAAGGACCTGGGGGTGTTGGGTGGCTGCAGGCTGAACATGAGCCAGCAGTGTGCCCAGGGGCCAGGAAAGCCAAGGGCATCCTGGCTTGTGTCAGACCCAGTGTGGCCAGTAGGGCTGGGGAGGGGATTGTGCCCCTGCACTGGGGAGGCTGCAGCTGGAGTGCTGGGTCCAGTTCTGGGCTCCTCAGCATCAGAATCACAGAACCCCAGACTGGGCTGGGCTGGGGGGGACCCCAAGGGTCACAGAGCTCCAACCCCCCTGCCAGGGTTGGGAGGGACCCCAAGGGTCACAGAGCTCCAACCCCCCTGCCAGGTTTGGGGGGGACCCCAAGGGTCACACAGCTCCAACCCCCTGCCAGGTTTGGGAGGGACCCCAAGGGTCACAGAGCTCCAACCCCCCTGCCAGGTTTGGGGGGGACCCCAAGGGTCACAGAGCTCCAACCCCCCTGCCAGGTTTGGGAGGGACCCCAAGGGTCACAGAGCTCCAACCCCCCTGCCAGGTTTGGGGGGGACCCCAAGGGTCACAGAGCTCCAACCCCCCTGCCAGGTTTGGGGGGGACCCCAAGGGTCACAGAGCTCCAACCCCCCTGCCAGGTTTGGGGGGGACCCCAAGGGTCACAGAGCTCCAACCCCCTGCCACAGGCAGGGCCACCAACCTCCAGGCCTGGAGCTACACAAGGTTGCCCAGGGCCCCATCCAACCTGGCCTTGAACACCCCCAGGGATGGGGCACCCACCCCCTCTCTGGGCAGCCTGTTCCAGCCCCTCACACCAGAAGGACATGGGGGTCCTGGAGCGAGTCCAGAGAAGGGCAACCAGGCTGGGGAAGGGGCTGGAGGGCAAATCCTCTGAGGAGCAGCTGAGGGAGCTGGGGGTGTTGAGCCTGGAGAAGAGGAGGCTGAGGGGAGACCTTCTCCCCACCTCCCCTGCCCTGCCAGGAGGGTGCAGAGAGGTGGGTGATGGTCTCTTCAGCCAGGGGACAGGAGATGGGACAAGGGGCAATGGGCTCAAGCTGCCCCAGGGCAGGGTCAGAGCAGATGGGAGGGCAAAGTTCTTCCCTGGCAGAGTTGTGGGGCTGTGGCACAGGCTGCCCAGGGAGGGGCTGAGTCCCCTTCCCTGGGGGTGTTTAACAAAGGGGAGATGAGGTGCTCAGGGAGCTGGGTCAGCACAGGATGGGAATGGTTGGACTTGATGATCTCAAAGGGCTTTTCCAACCTGGTGACTCTGGGATTCTGTGAACAGCTCTGTCAGCAGCATGAAACATCACAGGGAGGGGGCCAGGGACCCCCCCCCCAAGCCTGGCAGAGCCCCCCCACATCCCTGGGTGTCTCCAGGAGGAGGTTTTACCCCCCCCCAAAAAATACACCAGGACACCTTCAACCACCTTTATTGGCATCACTAGGGGGATGAGGGGGGGGTTGGCACCCCACTCCAGCCCCCATCCCTGTGGGGCTGCTCTTGGGGATAGGGCAGCCCCCAGGGGTGCTGCTCACACCCCTCCCTGGGTCCTGCTCTGCTCCCAAAGCAGCAGCAGAGGGCCAGGGAGCAGGGAGGGGGCAGGAGAAGCCATCCCAGGGGACACATGAGTGTCCATCAGTCCGTGGCGCCGTGTCCTCTCCTCCCTAGGGGTGGGGGGGCTCGGTGGTCCCTGTCCCGCTGCTCAGTCCTGTCTGGGGACAGAGCAGGGATGGTCAGCGTGGGGACAGGGCTCCCTGTGGGGTGGTGGGACGAGGACAGAGCCCCCCAGGGCAGCTAAGTGAAGGCCTTGGCCTTGCTGGCCACTCCAGCCTGCACCCAGTGGTGGTGTGGGGGGGGAGTGGGCCTGTGGTGTGGGGACAGGGAATGGGGACAACAGGGGTGAACCCCTCTGAGCCACCAGCCAGGATGAGCCCCCACACACGTGGTGGCCCTGGAAAATGCCCTCGGATGCCCCCTCATCCCACCCCCCTGGTGAAGCACGAGGGGCTCTGGAGCGATGCTGGGAGTCGCTTCCAGGGCGATGGGGCTGAGGAGGGAGGGGGCTGCCCTGCCTGTGCTGTGTCCCCCTCCCCTTGCTATGGGGGCCATGGAGGGACCCCTCCCTGGAGGGGAGGGTGTGAAGCCACAGCCTGACCCCACCATGAGCCGAATTTGACCCCAGCATCACCGTGCAATGGGCCAGGAGCTGAATTTGGCCCTGCTGCCCCCACCCCTCACCTGCTCATCTGCCGGTGGGGAGGGTCCCTGCACCCTATTCAGTGGCTGCAAATCCTTGCTGGAGCCTGTGGGGAGAGAGGAGCAGGTGGGGATGAGCTGGGGGGGTCCTTGGGGGGCAAGCAGGGAAGGGGGGGGGGTGGGATCCAGGCGGGGGTGAGCAGGTAGAGCCACAAAGCTGGTCCCCTCTTGCCCAGCTCCATCTGCTGAGTGCTCCAGGCTGCCACAGCACCCACCTTTCTTACCTGGGTCCCCCTTCTTCTTCCACCTCCACACACAGAAGGTGGCAGCCAGGATTAGTGCAGCCACAGGCACCACGAGCAGGCACAGGAGCCACAGAGACCAGCCAGCCACCCCTGTGGGACAAGCCATGGTGGGTGCTGGGACCCCCCCCCCCCCCCCCATGCCAGGACCTGGGTGCTGGGGGTGAGGGGAGGGGTGGGATTTTACCCTGCTGCTGGCACAGCGTGTCCAGGTGGATGGTGATGCTCTGCTCCTGGAAGGGGTTTCGGGCCACGCAGCTGAGGCTGGAGTTGAGGGTGCTGGTGGGCACAGCCAGGCACAGCGACCGCCCATCCTCACAGAGCTGTGCCCAGGAGGAGTCAGCGAGGTGCCAGGCGACCTCAGCACCTTTCCCGGGTGGCACTGAGCACCGCAGGGTGACGTTGCACCACTGGGGGGTGAGGGATGGCTGCTGGTACTGGATCTCTGGCTCTGGCACCGGCTCTGGTGAAGGTGCAAGAACACCTTGTGATGGGACTCATCCTGCCCAGGGACACCCTGACACCCAGGGGACTCTGTTTAAGGTGCAAAAGCACCTTGTGATGGGACTCATCCTGCCCAGGGACACCCAGGGGACATGAGGGAGGATGAACTGGGCTGGATGCTGCCCAGGGACACCCTGACACCCAGGGGACTCTGCTTAAGGTGTAAAAACACCTTGTGATGGGACTCATCCTGCCCAGGGACACCCTGACACCCAGGGGACTCTGCTTAAGGTGTAAAAACACCTTGTGATGGGACTCATCCTGCCCAGGGACACCCAGGGGACTCTGCTGAAGGTGCAAGAACACCTTGTGATGGGACTCATCCTGCCCAGGGACACCCTGACACCCAGGGGACATGAGGGAGGATGAACTGGGCTGGATCCTGCCCAGGGACACCCTGACACCCAGGGGACTCTGTTTAAGGTGCAAGAACACCTTGTGATGGGACTCATCCTGCCCACGGACACCCTGACACCCAGGGGACTCCATTGAAGGTGTAAAAGCACCTTGTCATGGGACACATCCTGCCCAGGGACACCCAGGGGACATGAGGGAGGATGAACTGGGCTGGATCCTGCCTGGGGACACCCTGTGGACACCCAGGGGACTCTGTTTAAGGTGCAAAAGCACCTTGTGATGGGACACATCCTGCCCAGGGACACCCTGACACCCAGGGGACATGAGGGAGGATGAGCTGGGCTGGATCCTGCTCAGGGACACCCTGTGGACACCCAGGGCACACGAGGGAGGATGAGCTGTGCTGGGAGGGCAGGGGGATGCCAGGGGAGGAGGAAGCAGGCGAGGCTGCATCGTGGTTAGCCATCAACCCAGGCAAAGCCCCGGGCCAGGTGCTGAGCAGAGGGGAAGGGCTGCTGATAACACACAGGGTTTATCAGCACCGCCACAGGCTGCTCCCAGCACCCACCATCTGCTGCTTTACAGCCACCCACCGTAGACGTAGAGGCTGAAGGACTGATCCTCCACCTCCCCTGGGTGCAGCTTCACCCTGGCCTCATAGACCCCCGTGTCGCCCCCCTGCAGCGCCCTGATCCTCAGCGCCGTCTCGTTGACCATCTCCAGCCGGTCCTTGAACTGGTCCTCAGGGTCTGGTCTCTGGAAGCCACTGGGACTGAACTCTGCCACCTGGATGGTGGGACTGGTGCCACTGGAGAAGCTCCATTCGATCTCCTTCACCCTCTTGTTGGGGGGCAGCACCGGGGAGAGCAGCACCGACCCCCCCCGGATGCTGTGCACCCTCTGGGGCTGAGCAACTAGGGTGCCTGCTGAGGGGACAGGGACAGTTTGGAGGATGGAGACCCCCCACCCCCCAACCCCGGGGAGAGCCCCCTCCTCTCCCAAACGCTGCGGGAAGCCGACGCCGCCCCCGCCGAGGGGATGGATGGATGGACAGACAGACAGCCAGCTGCCTCCCCACGCTGCAGCACCCATCCTGCCCCCCAGCTTGTGGGCTGCTGGCTTCCTGCTCGCCCCATAGCCGGCCCTGGGCTGTCACCCTGCTCCCCACAGCCGCCTGGGCCGGTGCAGAGGAAGAGGAGGCGAGAGGAGCCCGACGCCGCCAAACCGCACCCGGCGGCGGCACCGTGCTGGGGAGGGGGGGGTTTGGGAGGGGTGGGGGTGGGTTTGTCACCCCATCACACGAATACAGGGCCCTGGACACCCCTCTCAGCCATCCCCTGGGGTGGGGGGGGGGGGTTGGTTGGGTGCTGGTGGGGTGCTGTGCTCTGTGATGATGGGGGAGACCGCGACGCTGCCATGTCCCAGCCAGCCCTGGAGCACCCACCCTGGGTGGTCCCCCAGCCCACTTCCCACCCATTGCACCCCTCAGGCGTGTTCCCAGTGCCCCCAGCAGCTGCCAAACGAGCCCCCCACCCCCCAAGGAAGCAGGTACGTAGCGGTGATGCTGCTGCAACGTCCAGAGCAGCCCAGGACCAAGCCACCCTTCAGCCTCCCTCTTCCTCCTTGTGGAAACAAAGAGGGGAGGGGGCCAGCAGGATAACACCCCCTCCTCACCTTCCTCCCCAGCACCTGTTTTCCCTTCTCCCATCGCTGGCTGAGCCGAGCACCCAGCAGCTGCCCCGGGGCAGAAGAAGGAGCCAACAGCCCCAAGCAGCAGCCCTGGGCTCCCAGTCTCAGTGGGGGCACTAAACCTCTTTGGGGGGGCCCTAAACTCCTTTGGGGGGACCCTAAACCCCTTGGGGGGACCCTAAACCTCTCTGGGAGGACCCTAAACCTCTTGGGGGGACCCTAAACCCCTTGAGGGGGACCCTAAACCCCTTGGGGGGACCCTAAACCCCCTTGGGGGGCCCTAAACCCCCTTGGGGGGGACCCTAAACTCCTTTGAGGGGCCCTAAACCCCTTGGGGGGGACCCTAAACCCCTTGGGGGGACCCTAAACCCCCTTGGGGGGCCCTAAACCCCCTTGGGGGGGACCCTAAACTCCTTTGAGGGGCCCTAAACCCCTTGGGGGGGACCCTAAACCCCCTTGGGGGGCCCTAAACCCCCTCGGGGGGGACCCTAAACCTCTTTGAGGGGCCCTAAACCCCTTGGGGGGGGCCCTAAACCCCCTTGGGGGGACCCTAAACCTCTTTGTGGGGGCCCTAAACACATTGGGGGGGACCCTAAACACCTTGGGGGGGACCCTAAACTCCTTTGAGGGGCCCTAAACCCCTTGGGGGGGGCCCTAAACCTCTCTGGGAGGACCCTAAACCTCTTGGGGGTCACAGCTAAATGGGGGTCACAGCTCAAGGGGGGTCACAGCTAAAGGGGGGGTCACAGCTAAATGGGGGTCACAGCTCAAGGGGGGTCACAGCTAAATGGGGAGTCACAGCTAAATGGGGGTCACAGCTCAAGGGGGTCACAGCTAAAGGGGGGTCACAGCTAAATGGGGGTCACACCTAAAGGGGGGGTCACAGCTACAGGGGGGTCATAGCTAAAGGGGGGTCACAGCTAAAGGGGGGGTCACAGCTAAATGGGGGTCACAGCTCAAGGGGGGGTCACAGCTAAATGGGGGGTCACAGCTAAATGGGGGTCACAGCTCAAGGGGGTCACAGCTAAAGGGGGGTCACAGCTAAAGGGGGGGTCACAGCTAAAGGGGGGTCACAGGTAAATGGGGGTCACAGGTGAAGGGGGGTCACAGCTAAAGGGGGGTCACAGGTGAAGGGGGGTCACAGCTAAAGGGGGGTCACAGGTAAATGGGGGTCACAGGTGAAGGGGGGTCACAGCTAAAGGGGGGTCACAGGTGAAGGGGGGTCACAGCTCAAGGGGGGGTCACAGCTCAATGGGGGGGTCACAGCTAAATGGGGGTCACAGCTCAAGGGGGGGGGTCACAGGTGAAGGGGGGTCACAGCTCAAGGGGGGTCACAGCTAAAGGGGGGGGTCAGCTAAATGGGGGGTCACAGCTCAAGGGGGGGGTCACAGCTAAAGGGGGGTCACAGGTAAATGGGGGTCACAGGTGAAGGGGGGTCACAGCTAAAGGGGGGTCACAGGTAAATGGGGGTCACAGCTAAAGGGGGGGTCACAGCTCAATGGGGGGGTCACAGCTAAATGGGGGTCACAGCTCAAGGGGGGGTCACAGGTGAAGGGGGGTCACAGCTCAAGGGGGGGGTCACAGCTAAATGGGGGTCACAGCTAAAGGGGGGGGTCAGCTAAATGGGGGGGTCACAGTTAAATGGGGGGTCACAGCTCAAGGGGGGGGTCACAGCTAAAGGGGGGGTCACAGGTGAAGGGGGATCACGAGAGGTGGAACAACCCATGGACCCCCCCTCCCAGCGAGGTCACTGCCCTCCCCTCCTGCCTACCTGTGAGCAGAAGGGCCATGGCCAGCAGCAGGCGGGTGCAGGGCCGTGGGTGTCTGGGTGACACCCCCATCGCCCCGGTGCTGCGATCTCAAAGCGCCGGTCTCAGGGCTCGGCGCTTCCTCGGCGTGTGACATGCAAAGCAGGGAGTGGCTGGTGGGGACATCGCTGATGGGTCAGGGACTGGCCATGCTTGGGGCTCAGGGGGGGTGACTCTCACCCTCCTTGCACCCAGGGTTTGGGGCTGCTCCCTGCTCCCCAGCCCTTGGTTTTCCTCCCCTCTTTGCGGGTGTTAAATGAAGGAGCCGGATGCTGCCTGGTTGTGCCCAGGGTTGGGTAAATAATAACAGCTGGGCCCAGTACACCCAGTATGACAACAGCTGGGCTGGGGGCCTGGCTGGTGCAGGGCCCAGTACACCCAGTATAACAACAGCTGGGCTGGGGGCCTGGCTGGTGCAGGGCCCAGTACACCCAGTATAGCAACAGCTGGGCTGGGGGCCTGGCTGGTGCAGGGCCCAGTACACCCAGTATAGCAACAGCTGGGCTGGGGGCCTGGCTGGTGCAGGGCCCAGTACACCCAGTATAGCAACAGCTGGGCTGGGGGCCTGGCTGGTGCAGGGCCCAGTACACCCAGTATAGCAACAGCTGGGCTGGGGGCCTGGCTGGTGCAGGGCCCAGTACACCCAGTATAGCAACAGCTGGGCTGGGGGCCTGGCTGGTGCAGGGCCCAGTACACCCAGTATAGCAACAGCTGGGCTGGGGGCCTGGCTGGTGCAGGGCCCAGTACACCCAGTATAGCAACAGCTGGGCTGGGGGCCTGGCTGGTGCAGGGCCCAGTACACCCAGTATAGCAACAGCTGGGCTGGGGGCCTGGCTGGTGCAGGGCCCAGTACACCCAGTATAGCAACAGCTGGGCTGGGGGCCTGGCTGGTGCAGGGCCCAGTACACCCAGTATAGCAACAGCTGGGCTGGGGGCCTGGCTGGTGCAGGGCCCAGTACACCCAGTATAGCAACAGCTGGGCTGGGGGCCTGGCTGGTGCAGGGCCCAGTACACCCAGTATAGCAACAGCTGGGCTGGGGCCTGGCTGGTGCAGGGCCCAGTACACCCAGTATAGCAACAGCTGGGCTGGGGCCTGGCTGGTGCAGGGCCCAGTACACCCAGTATAATAAAGGGCCCAGTACACCCAGTATAACAACAGCTGGGATGGGGGCCTGGCTGGTGCAGGGCCCAGTACACCCAGTATAATAAAGGGCCTGGTACACCCAGTATAACAACAGCTGGACTGGGGGCCTGGCTGGTGCAGGGTCCAGTACACCCAGTATAACAACAGCTGGGCTGGGGGCCTGGCTGGTGCAGGGCCCAGTACACCCAGTATAACAACAGCTGGACTGGGGGCCTGGCTGGTGCAGGGTCCAGTACACCCAGTATAACAACAGCTGGGCTGGGGGCCTGGCTGGTGCAGGGGCCAGTACACCCAGTATAAGGACAAACCCTCCATCCCCACCCTGGAGACACCGTGGGGTGGCTGCTCCTCCCTGGGAGGCTTCACCTGGCTTCAAATTGGGGGCAGAGGGTCCCAGTTGGTCCTGGTTGGGCTCCCAGTTCCCCCAGATGATGCTGGGCTCCCAGTTCCCCCGAGACTGGGGCTGAGCTGGTTTCCCCCCATGAGGGGGTCTAGCTGACCCCCCCAAACCCCCCCAGCAGCAGCAGGAGACCCAGCAGAGAGAAGCAGGTCCGTAGGGGCGACCCTGTCCCCTTGTCCCACCCCCACGGCGGGTGTCACCCATCACCCTGTCCCGGCTGGGAGGGATGCTCAGGCTGTAAATACACCCCCTCCCACACCCCACCCCAACCTAACCCAACCCCCCCAGGGTTTGGGGGGGAAATGTGGGGGCTGCTCAGCCCCCGTCAGCACCCACAGCACGAGCGGAGGTGACGCCACCGTTCCCAAAGGGGAAGCGAGAGGCGGCCACGGCGCCCCTCAGGGTGGTGGGGGGGGTGTGTGTGGGTGGGGGGTGCAGGGTGAGGGGGGGGGTTGCTGGCTGGGTGGGGGGGGTTATTTCAGGGTGCAGCCCCAAACTGGGGTGGTTTTACACAGTGCTGGGGATGCGTGGGGGGAGGTAACAGGGGTGCACACGCTCCCACCCACCTGTGTGTGTGCTCACACGCGTGTGCCCACACCCCCCCCCCCCACCCCTCTGACACCCCCCACCCCTCTGACACCCCCCCCACCCCTCTGACACCCCCCCCCCACCCCTCTGATCTCACCAACATTTATTAATTGCTCTTTGTTTACAGCAGTGGGAGGTCAGGCTGAGCCAGGGGCCCCGTGGCAGTGGGTGCTGGACACGCAGGCAGTGGGGACACCCACCCCCCCCCATCGTGATGCTGCACGAGCTACGCAGGCAGCAGCTGTTTGGGGGGGGGATGGAGGGGTGGGGTGCTGGGGGGAGGGAAGGGGGGATGCTTCTCTGTGGATCCGTGTGGGTGACGGTCCCTTCTGCGTCCCTTTGTAGCTCTGGAGATGCCCCCTGGGTCTGTTGTGTGGGATGGGGCTGGGGGGACACCCCAGGGTGGGGGGTGTGTGTGTGTGTGTGTGTCCCCCTCCATGTCTCTGTGGCAGCGGTGAAGCGGGTGGGCAGGTCCAGCCCTCCTGGGTATCGACCCACAGAGGGTCCCTGGGGGGTGCTGGAGGTTGGGGAGGGGGGTGCTGGGGAGGAGATGGGGCAGGGGGGTCTCATCCTAGACCCACAGTGCTGTGCTGAAGCCACATAGCACCCCCCACCCCAGCACCAGGATGTGCCCCTGTCCTCCCCAATGCCCCCAAGCCCAGCTGAGCCTGTGGCAGTGGGGGTGACCCCTGGGGTTCCCCCCCACCCAGGGGCACCCAGGGTTTGCAGAGGGTCCCACTCATCTCAGCCAGGGCTCCGGGGTCCCACTCCCCAAAGAGTGTCAGAGGGTGTCACACAAGGAGGATGGAGACAGGTGGGTGGGGAGGAAAGCGTGGGTCCGGCTGTCACCCCGAAATGGTGCCCCCCATCCCCGGAGCCGAACCGGGGTGGGTGGGGGGTGGGGGGCTGGAGGGTTGGGATTTGGCACACGACGCACGTCACAGCCCTTGCGGGACGTCCCGATGCTCCGGCGCTGCGGGGACCTGTGGGACACCCACAGCCCTTCAGCCTCCCTGGCAGAGGCTGGGAGGTGGGGAGGGGCCCCACGTGCAGACCCCCCTCACCTGGCAGCGGTCCCCTTTTGGGGGGACCCCCCCTTCCTCCCCGCACCTGAGGGCCTATGTCACCTCCTCGGCCGTGTCCTCTGGCGCCCGGTGGGGCTGCTCGTCGGCCGTGCTGACGGGTGCTTTCTGCAGCGGGCTCTGCTCCTGGTTATTTTCGGGGTGACTGAGGCCCTGCAGTGGAAATTGGGGGGGCTGGGGAGGGACCCACCAGCCCCTCTTGCCTCCCTAGAGCAGGGGACACCCCCCCCCCCCCCCCACGGGATGCTCTGCCCTGCCACGGAGCCTGGGCTGCACCCATGGGTGTCCCATGGGGCTGGGGCTGGGACATCCCAGTATGGCCATGACCCCCCCAGCATGGCTGGGAGCCCAGTATGACCATGACCCCCCCCTCAGCATGGCTGGGACCCCCCCGGTATGGCAATGATCCCCCCAGTATGGCTGGGACACCAGTATGGCCATGACCCCCCCAGTATGGCTGGGACCCCAGTATGGCCATGACCCCCCCCAGCATGGTTGGGACCCCCCAGTATGGCCATGACCCCCCCCCAGCATGGCTGGAACCCCAGTATGGCCATGACCCCCCCAGTATGGCTGGGACCCCAGTATGACCATGTCCCCCCCCCCAGCATGGCTGGGACCCCCTGCTTTGTCCATGATCCTCCCAGTATGGCTGGAGCCCCCAGTATGGCCATGACCCCCCCCAGCATGGCTGGGACCCCCCAGTATGGCCATGACCCCCCCAGCATGTCTGGGACCCCAGTATGACCATGACCCCCCAGTATGGCTGGGACCCCAGTATGACCATGACCCCCCCAGTATGTCTGGGAGCCCAGTATGACCATGTCCCCCCTGGCATGGCTGGGACCCCAGTATGACCATATCCCCCCCAGCATGGCTGGGACCCCCCAGTATGACCATGACCCCCCAGTATGGCTGGGACCCCAGTATGACCATGTCCCCCCAGTATGGCCATGACCCCCCCAGCATGACCAGGACTCCCAGTTTGGCCAGCACCCCCCAGTGTGGCCGGGACCCCCAGCACTGCCGTGACCCCTGACACCACTGGGGACTCCAGGAGTTGTGATTCCAGCATGACTGGGACCCCCAGTGTAGCTGGGACCCCCCCAGCATGACCAGGACCCCCAGCACAGCCCCCCCTGCCCTGGCCAGCAGCCCCCAGCCCCCGGGGGGCCTCACCTGGTCATTACCTTCCGGGGGGCTCCGGCGCACGATCTCAGCGTACTGGGGGTCTGAGGGGCTCTCCTCAGCGGGCACCGTGGGGGTGGCAGCTGCAGGGGAGGAGGGGGACATCAAGGGGTGCTGCAAACACCCCCTTTCCCCCACTCCCCCAGCCCCCCCAAAGCCATAGCAGCTCTCAGGGTGGGGGGGTGGGTGAGTGGGGGGCTTCACTTGCCTGGGTCTGCTGCCTTCTCACTGTTCATCCTCCAGCACCAGAAGGCTCCCCCCAGGCTCACAGCCAGCAGGATGAGGGTCAGCACGATGTACCCCGATGTGGAGAAGGACATCTGTCCCCCTGGGAGGGCAGAGAGGGGCACTGAGCGGTGCCAACCCCCTGCCAAGGGTCGAGCCCACCCTGTGCCAAGCCCACCAGCTCGGTGTCAGACCCCTCCCACCCATAGAACCATCGAATCCCAGACTGGGCTGGGTTGGGGGGGACCCCAAGGGTCACAGAGCTCCAACCCCCCTGCCAGGGTTGTGAGGGACCCCAAGGGTCACAGAGCTCCAACCCCCCTGCCAGGTTTGGGGGGACACCCCAAGGGTCACAGAGCTCCAACCCCCCTGGCCAGTGTTGGGGGGACCCCAAGGGTCACAGAGCTCCAACCCCCCTGCCAGGTTTGGGGGGGACCCCAAGGGTCACAGAGCTCCAACCCCCCTGCCAGGTTTGGGGGGGACCCCAAGGGTCCCAGAGCTCCAACCCCCCTGCCAAGTTTGGGGGGGACCCCAAGGGTCACAGAGCTCCAACCCCCTGCCAGGGTTGGGGGGGACCCCAAGGGTCCCAGAGCTCCAACCCCCCTGCCAGGGTTGGGGGGGACCCCAAGGGTCCCAGAGCTCCAACCCCCCTGCCAGGGTTGGGGGGGACCCCAAGGATCACAGAGCTCCAACCCCCTGCCACAGGCAGGGCCACCAACCTCCAGGCCTGGAGCTACACAAGGTTGCCCAGGGCCCCATCCAACCTGGCCTTGGACACCCCCAGGCCCCAGCACCCCCTGAGCCCCCCGGCTGAGGGGCTCACCCCCGCTCTGGCAGATGGCCTGCAGGTCGAAGAGAACCACCTTCTGGTCGGCGGGGTTGCTGACGGTGCAGGCGTAGGTGCCGTTGGCAGCGGTGGGGGGCAGAGCCAGCCTCAGGGTGGTCCCGTCAGCAGAGAGCTGGTGGGGGTCCGAGCTCGGGTCCCAGATGATGTTGTCCCTCTTCCAGGTGACGTTGACAGCGCCTTTGCCCACCCCCTGGCACTGCAGCGTCAGGTTGCACCACTCCAGGGTGCTGGCCAGGACCTGGCTGCGGCTCCGGGGGCTTGGCACCGACTCTGTGTCCCATGGGGGAGGTAGGGGGGGGGTTTGGGGAGGGGGTCAGGGATCAGTGTGGGGGTGGGACATGGGGTTGCTCCACCCTGTTCATCCCCAGCCTCATGCTGGTCCCCTGTGTGGCATGGCACGGCCACCCTGGGGACCCCTGAGGTGACAGGATTTGGCCTTTGGCAGAGCTTGGGGGTCTGCAGGCTTTTGCGGGGGGGGCCAAAGGTTGGGGTCTAACCCAAGCCTGGGTAACCCCATCCCTCGTGCCTCAGTTTCCCCATCCCTTGTGCTTCCCCCACCATTCATGCCTGAGTTTCCCCATCCCTCATGCCTCAGTTTCCCCCACCATTCGTGCCTCAGTTTCCCCCACCACTCGTGCCTCCCCCATCCCTCGTGCCTCAGTTTCCCCATCCCTTGTGCTTCCCCCATCATTTGTGCCCCAGTTTCCCCCACCATTCGTGCCTCAGTTTCCCCCACCACTCGTGCCTCCCCCATCCCTCGTGCCTCAGTTTCCCCATCCCTTGTGCTTCCCCCATCATTTGTGCCCCAGTTTCCCCCACCACTCGTGCCTCAGTTTCCCCATCCCTCATGCCTGTTTTCCCCCATTCATGCCTGTTTCCCCCACCATTTGTGCCTCAGTTTCCCCCACCACTCGTGCCTCAGTTTCCCCCACCACTCCTGCCTCCCCATCATTCCTGCCTCAGTTTCCCCCACCACTCGTGCCTCAGTTTCCCCCACCACTCGTGCCTCAGTTTCCCCACTGCAGAGGGGTCAATGCCTGTGCCCGGGGCTCTGTCCCTGTGCCCCTCAGTCCTGCAGCCACCCACCGTAGACAGAGAGGCTGAAGGACTGATCCTCCACCAGCGCTGGGTGCAGCTTAATCCTGGCCCCGTAGAGCCCCGTGTCGCCCCTCTCCAGCGCCCCGATCCTCAGCGCCGTCTCGTTGAACATCTCCAGCCGGTCCCTGAACCTGTCCCTGGGGTCTGGTCGCTCGAAGCCACCGGGGCCAAACTCTGCCACCTGGATGGTGGGACTGGTGCCACTGGAGAAGCTCCATTCGATCTCCTTCACCGTCTTGTTGGGGGGCAGCACCGGGGAGAGCAGCGCCGAGCCCCCCAGGACGCCGTTCACCTGCTGGGGCTGCGCACGGGCTCGGCCAAAGAGGAGCTCTGTGGGCAAGGGGGGTGGTCACAGGGGGCCTGGGGATGGGATGGGGACGGGATGGGGACCCTCGGGATGGGTGATGAGGGGTGATGAGGGGGATGAAGCAGCAGCTCCCCGCCCTGGCAGGATGGGGACAGGATGGGAACAGGATGGGGACCCTTAGGATGGGTGATGAGGGGATGAAGCAGCAGCTCCTTGTCCTGGCAGGATGGGGACAGGACTGGGACAGGATGGGGACAGGATGGGGACCCTCGGGATGGGTGATGAGGGGTGATGAGGGGGATGAAGCAGCAGCTCCTTGTCCTGGCAGGATGGGGACAGGATGGGGATAGGATGGGGACAGGATGGGGACCCTCGGGATGGGTGATGGGGGGATGAAGCAGCAGCTCCTTGTCCTGGCAGGATGGGGACAGGATGGGGACAGGATGGGTGATGAGGAGGATGAAGCAGCAGCTCCTTGTCCTGGCTGGATGGGGACAGAAGGACCCCCAGGATGGGTGCTGGGGATGCAGCAGCCTCTCCCTGCCCTGGCAGGATAGGGACAGGATGGGGACCCTCGGGATGGGTGATGAGGGGATGAAGCAGCAGCTCCTTGTCCTGGCTGGATGGGGACAGAAGGACCCTGAGGATGGGTGCTGGGGGTGCAGCAGCCTCTCCCTGCCCTGGCAGGATGGGGACAGGATGGGGACAGCATGGGGACCCTCAGGATGGGTGATGAGGGGTGATGAGGGGATGAAGCAGCATCTCCCTGTCCTGGCAGGATGGGGACAGAAGGACCCTGAGGATGGGTGATGAGGGGGATGAAGCAGCATCTCCCTGTCCTGATGGGATGGGGACAGGATGGGGAGAGAAGGACCCTCAGGATGGGTGATGGAGGGGGTGAGGCAGCATCTCCCTGTCCTGATGGGATGGGGACAGGAGGACCCTCAGGATGGGTGCTGGGGGTGCAGCAGCCTCTCCCTGCCCTGGCAGGATGGGGACAGGATGGGGACAGGATGGGTGATGAGGGGGATAAAGCAGCCTCTCCCTGCCCTGACAGGTTGGG
>JAJHSY010000090.1:0-28730 GCA_020800305.1 Porphyrio hochstetteri | reverse complement strand
TCTGGGGGGATATGTGGGTCTGGGGTCTCTATGGGTCTGGGGTCTCCATGGGTCCTCTCCCCCAGGCTGGACTCTCTGCAGCTGCAGCTCTTGGGTCTGGGGTCTCTGGGGGGGGAATGTGTGGGTCTGGGTCTCTCTATGGGTCTGGGGTCCCTGTGGGTCTCTCTATGGGTCTGGGGTCCCTGCGGGTCTCTCTATGGGTCTGGAGGGGATATGTGGGTCTGGGGTCTCTATGGGCCTGGGGTCTCCATGGTCCCCTCTCCCCAGGCTGGACTCTCTGCAGCTGCAGCTCTTGGGTCTGGGGCTCTGGAGGGAATGTGTGGGGTCTGGGGTCACTGTGGGTCTCTCTGTGGGTCTGGGGGGGCTGTGGGGTCTCTATGGGTCTGGGGGGAATATGTGGGTCTGGGGTCTCTATGGGTCTGGGGTCTCCATGGGTCGTCTCCCCCAGGCTGGACTCTCTGCAGCTGCAGCTCTTGGGTCTGGGGTGTCTGGGGGGGGGGAATGTGTGGGTCTGGGGTCTCTCTATGGGTCTGGGGTCCCTGCGGGTCTCTCTATGGGTCTGGGAGGGATATGTGGGTCTGGGGTCTCTATGGGTCTGGGGTCTCCATGGGTCGCCTCTCCCCCCAGGCTGTACTCTGCAGCGGCAGCTCTTGGGTCTGGGGTCTCTGGGGGGGGAATGTGTGGGTCTGGGGTCCCTGTGGGTCTCTCTATGGGTCTGGGGGGGGATATGTGGGTCTGGGGTCTCCATGGGTCCCCTCTCCCCAGGCTGGACTCTCTGCAGCTGCAGCTCTTGGGTCTGGGGTCTCTGGGGGGGAATGTGTAGGTCTGGGGTCCCTGTGGGTCTCTCTATGGGTCTGGGAGGGATATGTGTGTCTGGTGGTCTCTATGGGTCTGGGGTCTCATGGCTCCCCTCTCCCCCCAGGCTGGACTCTCTGCAGCTGCAGCTCTGGGGCTGGGGTCTCTGGGGGGAATGTGTGGGTCTGGGGTCCCTGTGGGCTCTCTGTGGGTCTGGGGGGGGGGATATGTGGGTCTGGGGTCTCTATGGGTCTGGGGTCTCCATGGGTCCCCTCTCCCCAGGCTGGACTCTCTGCAGCTGCAGCTCTTGGGTCTGGGGTCTCTAGGGGGGAATGTGTGGGTCTGGGGTCCCTGTGGGTCTCTCTATGGGTCTGGGGGGGATATGTGGGTCTGGGGTCTCTATGGGTCTGGGGTCTCCATGGGTCCTCCCCCCCAGGCTGGACTCTCTGCAGCTGCAGCTCTTGGGTCTGGGGTCTCTCTATGGGTCTGGGGTCCCTGCGGGTCTCTCTATGGGTCTGGGGGGATATGTGGGTCTGGGGTCTCTATGGGTCTGGGGTCTCCATGGGTCCCCTCTCCCCAGGCTGGACTCTCTGCAGCTGCAGCTCTTGGGTCTGGGGTCTCTCTATGGGTCTGGGGGTCCCTGTGGGTCTCTCTATGGGTCTGGGGTCCCTGCGGGTCTCTCTAGGGTCTGGGGGGGGATATGTGGGTCTGGGGTCTCTATGGGTCTGGGGTCTCCATGGTCCTCTCCCCCCAGGCTGCACTCTCTGCAGCTGCAGCTCTTGGGTCTGGGGTCTCTCTATGGGTCTGGGGTCCCTGCGGGTCTCTCTATGGGTCTGGGGGGGATATGTGGGTCTGGGGTCTCTATGGGTCTGGGGTCTCCATGGCTCCCTCTCCCCCCAGGCTGGACTCTCTGCAGCTGCAGCTCTTGGGTCTGGGGTCTCTGGGGGGGAATGTGTGGGTCTGGGGTCCCTGTGGGTCTCTCTATGGGTCTGGGGGGGATATGTGGGTCTGGGGTCTCTATGGGTCTGGGGTCTCCATGGGTCCTCTCCCCCCAGGCTGGACTCTCTGCAGCTGCAGCTCTTGGGTCTGGGGTCTCTCTATGGGTCTGGGGTCCCTGCGGGTCTCTCTATGGGTCTGGGGGGGATATGTGGGTCTGGGGTCTCTATGGGTCTGGGGTCTCCATGGGTCCCCTCTGCCCAGGCTGGACTCTCTGCAGCTGCAGCTCTTGGGTCTGGGGTCTCTGGGGGGGGAATGTGTGGGTCTGGGGTCCCTGTGGGTCTCTCTATGGGTCTGGGGGGGATATGTGGGTCTGGGGTCTCTATGGGTCTGGGGTCTCCATGGGTCCCCTCTCCCCAGGCTGGACTCTCTGCAGCTGCAGCTCTTGGGTCTGGGGTCTCTCTATGGGTCTGGGGTCCCTGTGGGTCTCTCTATGGGTCTGGGGTCCCTGCGGGTCTCTCTATGGGTCTGGGGGGGATATGTGGGTCTGGGGTCTCTATGGGTCTGGGGTCTCCATGGGTCCTCTCCCCCCAGGCTGGACTCTCTGCAGCTGCAGCTCTTGGGTCTGGGGTCTCTCTGTGGGTCTGGGGTCCCTGTGGGTCTCTCTATGGGTCTGGGGGGGATATGTGGGTCTGGGGTCTCTATGGGTCTGGGGTCTCCATGGGTCCCCTCTCCCCAGGCTGGACTCTCTGCAGCTGCAGCTCTTGGGTCTGGGGTCTCTGGGGGGGAATGTGTGGGTCTGGGGTCTCTCTGTGGGTCTGGGGTCCCTGTGGGTCTCTCTATGGGTCTGGGGGGGATATGTGGGTCTGGGGTCTCTATGGGTCTGGGGTCTCCATGGCTCCCCTCTCCCCCCAGGCTGGACTCTCTGCAGCTGCAGCTCTTGGGTCTGGGGTCTCTCTGTGGGTCTGGGGTCCCTGTGGGTCTCTCTGTGGGTCTGGGGGGGATATGTGGGTCTGGGGTCTCTATGGGTCTGGGGTCTCCATGGGTCCTCTCCCCCCAGGCTGGACTCTCTGCAGCTGCAGCTCTTGGGTCTGGGGTCTCTGGGGGGGAATGTGTGGGTCTGGGGTCTCTCTATGGGTCTGGGGTCCCTGTGGGTCTCTCTATGGGTCTGGGGTCCCTGCGGGTCTCTCTATGGGTCTGGAGGGGATATGTGGGTCTGGGGTCTCTATGGGCCTGGGGTCTCCATGGGTCCCCTCTCCCCAGGCTGGACTCTCTGCAGCTGCAGCTCTTGGGTCTGGGGTCTCTGGGAGGGAATGTGTGGGTCTGGGGTCCCTGTGGGTCTCTCTGTGGGTCTGGGGGGGCTGTGGGGGTCTCTATGGGTCTGGGGGGAATATGTGGGTCTGGGGTCTCTATGGGTCTGGGGTCTCCATGGGTCGTCTCCCCCCAGGCTGGACTCTCTGCAGCTGCAGCTCTTGGGTCTGGGGTCTCTGGGGGGGGGGGAATGTGTGGGTCTGGGGTCTCTCTATGGGTCTGGGGTCCCTGCGGGTCTCTCTATGGGTCTGGGAGGGATATGTGGGTCTGGGGTCTCTATGGGTCTGGGGTCTCCATGGGTCCCCTCTCCCCCCAGGCTGTACTCTGCAGCTGCAGCTCTTGGGTCTGGGGTCTCTGGGGGGGGAATGTGTGGGTCTGGGGTCCCTGTGGGTCTCTCTATGGGTCTGGGGGGGATATGTGGGTCTGGGGTCTCCATGGGTCCCCTCTCCCCAGGCTGGACTCTCTGCAGCTGCAGCTCTTGGGTCTGGGGTCTCTGGGGGGGAATGTGTAGGTCTGGGGTCCCTGTGGGTCTCTCTATGGGTCTGGGAGGGATATGTGTGTCTGGGGTCTCTATGGGTCTGGGGTCTCCATGGCTCCCCTCTCCCCCCAGGCTGGACTCTCTGCAGCTGCAGCTCTTGGGGCTGGGGTCTCTGGGGGGGAATGTGTGGGTCTGGGGGTCCCTGTGGGTCTCTCTGTGGGTCTGGGGGGGATATGTGGGTCTGGGGTCTCTATGGGTCTGGGGTCTCCATGGGTCCCCTCTCCCCAGGCTGGACTCTCTGCAGCTGCAGCTCTTGGGTCTGGGGTCTCTGGGGGGGAATGTGTGGGTCTGGGGTCCCTGTGGGTCTCTCTATGGGTCTGGGGGGGATATGTGGGTCTGGGGTCTCTATGGGTCTGGGGTCTCCATGGGTCCTCTCCCCCCAGGCTGGACTCTCTGCAGCTGCAGCTCTTGGGTCTGGGGTCTCTCTATGGGTCTGGGGTCCCTGCGGGTCTCTCTATGGGTCTGGGGGGGATATGTGGGTCTGGGGTCTCTATGGGTCTGGGGTCTCCATGGGTCCCCTCTGCCCAGGCTGGACTCTCTGCAGCTGCAGCTCTTGGGTCTGGGGTCTCTGGGGGGGGAATGTGTGGGTCTGGGGTCCCTGTGGGTCTCTCTATGGGTCTGGGGGGGATATGTGGGTCTGGGGTCTCTATGGGTCTGGGGTCTCCATGGGTCCCCTCTCCCCAGGCTGGACTCTCTGCAGCTGCAGCTCTTGGGTCTGGGGTCTCTCTATGGGTCTGGGGTCCCTGTGGGTCTCTCTATGGGTCTGGGGTCCCTGCGGGTCTCTCTATGGGTCTGGGGGGGATATGTGGGTCTGGGGTCTCTATGGGTCTGGGGTCTCCATGGGTCCTCTCCCCCCAGGCTGCACTCTCTGCAGCTGCAGCTCTTGGGTCTGGGGTCTCTCTATGGGTCTGGGGTCCCTGTGGGTCTCTCTATGGGTCTGGGGGGGATATGTGGGTCTGGGGTCTCTATGGGTCTGGGGTCTCCATGGCTCCCCTCTCCCCCCAGGCTGGACTCTCTGCAGCTGCAGCTCTTGGGTCTGGGGTCTCTGGGGGGGAATGTGTGGGTCTGGGGTCCCTGTGGGTCTCTCTATGGGTCTGGGGGGGATATGTGGGTCTGGGGTCTCTATTGGTCTGGGGTCTCCATGGGTCCTCTCCCCCCAGGCTGGACTCTCTGCAGCTGCAGCTCTTGGGTCTGGGGTCTCTCTATGGGTCTGGGGTCCCTGCGGGTCTCTCTATGGGTCTGGGGGGGATATGTGGGTCTGGGGTCTCTATGGGTCTGGGGTCTCCACGGCTCCCCTCTCCCCCGAGGCTGGACTCTCTGCAGCTGCAGCTCTTGGGTCTGGGGTCTCTGGGGGGGAATGTGTGGGTCTGGGGTCCCTGTGGGTCTCTCTGTGGGTCTGGGGGGGATATGTGGGTCTGGGGTCTCTATGGGTCTGGGGTCTCCATGGCTCCCCTCTCCCCAGGCTGGACTCTCTGCAGCTGCAGCTCTTGGGGCTGGGGTCTCTCTATGGGTCTGGGGTCCCTGTGGGTCTCTCTATGGGTCTGGGGTCCCTGCGGGTCTCTCTATGGGTCTGGGGGGGATATGTGGGTCTGGGGTCTCTATGGGTCTGGGGTCTCCATGGGTCCTCTCCCCCCAGGCTGGACTCTCTGCAGCTGCAGCTCTTGGGTCTGGGGTCTCTCTATGGGTCTGGGGTCCCTGTGGGTCTCTCTATGGGTCTGGGGGGGATATGTGGGTCTGGGGTCTCTATGGGTCTGGGGTCTCCATGGGTCCCCTCTCCCCCCAGGCTGGACTCTCTGCAGCTGCAGCTCTTGGGTCTGGGGTCTCTCTATGGGTCTGGGGTCCCTGTGGGTCTCTGTGGGTCTGGGGGGGATATGTGGGTCTGGGGTCTCTATGGGTCTGGGGTCTCCATGGCTCCCCTCTCCCCCCAGGCTGGACTCTCTGCAGCTGCAGCTCTTGGGTCTGGGGTCTCCGGGGGGGGAATGTGTGGGTCTGGGGTCTCTCTATGGGTCTGGGGGGGGGCTGTGGGGGTCTCTATGGGTCTGGGGTCTCCATGGGTCCCCTCTCCCCCCAGGCTGGACTCTCTGCAGCTGCAGCTCTCGGCCGGGCTCCTGCGGCTCCTGGGGGTCTGGGGGCTTCTGCCCCATGGGGAGGAGCTGGGGGGGGAGCTGCGGGCATGAAACCCCCCCCCCAGCCCCCCAAATAACCCCCCCAGCCCCCCAAATACCCCCCAACAACCCCCCTGTGACCCCCATAACCCCCCAATCACCTCCCCAGCCCCCCCAATCACCCCCCATAACCCCCCCCCCAGCCCCCCAACCACCCCCCTATGACCCAAATCACCCCCCCCCTGCCCCCCAAGTGCCTGTGGGGTGACCCCCAATAACGCCCCCATGGGGCTCAGCCCCCCAGTAACCCCCCCGCTGTGGGGCCCAGCCCCCCAATAGACCCCCCCTGCCCCCCAAGTGCCTGTGGGGCTCAGCCCCCCAATAAACCCTCCCCACTGTGGGGCTCAGCCCCCCAATACTGCCCCCCACCCACTCCCCAAGTGCCTGTGGGGCTCAGCCCCCCAATAAACCCCCCTGAGGTGGCACCGAGTCAGAACTGGGGGTCAGGGGTTTATTCTGAGCTGGGGGGGATGTGGGGCAGATGTGGGTCTGTCTGTGGGTCTGGGGGGGATGTGGGGCAGGATGGGGGGCTGGGGGGGGATGTGGGGCTGGGTGTGGGTCTGTCCATGGGTCTCTCTGTGGGTCTGGGGGGGATGTGGGGCAGGATGTGGGGCAGGGTGTGGGTCAGTCTCTGGGTGGGATGTGGGGCAGGGTGTGGGGCAGGGGGGATGTGGGTCAGTCTGTGGGTCTGGGGGGGATGTGGGGCAGGATGTGGGGCAGCTGTGGGTCAGTCTGTGGGTCTGTCCATGAGTCAGGGGAGGATGTGGGTCTGTCTGTGGGTCAGGGGGGGATGTGGGGCAGGGTGTGGGGCAGCTGTGGGTCTGTCCATGGGTCTGTCCATGGGTCAGGGGGGATGTGGGTCAGGATGTGGGTCAGTCCGTGGGTCTGTCTGTGGGTCTGTCCATGGGTCAGGGGGGATGTGGGGCAGGATGTGGGTCAGTCTGTGGGTCTGTCTGTGGGTCTGCCCATGGGGCAGGATGTGGGGCAGCTGTGGGTCAGTCCGTGGGTCTGTCCATGGGTCTGTCCATGGGTCAGGGGGGATGTGGGTCAGGGTGTGGGGCAGCTGTGGGTCTGTCCGTGGGTCTGTCCCTGGGTCGGGGGGATGTGGGGCAGGATGTGGGTCAGTCTGTGGGTCTGTCCATGGGTCAATCTGTGGGTCAGGGGAGGATGTGGGGCAGGATGTGGGGCAGCTGTGGGTCAGTCTGTGGGTCTGTCCGTGCGTCTGTCCCTGGGTCGGGGGGATGTGGGGCAGGATGTGGGGCAGCTGTGGGTCAGTCCGTGGGTCTGTCCATGGGTCTGTCCGTGGGTCGGGGGGATGTGGGTCAGGATGTGGGTCAGGATGTGGGTCTGTCTGTGGGTCAGGGGGGATGTGGGGCAGGATGTGGGGCAGCTGTGGGTCTGTCCATGGGTCTGTCCATGGGTCAGTCCGTGGGTCAGGGGGGATGTGGGGCAGGTGTGGGGCAGCTGTGGGTCTGTCTGTGGGTCAGAAATGCGCTGTCACTCGGTCGATCTCCAACAGGTCGTCCAGGATCTGGGGGGAGATGTGGGGAGATATGGGGCTGGGGGGATGTGGGGAGATGTGGGGCTCCCAGCCCCACAGCCCCCCAATGCCCCATAGCTGCCCCATAGCTGCCCCCCAGCCCCACTGACAATGTCAGGGGTGGTGCCGATCTTCTTGGCCAGCTCCCCTCCAACTCCCAGCCCCACAGTCCCTCTGCCCCATAGATCCCAGCCCCATAGACCCCATCTCCCAGCCCCATAGATCCCATCTCCCAGCCCCATAGATCCCAGCCCCATAGCTCCCAGCCCCATAGATCCCATCTCCCAGCCCCATAGATCCCAGCCCCATAGATCCCCAGCCCCATAGCCCCCCAATACCCCAGCCCCATAGCTCCCAGCCCCATAGACCCCAATGCCCCAGCCCCATAGATACCAGCCCCATAGATCCCCAATACCCCAGCCCCATAGCTCCCAGCCCCATAGACCCCAATGCCCCAGCCCCATAGATACCAGCCCCACAGATCCCAGCTCCATAGATCCCCAGCCCCACAGCCCCCCAATACCCCAGCCCCATAGACCTCAATTCCCCCAGCCCCATAGACCTCAATTCCCCCAGCCCCATAGCTCCCAGCCCCATAGACCCCCAATGCCCCAGCCCCAAAGATCCCAGCCCCATAGATCCCCAAGCCCCACAGACCCCAATGCCCCAGCCCCATAGATCCCCCAGCCCCATAGACCCCAATGTCCCAGCCCCAAAGATCCCAGCCCCATAGACCCCAATGTCCCAGCCCCATAGCTCCCCTGCCCCACAGATCCCAGCCCCATAGACCCCAATGCCCCAGCCCCACAGATCCCAGCTACCCAGCCCCCAGCCCCACTGACGATGTCGGGGGTGGTGCCGATCTTCTTGGCCAGCTCCCCCCACCCCCAGCCCCACAGATCCCACGCCCCAGCCCCATAGCCCCCCACTCCCAGCCCCATAGATCCCAGCTCCATAGATCCCAATGCCCCAGCTCCCCCCACCCCCATCCCCATAGACCCCAATGCCCCAGCCCCATAGCTCCCAGCCCCATAGACCCCAATGCCCCAGCCCCACTGATGATGTCAGGGGTGGTGCCAATCTTCTTGGCCAGCTCCCCCACCCCCAGCCCCATAGATCCCAGCCCCATAGCCCCCAGCCCCAGCCCCATAGCCCCCCAGCCCCATAGCTCCCCCAGCCCCATAGCTGCCCCATAGCTGCCCCCCAGCCCCACTGACAATGTCAGGGGTGGTGCCGATCTTCTTGGCCAGCTCCTCCTGACCCCCAGCCCCACAGATCCCACCCCCCAGCCCCATAGCCCCCAACCCCACAGATCCCAGCCCCAGTCCCACAGCTGCCCCATAGATCCCAGCCCCACTGACGATGTCGGGGGTGGTGCCGATCTTCTTGGCCAGCTCCCCCCCACCCCCAGCCCCATAGCTCCCAGCCCCATAGACCCCAATGCCCCAGCCCCATAGATCCCAGCCCCATAGACCCCAGTGCCCCAGCCCCATAGCTCCCCTGCCCCACAGATCCCAATGCCCCAGCCCCACTGACCCCCAGACCCATAGACCCCAATGCCCCAGCCCCACTGACCCCCAGCCCCATAGACCCCAATGCCCCAGCCCCATAGCTCCCCTGCCCCACATATCCCCCAGCCCCATAGATCCCAGCCCCACTGACGATGTCAGGGGTGGTGCCGATCTTCTTGGCCAGCTCCCCCCAACTCCCAGCCCCACAGATCCCACCCCCATAGACCCCAATGCCCCAGCCCCATAGCTCCCCTGCCCCACAGATCCCCCAGCCCCATAGATCCCAGCCCCACTGACGATGTCGGGGGTGGTGCCGATCTTCTTGGCCAGCTCCCCCCTCTCCATGGAGCTCAGGTAGAGGAACCTCTGGAGCAGCTCCCCATCCAGAACGTTCCGGGCTGCGTTCTGCAGGCTGCGCCGCTCCGAGTGCAGCTGCCTATGGGGCAGGTGTGGGGCAGGGTGTGGTGCAGGTGTGGGGCAGGTGTGGGGCAGGGTGTGGGGCAGGGTGTGGGGCAGGTGTGGGGCAGGGTGTGGGTCACTATGGGGCCATGTTCTGCAGGCTGCGCCGCTCCGAGTGCAGCTGCCTATGGGGCAGGTGTGGGGCAGGTGTGGGGCAGGGTGTGGGGCAGGGTGTGGGGCAGGTGTGGGGCAGGGTGTGGGTCACTATGGGGCCATGTTCTGCAGGCTGCGCCGCTCCGAGTGCAGCTGCCTATGGGGCAGGTGTGGGGCAGGTGTGGGGCAGGTGTGGGGCAGGGTGTGGGGCAGGGTGTGGGTCACTATGGGTCACTATGGGGCCATGTTCTGCAGGCTGCGCCGCTCCGAGTGCAGCTGCCTATGGGGCAGGTGTGGGGCAGGTGTGGGGCAGGCTATGGGTCACTGTGGGTCACTATGGGGCTGCGTTCTGCAGGCTGCGCCACTCCGAGTGCAGCTGCCTATGGGGCAGGTGTGGGGCAGGTGTGGGGCAGGCTATGGGGCAGGTGTGAGGCAGAGTGTGGGGCAGGTGTGGGGCAGGCTATGGGTCACTATGGGGCCATGTTCTGCAGGCTGCGCAGCTCTGAGTGCAGCTGCCTATGGGGCAGGTGTGGGGCAGGGTGTGGGGCAGGGTGTGGGGCAGGTGTGGGGCAGGTGTGGGGCAGGCTATGGGTCAGCTATGGGGCTGCATTCTGCAGGCTGCGCTGCTCTGAGTGCAGCTGCCTATGGGGCAGGTGTGGGGCGCTGTGGGGTGCTATGGGGCAGGCTATGGGGCAGCTATGGGGCAGCTATGGGGCAGCTATGGGGCAGGGTACCGGAAGGCTCGGGGGTTGAGCCCCCCCAGCTGGCTCAGGCTGTTGCCCAGCGCTATGGGGAAGGCTATGGGTCGCTATGGGGCAGGCTGTGGGGTGCTATGGGGCAGCTATGGGGCAGCTATGGGGCAGGGTACCGGAAGGCACGGGGGTTGAGCCCCCCCAGCTGGCTCAGGCTGTTGCCCAACGCTATGGGGCAGGCTATGGGTCGCTATGGGGCAGCTATGGGGCAGGCTGTGTGGCGCTGTGGGGTGCTATGGGGCAGGCTATGGGTTGCTATGGGGCAGCTATGGGGCAGCTATGGGGCAGGGTACCGGAAGGCTCGGGGGTTCAGCCCCCCCAGCTGGCTCAGGCTGTTGCCCAGCGCTATGGGGCAGGCTGTGGGGGCCTATGGGGCAGGCTATGGGGCAGCTATGGGGCAGCTATGGGGCAGGGTACCGGAAGGCTCGGGGGTTGAGCCCCCCCAGCTGGCTCAGGCTGTTGCCCAGCGCTATGGGGCAGGCTGTGGGGGGTTATGGGGCAGCTATGGGGCAGCTATGGGGCAGGGTACCGGAAGGCACGGGGGTTCAGCCCCCCCAGCTGGCTCAGGCTGTTGCCTAGCGCTATGGGGCAGGCTGTGGGGGGTTATGGGGCAGCTATGGGGCAGCTATGGGGCAGCTATGGGGCAGGGTACCGGAAGGCTCGGGGGTTGAGCCCCCCCAGCTGGCTCAGGCTGTTGCCCAGCGCTATGGGGCAGGCTGTGGGGGGCTATGGGGCAGGCTATGGGGCAGCTATGGGGCAGCTATGGGGCAGGGTACCGGAAGGCTCGGGGGTTGAGCCCCCCCAGCTGGCTCAGGCTGTTGCCCAGCGCTATGGGGCAGGCTGTGGGGGGTTATGGGGCAGCTATGGGGCAGCTATGGGGCAGCTATGGGGCAGGGTACCGGAAGGCTCGGGGGTTGAGCCCCCCCAGCTGGCTCAGGCTGTTGCCCAGCGCTATGGGGCAGGCTGTGGGGGGCTATGGGGCAGGCTATGGGGCAGCTATGGGGCAGCTATGGGGCAGGGTACCGGAAGGCTCGGGGGTTCAGCCCCCCCAGCTGGCTCAGGCTGTTGCCTAGCGCTATGGGGCAGGCTGTGGGGGCCTATGGGGCAGGCTATGGGGCAGCTATGGGGCAGGGTACCAGAAGGCTCGGGGGTTGAGCCCCCCCAGCTGGCTCAGGCTGTTGCCCAGCGCTATGGGGCAGGCTATGGGTCGCTATGGGGCAGCTATGGGGCAGCTATGGGGCAGGGTACCGGAAGGCTCGGGGGTTCAGCCCCCCCAGCTGGCTCAGGCTGTTGCCCAGCGCTATGGGGCAGGCTGTGGGGGGTTATGGGGCAGCTATGGGGCAGCTATGGGGCAGCTATGGGGCAGCTATGGGGCAGGGTACCGGAAGGCTCGGGGGTTGAGCCCCCCCAGCTGGCTCAGGCTGTTGCCCAGCGCTATGGGGCAGGCTGTGGGGGGCTATGGGGCAGGCTATGGGGCAGCTATGGGGCAGCTATGGGGCAGGGTACCGGAAGGCTCGGGGGTTGAGCCCCCCCAGCTGGCTCAGGCTGTTGCCCAGCGCTATGGGGCAGGCTGTGGGGGGTTATGGGGCAGCTATGGGGCAGCTATGGGGCAGCTATGGGGCAGCTATGGGGCAGGGTACCGGAAGGCTCGGGGGTTGAGCCCCCCCAGCTGGCTCAGGCTGTTGCCCAGCGCTATGGGGCAGGCTGTGGGGGGCTATGGGGCAGGCTATGGGGCAGCTATGGGGCAGCTATGGGGCAGGGTACCGGAAGGCTCGGGGGTTGAGCCCCCCCAGCTGGCTCAGGCTGTTGCCCAGCGCGTTCTGCAGCATCAGGAGCCGCCTGTAGGTTTTCTCAGCCATGGGCAGCAGCAGCCCCAGACCCCCGTCCAGGGTGGCTGTGGGGGGAAAAAGGGGGGGATGAGTCAAGTGGGGGGGTCCCAGGGGGTCTCAAGGGGTCTTTGTGGGGGTCTGGGGGTGTCTCAGGGGGTCCCAAGGAGGGGGCTGGGAGGCTTCAAGGGTGTCCCAGGGGGTCTAAGGTGTCTCAGAGGGGGCCTGGGGGGTCTTGGGGAGGGTCCCAGGGGAGTCTGGGGGTGTCTCAAGGGGTCCCAGGGGGTCTCAGGGGGTCCCAGGGGGTCTCAAGGGGTCTTTGGGGGGGTCTGGGTGTGTCTCAGGGGGTCCCAGAGGCGTCTCGAGGGATCCCAGGGGAGGGACTAGGGGAGTCAGCAGGGTCCCAGGGGGTCTTGGGGGTCTCAGAGGGGGTCTGGGGGGTATTGGGGAGGGTCCCAGGGGAGTCTGGGGGTGTCTCAAGGGGTCCCAGGGGGTCTCAGGGGGTCTTTGGGGGGGTCTGGGTGTGTCTCAGGGGGTCCCAGAGGCGTCTTGAGGGATCCCAGGGGAGGGACTAGGGGAGTCAGCAGGGTCCCAGGGGGTCTTGGGGGTCTCAGAGGGGGTCTGGGGGGTCTTGGGGAGGGTCCCAGGGGAGTCTGGGGGTGTCTCAAGGGGTCCCAGGGGGTTCCAATGGGGACTGGGGGGTGTCTCAGGGGGTCTAAGGGGTCTCAGGGGGGTCTTGGGGGTCTTGGGGAGGGTCCCAGGGGTGGTGTGGAGGGGGTCTCAGGGTGTCTCAGGGGGAATTTGGGGAGGGGTCCCAGGGAGGGGTCTCAGGAGGGTCTCAAGGAGGAGGCTGGGAGGGTTCAAGGGTGTCCCAGGGGGTCTAAGGGGTCTCAGAGGGGGCCTGGGGGGTCTTGGGGAGGGTCCCGGGGGGGTCTGGGGGTGTCTCAAGGGGTCCCAGGGGGTCTTGGGGGGTGTCTGGGGGTGTCTCAGGGAGTCCCAGGGAGGGGTCTGGGGGGATCTCAGGTGTGTCCCAGGGGGTCTAAGGGGTCTCGGGGGTTCTGGGGGGTCTTGGGGAGGGTCTGGGGGGGTCCCATGGGGGGTTCTGGGGAGGGGTCCCAGGGAAGGGTCTCAAGGGGGTCTGGGGGGGTCCCAGGGGTTCCCAGGGGGCCTGAGGGAGGTTCCCAGGGGTGTCCCAGGGGGTCCCTGTGGGTCCCTGTGGGTTCCAGGGGTCCTGGGGGGTTCCCAGGGGTCTCTGTGGGGGTTCTGAGGGTCCCAGGGGGTGCTGTGGGGGTCCCAGAGGGGGTTTGGGGGGTCCCAGGGGTTCCCAGGGGGTCTGAGGGAGGTTCCCAGGGGTGTCCCAAGGGGTCCCAGGGTGTCCCAGGGGGTCCCTGTGGGTCTGTGTGGGTGCCAGGGGTCCCTGTGGGGGGTTCTGAGGGTCCCAGGGGGTGCTGTGGGGGTCTCAGGGGGGTCTGGGGGGGGGTCCCAGGGGGTCTGAGGGAGGTTCCCAGGGGTGTCCCAGGGGGTCCCTGTGGGTCCCAGGGGGTCCCTGTGGGTCTGTGTGGGTGCCAGGGGTCCCTGTGGGGGGTTCTGAGGGTCCCAGGGGGTGCTGTGGGGGTCCCAGAGGGGGTTTGGGGGGTCCCAGGGGTTCCCAGGGGGTCTGAGGGAGGTTCCCAGGGGTGTCCCAAGGGGTCCCAGGGTGTCCCAGGGGGTCCCTGTGGGTCTGTGTGGGTGCCAGGGGTCCCTGTGGGGGTTCTGAGGGTCCCAGGAGGGTGCTGTGGGGGTCCCTGTGGGGGTTCTGGGTGTCCCAGGGGTTCCCAGGGGGTCTGAGGGAGGTTCCCAAGGGTGTCCCAGGGGGTCCCTGTGGGTCCCAGGGGTCCCGGGGGGTTCCCAGGGGTCCCTGTGGGTGTTCTGAGGGTCCCAGGGGGTCTGAGGGAGGTTCCCAGGGGTGTCCCAGGGGGTCCCAGGGTGTCTGTGGGGGTCCCTGTGGGTCTGTGTGGGTGCCAGGGGTCCGTGTGGGAGTCTTGAGGGTCCCTGTGGGGGGTTCTGAGGGTCCCAGGGGGTGCTGTGGGGGTCCCAGGGGGGATTTGGGGGGGTCTGGGGGGGTCCCGGGGGGGTCCCAGGGGGTCTGAGGGAGGTTCCCAGGGGTGTCCCAGGGGGGTGTCCCTGTGGGTCCCAGGGGTCCCGGGGGGTTCCCAGGGGTCCCTGTGAGGGTCTCAGTGGATCTGCAGGGGTTCTGGGGGTCCCTGTGGGGGATCCCAGGGGGGGTTTTGAGGGGGGTTTGGGGGTCCCCTCACCGAACCAGGTGATGTGCTTGTTGTCCCAGGCGCTGCCGCGGCGGTTGGGCCCCTCGGCGCCCCGGCACCGCGTGCGCCAGAACGTGTTCACGTGGGCACCCACGTGGAAGTCGGCCCGACGCAGCAGCCGCAGCCCCCCCAGGCTCTCCTTGGCTGGGGGAGGGGACAGGGGGGTCACCAGGGGGGTCACAGGGTCATACAGGGTCATATGGGGTCACACGAGGTCACAGGGGGTCATACAGGGGGACACAGGGGACAGGGGGACACAGGGTGACACAGCCGCAGCCCCCCCAGGCTCTCCTTGGCTGGGGGAGGGGACAGGGGGGTCACCAGGGGGGCCACAGGGTCATATGGGGTCATATGGGGTCACACGAGGTCAGAGGGGGTTACACAGGGTCACAGGGGGTCATACAGGGGGACACAGGGTGTCACACAGGGGGACACAGGGGGTGACACAGGGTGACACAGCCGCAGCCCCCCCAGGCTCTCCTTGGCTGGGGGAGGGGACAGGGGGGTCACCAGGGGGGCCACAGGGTCATATGGGGTCATATGGGGTCACACAGGGTCACAGGGGGTCATACAGGGTGATAGGGGGTCACACAGGGGGACACAGGGGGGGACACAGGGGGTGACACAGGGGGTGACACAGGGGGACACAGCCACAGCCCCCCCAGGCTCTCCTTGGCTGGGGGAGGGGACAGGGGGGTCACCAGGGGGGTCACAGGGTCATACAGGGTCATATGGGGTCACACGAGGTCACAGGGGGTCATACAGGGGGACACAGGGGACAGGGGGACACAGGGTGACACAGCCGCAGCCCCCCCAGGCTCTCCTTGGCTGGGGGAGGGGACAGGGGGGTCACCAGGGGGGCCACAGGGTCATACAGGGTCATATGGGGTCACACAGGGTCACAGGGGGTCATACAGGGTGATAGGGGGTCACACAGGGGGACACAGGGGGTGACACAGGGTGACACAGCCGCAGCCCCCCCCAGGCTCTCCTTGGCTGGGGGAGGGGACAGGGGGGTCACCAGGGGGGCCACAGGGTCATACAGGGTCATATGGGGTCACACGAGGTCACAGGGGGTCATACAGGGTGATAGGGGGTCACACAGGGGGACACAGGGGGTGACACAGGGTGACACAGCCGCAGCCCCCCCAGGCTCTCCTTGGCTGGGGGAGGGGACAGGGGGGTCACCAGGGGGGTCACAGGGTCATACAGGGTCATATGGGGTCACACAGGGTCACAGGGGGTCATACAGGGGGACACAGGGTGTCACACAGGGGGACACAGGGGGTGACACAGGGTGACACAGCCGCAGCCCCCCCAGGCTCTCCTTGGCTGGGGGAGGGGACAGGGGGGTCACCAGGGGGGTCACAGGGTCATACGGGGTCATATGGGGTCCCACAGGGTCACAGGGGGGCAGGGGACAGGGTGACACAGGGCAGGGCCACATGGGGTCACGCAGGGTGACATGGGGTGATGTGACCAGGGTGATGCTGGGTGACACAGGGTGATGTGAGGTGACAGGGGGTGATACAAGGTGACACAGGGTGACACACAGGGTGATGGCAGGTGACATGGGGTGATAAGAGGGACAACAGGGTGACACTGGGGTGACACAGAGTGATGGGAGGTGACACAGGGTGACATTGGGTGACACAAGGTGACACTGGGGTGACACTGGGGGTGACACAGGGTGATGGGAGGTGACACAGGGTGGCACAAGGTGACAGTGAGGTGACACTGGGGATGACACAGGGTGACACAAGGTGACATGAGGTGACGGGTGACACAGGGGGTGACATGAGGTGACACTGGGGTGACACAGGGTGATGGGGGTGACACAGGGTGACACTGGAGGTGACACTGGGGTGACTCTGGAGGTGACACAGTGTGATGGGGTGACACTGGAGGTGACACAGGGTGACACAAGGTGACAGTGGGGTGACAGTGGGGATGACACAGGGTGACACAAGGTGACACAGGGTGATGGGAGGTGACAGGGGTGACACGGGGTGACATGAGGTGACACTGGGGTGACACAGGGTGATGGAAGGTGACACTGGGGTGACACGAGGTGACACAGGGTGACACTGGAGATGACACAGGCTGACAGGGGGTGACACAGGGTGATGGGGTGACACAGGGTGATGGGGGTGACACAGGGTGTGACACAAGGTGACACTGGAGGTGACACAGGGTGATGGGAGGTGACACAGGATGACACAAGGTGACAGTGAGGTGACACTGGGGATGACACAGGGTGACACAAGGTGACACAGGGTGACATGAGGTGACACAGGGTGATGGGAGGTGACACAGGGTGACACAGCACAGGGTGATACAGGGTGACAAGGGGTGATACAGGGTGACAGTGGGGTGACATGAGGTGACACAGGGTGACAAGGTGACACTGAGGTGACACAGGGGGTGACACAGGGTGACAAGGGGTGACACAGGGGGTGCCAGGTGCCACCCACCTTCGGGCAGGTACATGTAGACCAGGAGGTTGCGGTCGCGGTCGGACACTGAGGGGGGAGGGGAGAGAGAGGGGGTGACGTCATCAGGGGGGCTGTGACGTCACCGGGAACCCCACGACACCCCCATGATGTCACCTGGAGCCCCACGATGTCACTGTGACCCCCGTGATGTCCCCAAGAGCCCCACAAACCCCACGACATCACCAGGAGCCCTGTGATGTCACCGGGAGCCCCCCGACATCACTGGGAGTCCCCTGACATCACCAGGAGCCCCGTGAGGTCCCTGTGGCCCCTATGACGTCACCAGGAGCCCCACAACATCCCCACGACCCCAGTGACATCCCCAGGAGCCCTGTGACATCCCCACCCCCTCCCATGACGTCACCTCCACCCCATGACATCACCACACCCCCATGACGTCACCGTACCCCTGTGACGTCACCACACCCCCCATGACGTCACCACGCCTCCCCGTGACGTCACCACACCCCCCATGGCATCACCCCACCCCCACCACGTCACCACAGCTCCTGATGTCCCCACACTCCCCGTGACGTCACCACACCCCCTGACATCACCGTGCCACTCATGATGTCACCACGGCCCCTTGTGATGTCACCGCAACCCCATGACATCACCCCACACCCCGTGACGTCACCACGCCCCCTGCGATGTCACCACACTCCCCATGACGTCAACCCCCCCCAACATCACCCCACCCTATGACGTCACCACGCCCCCTATGACGTCACCGTGCCCCCCGTGACGTCACCACCCTTACCCAGGAAGCCGAGCTGGGTGCTGTCCACCATGAAGTCCACGCTGTACACCTCCAGCGGCTTGGCGTCCTGTGGGGGGGGGGGGGGGGGGTATGACGTCACCCGGGGTCGCTATGACGTCACCATGACGTCACCTGGTGACACAGCTGGAGCGGGTGCCCCCGGCAGTGGCACAAGGGGGGGGGTTGGGATCTCACCCCCCTGGTGATGCCCTCACACCCCATCCCAATGACATTACCCCCCCCCCCCCCCACTGATGAGGTCACAGCCCATAGCGATGACGTCATACCCCATATTTGATGACGTCACACCCCGTAGTGATGACATCACCCACTTCCTGCCCCGTGGCAGACACCAGGTACCCCTGGCAGTGGCACAGGGGTGGTGGGACCCCATCCTCCTCCCCCCCAGTGATGCCCTCACCCCCCTGTGACGTGACCCAGGGGGTGTCACGCCGCCGCGATGACATCACGGATGATGTCACAGTTACCCTGCTGACGAGGGAGAGGGTCCTGCTCTCCCCCTGGTACCAGTGGCACAGGGGTGGTGGGACCCCATCTTTCCCCCACCTAAAGATGCCCCCAACCCCCTGTGACACCACCCAGGGGCACCAGGATGTGTCGCACCGCCACGATGACGTCACTGATGACGTCACAATTACCCTGCTGACGAGGGAGAGGGTCCTCCGCTCCTCCTGGTACCAGTGGCACAGGGGTGGTGGGACTCCTTACCCCCCCAGTGATGCCCTCACCCCCCTGTGACACCACCCAGGGGCGCCGGGGGGGTGTCACGCCGCCGCGATGACGTCACGGATGACGTCACAGTTACCCTGCTGACGACTAGGGAGAGGGTCCTGCTCTCCTCCTGGTACCAGTGGCACAGGGGTGGTGGGATCCCATCCTCCTCCCCCCCAGTGATGCCCCCACTCCCTTTGACATGACCCAGGGGCGCTGGGGGGTGTCACGCCGCCACGATGACGTCACTATGACGTCACAATTACCCTGCTGACGAGGGAGAGGGTCCTGCTCTCCTCCTGGTACCAGTGGCACAGGGGTGGTGGGACTCCTTACCCCCCCAGTGATGCCCTCACCCCCCTGTGACGTGACCCAGGGGTGCCGGGGGGGTGTCACGCCGCCGCGATGACGTCACGGATGACGTCACAATTACCCTGCTGACGAGGGAGAGGGTCTTGCTCTCCTCCTGGTAGCGCAGGAGGCTGATGCTCTTCATGAGGTCGGCGGCCAGGATGAAGCTCTTGACGCTGATCATGCGGTGGATGTAGAGCTGCGTGTCGATGAAGGCCATGCCCGTCAGCTCCTGCGCCCGCAGGCTCCACAGGAAGATCTGGGACGGCACAGCGATGACGTCATCAGCGCGGTGAGGTCATCGCCGGCAGCGCCACAACCCCACCGTGGCCACGGATCCACCCCCCCCCCCAACCCAGGGGATGGAGCCACCACACAGCCCCAGTGATGGGAACACCAGACCCCCGTCATGACGTCACCAACGCCCCTTGTGATGTCACTAGCAGGCTCCCCATGGTGATGACATCACTTCCACACAGCCTGTGATGTCACCAGACCACCCCCATGGTGATGGCTCCACCCCACCCTGTGATGGGACCAACCCCCCCAGGGATGGAGCCACCACACAGCCCCAGTGATGGGAGCACCAGACCCCCGTGATGACATCACCATGCCCCTTGTGATGTCACCCCTGCCATGATGACGTCATCATCAGCGCGGTGAGGTCATCACCGGCAGCGCCACAACCCCACCATGGCCACGGATCCACCCCCCCAGGGATGGAGCCACCACACAGCCCCAGTGATGGGAGCTCCACAGCCCCACTGTGACGTCACCACGCCCCTTGTGATGTCACTAGCACATCCCCCGGCATGATGACATCACCAGCACATGCCCTGTGATGTCACCATGCCAGCCCCATGGCAATGGCAACAACCCCCCAGAGATGGACCCACCACACAGCCCCAGTGATGGGAACACCAGACCCCCATGATGACGTCACCACGCCCCTTGTGATGTCACCCCTGCCATGATGACGTCATCATCAGCACTGTGAGGTCATCACTGGCAGTGCCACGACCCCACCATGGCCATGGATCCACCCCCCAGGGATGGACCCACCACACAGCCCCAGTGATGGGAACACCAGACCCCCGTGATGACGTCACCACGCCCCTTGTGATGTCACCAGCACATCCCCCGGCATGATGACGTCACCCCCACCCACCCTGTGACGTCACCAAACCACCCCCATGGTGATGGCTCCACCCCACCCTGTGATGGGACCAACCCCCCCAGGGATGGAGCCACCACACAGCCCCAGTAATGGGAGCTCCACAGCCCCACTGTGACGTCACCACGCCCCTTGTGATGTCACAAGCACACCCCCCTGCCATGATGACATCACCCCCACCCACCCTGTGACGTCACCTATGGCAGACACCAGGCAGCCGTGGCAGTGGCACAGGGTGGTGGGACCCCATCCCCTGGAGATGCCCCCACAGCCCCAGTGATGCCCCCACACCCCATGGGGATGACGTCACACCCCATAGCGATGACGTCACACCCCACACTGATGACGTCACGCACCTTCTGGCCAATGGCAGACACCAGGTAGCCGTGGCAGTGGCACAGGGCGGTGGGATCTCACCCCATAGTGATGCCCTCACACCCCTGGTGATGCCCCCATGCCCCATGGGGATGACGTCACACCCCATAGCGATGACGTCACGCCCCCGTTGATGACGTCACGCACCTTCTGGCCAATGGCAGACACCAGGTAGCCGTGGCAGTGGCACAGGGCGGTGGGACCCCATCCCCTGGAGATGCCCCCAGACCCTGTACCCCCCATCCCAATGACATCACACCCCGTACTGATGATGTCACACCCCCGGTGATGACGTCACACCCCACACCGATGACGTCACGCACCTTCTGGCCAATGGCAGACACCAGGCAGCCGTGGCAGTGGCACAGGGCGGTGGGACCCCATCCCCTGGAGATGCCCCCACACCCCGTACCCCCCATCCCAATGACATCACGCCCCATGGGGATGACGTCACACCCCCACACTGATGACGTCACGCACCTTCTGGCCAATGGCAAACACCAGGCAGCCGTGGCAGTGGCACAGGGCGGTGGGACCCCCATCCCCTGGAGATGCCCCCACAGCCCCAGTGATGCCCCCACACCCCATGGGGATGACGTCACACCCCATAGCGATGACGTCACACCCCACACTGATGACGTCACGCACCTTTTGGCCAATGGCAGACACCAGGTAGCCGTGGCAGTGGCACAGGGCGGTGGGATCTCACCCCATAGTGATGCCCTCACACCCCTGGTGATGCCCCCATGCCCCATGGGGATGACGTCACACCCCATAGCGATGACGTCACGCCCCCGTTGATGACGTCACGCACCTTCTGGCCAATGGCAGACACCAGGTAGCCGTGGCAGTGGCACAGGGCCGTCACTGGCCCCTTCTGCTCCTTCTCATACAGAACCTTGAACTTGTTCTTGGTCAGAGGCTGCCCCGGCTCAGGAACCACCTCAATCACGTCCAGGATCAGGATCTGGGGGGGAAATGGGGGGTCCCGGACCCTCAGAGACACCCCCAGACCCCCAGAGACCCCCTCAGAGCCCCAGGGACACCCCCAGACCCCCAGAGACACCCCCAGACCCTCAGAGACACCCCCAGACCCCCAGGGACACCCCCAGACCCCCAGAGACACCCCCAGACCCTCAGAGACACCCCCAGACCCCCAGAGACCCCCTCAGAGCCCCAGGGACACCCCCAGACCCCCAGAGACACCCCCAGACCCTCAGAGACACCCCCAGACCCTCAGAGCCCCAGGGACCCTCACAGACCCTCAGAGACCCCCTGAGACCCTCACAGCCCCCCCACACCTCAATCACGTCCAGGATCAGGATCTGGGGGGGAAACGGGGGGTGGGTGGGGGGTCCCAGACCCCCAGGGACCCCCTAGACCCTGACAGAGCCCCAGGGACCCCCTGAGACACCCAGGGACCCACTGAGACCCTCACAGCCCCCCCACACCTCAATCATGTCCAGGATCAGGATCTGGGGAGGAAACAGGGGGGTCCCAGACCCTCAGAGACCCCCCCAGACCCCCAGAGACCCCCTCAGAGCCCCAGGGACACCCCCAGACCCCCAGAGACACCCCCAGACCCCCAGAGACCCCCTCAGAGCCCCAGGGACACCCCCAGACCCTCAGAGACACCCCCAGACCCTCAGAGCCCCAGGGACCCTCAGAGAGCCCCAGGGACCCCCTGAGACCCTCACAGCCCCCCCACACCTCCATCACGTCCAGGATCAGGATCTGGGGGGAAATGGGGGGTCCTGGACCCTCAGAGACACCCCCAGACCCCCAAGAGACACCCCCAGACCCTCAGAGACACCCTCAGAGCCCCAGGGACCCTCAGAGAGCCCCAGGGACCCCCTGAGACCCTCACAGCCCCCCCACACCTCCATCACGTCCAGGATCAGGATCTGGGGGGGAAACAGGGGGGTCCTGGACCCTCAGAGACACCCCCAGACCCCCAGAGACACCCCCAGACCCCCAGAGACCCCCTGAGACCACCAGGGACCCCCTGAGACCCTCACAGCCCCCCCACACCTCCATCACGTCCAGGATCAGGATCTGGGCAGGGGGCACAAATGGGGGGTGGGTGGGGGGTCCTGGACCCCCAGAGACCCCCTGAGACACCCCCAGAGCCCCAGGGACCCCCTGAGACCCCCAGGGACCCCCCCCAGACCCTCAGAGACCCCCCACAGATCCCCAGGGACTCTCAGAGACCACAGCCCCCCCCAGCCCCCTCCAGCCCCCTCCCCATGACACCAAGCCCCCCAGGACCCCTGCCCAGCCCCCAGGACGCCCCCCAGCCCCCCCCAGCCCCCTCCCCATGACACCCAGCCCCCTCCAGCCCCCCTGGCTGCCCCCCCAGACCCCTCCAGCCCCCTCCCCACGGCACTCAGCCCCCTCCAGCCCCCTCCCCATGACACCCAGCCCCCCCAGAACCCCTGCCCACCCTCCAGGACCCCCCCAAGAACCCCCTCCAGCCCCCCTGGGTGCCCCTCCAGCCCCCTCCCCACGGCACCCAGCCCCCTGCCCACCCCCCAGGACCCCCCCAGCCCCCTCCAGCCCCCCTGGCTGCCCCCCCAGCCCCCTCCCCACAGCACCCAGCCCCCTCCAGCCCCCTCCCCATGGCACCCAGCCCCCTCCAGCCCCCCTAGGTGCCCCCCCAGCCCCCTCCAGCTCCCTCCCCATGACACCCAGCCCCCTGCCCCCCCCCCAGGACCCCCCCCAGCCCGCCTGGGTGCCCCCCAAGCCCCCTCCCCATGACACCCAGCCCCCTGCCCACCCCCCAGGACCCCCTCCAGCCCCCTCCCCACGACACCCAGCCCCCTCCAGCCCCCCTGGGTGCCCCCCCAGACCCCTCCAGCCCCCTCCCCACGGCACTCAGCCCCCTCCAGCCCCCTCCTCATGACACCCAGCCCCCTGCCCACCCCCCCCCAGCCCCCTCAGGACCCCTCCCCAGCCCCCCAGGACCCCCCTGCCCCCTTACCCTGCCCCTGCAGGTGACCTCCTCCCCCTGCATCAGGCAGGTCCCCCCTGCACCCAGCCCCCCTGCCCACCCCCCACGGCACCCAGCCCCCTGCTCCCCCCCAGGACCCCCCCCAGCCCCCCTGGGTGCCCCCCCAGCCCACTCCCCATGACACCCAGCCCCCTCCAGCCCCCCTGGGTGCCCCCCCCGGACCCTTCCAGCCCCCTCCCCACGGCACTCAGCCCCCTCCAGCCCCCTCCCCATGACACCCAGCCCCCTGCCCACCCCCCCCAGCCCCCTCCAGCCCCCCTGGGAGCCCCTCCAGCCCCCTCCCCATGACACCCAGTCCCCCCAGGACCCCTGCCCACCCCCCAGGACCCCCCCCAGCCCCCCTGGGTGCCCCCCCAGCCCCCTCCCCATGGCACCCAGCCCCCTCCAGCCCCCCTGGGTGCCCCCCCAGCCCCCTCAGGACCCCTCCCCAGCCCCCCAGGACCCCCCTGCCCCCTTACCCTGCCCCTGCAGGTGACCTCCTCCCCCTGCATCAGGCAGGTCCCCACGGCCACGTAGCCCTTGAGCCCCGACACCGTCTCCTGCGAGCGCAGCGACACGGGGCGCATGCAGGTCACGTGCTCCCACTCCTCCAGGTCCAGCCTGGGGGCAAGGGTCAAAGGTCAGGGGTCATTGGGGGTCACCTGGGGTCACCAGGGGTCATCAGGGGTCAGGGACCCAGGGTGGGGGGTCAGGGAGCTGAGGGGGGGGCAGGAATTGGGGCTGGGGGCACAGGCAGGTCACGTGCTCCCACTCCTCCAGGTCCAGCCTGGGGGCAAGGGTCAAAGGTCAGGGGTCATTGGGGGTCACCTGGGGTCACCAGGGGTCATCAGGGGTCAGGGACCCAGGGTGGGGGGTCAGGGAGCTGAGGGGGGGGGCAGGAATTGGGGCTGGGGGCACAGGCAGGTCACGTGCTCCCACTCCTCCAGGTCCAGCCTGGGGGCAGAGGTCAAGGGTCAAGGGTCATTGGGGGTCATCGGGGGTCACCAGGGGTCAGGGACCCAGGGTGGGGGGTCAGGGAGCTGAGGGGGGGGGCAGGAATTGGGGCTGGGGGCACAGGCAGGTCACGTGCTCCCACTCCTCCAGGTCCAGCCTGGGGGCAAGGGTCAAAGGTCAGGGGTCATTGGGGGTCATCGGGGGTCACCAGGGGTCAGGGACCCAGGGTGGGGGGTCAGGGAGCTGAGGGGGGGGGCAGGAATTGGGGCTGGGGGCACAGGCAGGTCTCCCACTCCTCCAGGTCCAGCCTGGGGGCAGAGGGCAAGGGTCAGGGGTCATTGGGGGTCATCAGGGGTCATGGGGGTCAGGGACCCAGGGTGGGGGGTCAGGGAGCTGAGGGGGGGGCAGGAATTTGGGCTGGGGGCACAGGCAGGTCACGTGCTCCCACTCCTCCAGGTCCAGCCTGGGGGCAGAGGGCAAGGGTCAGGGGTCATTGGGGGTCATCAGGGGTCATGGGGGGTCAGGGACCCAGGGTGGGGGGTCAGGGAGCTGAGGGGGGGGCAGGAATTGGGGCTGGGGGCACAGGCAGGTCACGTGCTCCCACTCCTCCAGGTCCAGCCTGGGGGCAGAGGTCAAGGGTCAGGGGTCATTGGGGGTCATCGGGGGTCACCAGGGATCAGGGACCCAGGGTGGGGGGTCAGGGAGCTGAGGGGGGGCAGGAATTGGGGCTGGGGGCACAGGCAGGTCACGTGCTCCCACTCCTCCAGGTCCAGCCTGGGGGCAGAGGTCAAGGGTCAAGGGTCATTGGGGGTCATCGGGGGTCACCAGGGATCAGGGACCCAGGGTGGGGGGTCAGGGAGCTGAGGGGGGGCAGGAATTGGGGCTGGGGCACAGGCAGGTCACGTGCTCCCACTCCTCCAGGTCCAGCCTGGGGTCAAAGGTCAAAGGTCAGGGGTCATCGGGGGTCACCAGGGGTCACCAGGGGTCAGGGACCCAGGGTGGGGGGTCAGGGATGGGGGATGGGAGGACAGGAATTGGGGCTGGGGGCACAGGCAGGTCACGTGCTCCCACTCCTCCAGGTCCAGCCTGGGGTCAAAGGTCAAAGGTCAGGGGTCATTGGGGGTCATTGGGGGTCACCAGGGGTCAGGGACCCAGGGTGGGGGTCAGGAGCTGAGGGGGGGGGCAGAAATTGGGGCTGGGGGCACAGGCAGGTCACGTGCTCCCACTCCTCCAGGTCCAGCCTGGGGGCAGAGGTCAAGGGTCAAGGGTCATTGGGGGTCATCGGGGGTCACCAGGGATCAGGGACCCAGGGTGGGGGGTCAGGGAGCTGAGGGGGGGGGCAGGAATTGGGGCTGGGGGCACAGGCAGGTCACGTGCTCCCACTCCTCCAGGTCCAGCCTGGGGGCAAGGGTCAAAGGTCAGGGGTCATTGGGGGTCACCAGGGGTCAGGGACTCAGGGTGGGGGGTCAGGGATGGGGGGTGGGGGGTCAGGGAGCTGAGGGGGGGCAGGAATTGGGGCTGGGGGCACAGGCAGGTCATGTGCTCCCACTCCTCCAGGTCCAGCCTGGGGTGGGGGGCAAGGGTCAGGGGTCACCAGGGGTCACCAGGGGTCAGGGGGGTCACCAGGGGTCAGGGGGGTCAGGGATCCAGGGAGCCCCTGGGGAGGCAGCAGGGGGTGGGTGTTGGGGGGGCACAGGGGGTGGTGGGGGTCAGGGTGAGAGTTGGGGGTCTGGGGGGGTCTGGGGGTCCCACCTGGTGTTGGGGATGGGGGTGGGTGTCGGGGGGGGGGGGGTCAGGGGGGTCAAGGGGGGTCTGGGGGGGTCCCACCTGTGTTGTGGATGGGCTGGGGGGTCAGGGGGAGTCAGGGGGGGTCTGGGGGTCCCACCTGGTGTTGGGGATGTGGGTGGGGGGTCAGGGGGGGTCAAGGGGGGTCAAGGGGGAGTCAGGGGGGTCAAGGGGGGTCTGGGGGGGGTCCCACCTGTGTTGTGGATGGGCTGGGGGGGGTCAGGGGAGTCAGGGGGGTCAGGGGGGGTCAGGGGAGTCTGGGGGTCCCACCTGTGTTGTGGATGGGCTGGGGGGGCTCAGGGGGAGTCAGGGGGGGTCTGGGGGGGTCTGGGGGTCCCACCTGGTGTTGGGGATGGGGGTGGGTGTCGGGGGGGGTCAGGGGGTGTCGGGGGGGTCAAGGGGGGGCCTGGGGGGTCAGGGGGGTCTGGGGGTCCCACCTGTGTTGGGGATGGAGGTGGGGGGGTCAGGGGGAGTCAGGGGGGTCTGGGGGTCCCACCTGGTGTTGGGGATGGGGTAGGGGGTCAGGGGGGGGTCAGGGGGGTGTCAGGGGGGTCAGGGGGGGGTCAGGGGGTCCCACCTGGTGTTGGGGATGGTCTCCCAGCTGAGGGGGGAGATGAGCTGGATGCAGAAGGATTCCTGGAGGGGGGGGGGCGTAGCGCTCATCTGGGGGGGGACAGGGGGGGTCAGGGGCACATTGGGGGGGTCCTGGGGGTCTGTGGGGGTCCCAGTGGTGCTGTGGGGATCCCGGGGGGCTGTGGGGGGTCCCAGGGGTGTCCCCAGGAGGCGTCCCGTGGGGGTGCCGGGGGTCTGTGGGGGTCCTGGGGGGCTGTGAGGGTCCTGGGGGGGTCTTGTGGGGCTGTGAGGGTCCCAGGGGTGTCCCAGGGTGTGTCCAGGGGTGTCCCAGGGGGTCTGTGGGGGTCCTGGTGGTGCTGTGGGGCTCCTGGGGGACTGTGGGGGTCCCAGAGGGGGTCCCGGGGGGCTGTGGGGGGATCCTGGAGGGCTGTGGGGGTCCCAGGGGTGTCGCAGGGGGGTCCCAGGGTGTCCCAGGGTCTGTCTGGGGGTGCGATGGGGGTCCTGGGGAGGTCCTAGAGGGGTCCTGTGGGGCTGTGGGGGTCCCAGGGGGGTCCCAGGGGGTGCCAGGGGGTGCCCAAGGGGGGTCCCAGAGGGGGTCCTGGGGGGCTGTGGGGGGATCCTGGAGAGCTGTGGGGGTCCCAGGGGGTCCCAGGGGGTCCCGGGGGTGTCCCAGGGGGTGCCCAGGGGGGTCCCAGGGGGTCCTGGGGGTGCCCAGGGGGGTCCCAGGGGGTCCTGGGGGTCCTGGGAGTGTCCCAGGGTGTCCCAGGGGTGTCCCAGGGGCGTCCCGGGGGGGTCCCAGGGGGTCCTGGGGGTCCCAGGGGTGTCCCAGGGGGTCCCGGGGGTGTCCCAGGGGGGTCCCAGGGGGGTCCCAGGGGGTCCTGGGGGTCTCCCAGGGGGTCCCAGGGTGTCCCAGGGGTCTGTCTGGGGGTGCGATGGGGGTCCTGGGGAGGTCCTAGAGGGGTCCTGTGGGGCTGTGGGGGTCCCAGGGGGGTCCCAGGGGGTGCCAGGGGGTGCCCAAGGGGGTCCCTGGGGGGATCCTGGAGAGCTGTGGGGGTCCCAGGGGGTCCCAGGGGGTCCCGGGGGTGTCCCAGGGGGTGCCCAGGGGGGTCCCAGGGGGTCCTGGGGGTGCCCAGGGGGGTCCCAGGGGGTCCTGGGGGTCCTGGGAGTGTCCCAGGGTGTCCCAGGGGTGTCCAGGGGGGTCCCGGGGGGGTCCCAGGGGGTCCTGGGGGTCCCAGGGGTGTCCCAGGGGGTCCCGGGGGTGTCCCAGGGTGGTCCCAGGGGGGTCCCAGGGGGTCCTGGGGGTCTCCAGGGGGTCCCGGGGGTGTCCCAGGGGGTGCCCAGGGGTGTCCCAGGGGGGTCCCAGGGGGGTCCCGGGGGGGTCCCAGGGGGTCCCCAGGGAGGTCCCAGGGGTCTGTCTGGGGGTGCGATGGGGGTCCTGGGGAGGTCCTAGAGGGGTCCTGTGGGGCTGTGGGGGTCCCAGGAGGTCCTGGGGGTCCCGGGGGTGTCCCAGGGGGGTCCCAGGGGGTCCTGGGGGTCCCGGGGGTGTCCCAGGGGGTGCCCAGGGGGGTCCCAGGGGTCTGTCTGGGGGTGTGATGGGGGTCCTGGGGAGGTCCTAGAGGGGTCCTGTGGGGCTGTGGGGGTCCAGGAGGTCCTGGGGGTCCCGGGGGTGTCCCAGGGGGGTCCCAGGGGGTCCTGGGGGTCCCGGGGGTGTCCCAGGGGGTGCCCAGGGGGGTCCCAGGGGTCTGTCTGGGGGTGCGATGGGGGTCCTGGGGAGGTCCTAGAGGGGTCCTGTGGGGGTCCCAGGGGGTCCTGGGGGTCCCGGGGGTGTCCCAGGGGGGTCCCAGGGGGTCCTGGGGGTCCCGGGGGTGTCCCAGGGGGTGCCAGGGGGGTCCCAGGGGTCTGTCTGGGGGTGCGATGGGGGTCCTGGGGAGGTCCTAGAGGGGTCCTGTGGGGCTGTGGGGGTCCCAGGGGGTCCTGGGGGTCCCAGGGGGTCCCAGGGGGTCTCACCCCGCTCGATGCTCTCGAACTCCTTCTCCTCCCCCGTCATGCGGGGGATGCGGGTGCAGGGGCTGGAGCTGCTGGTGGCCACTGCGTACACCTGGGGGGCAATGGGGGGTCAGGGGGGGCTGGGGGGGCTCCACATGCCCCTGGGGGGGTCGGGGGGGCATTGGGGGGGTCTCAGGGGGGATACAGGGCGGGTACAGGGGGGCACAGGGTGGGTACAGGGGGGTACAGGGGCTGGAGCTGCTGGTGGCCACTGCGTACACCTGGGGGCACAGGGGGGTCAGGGGGGGCTGGGGGGCTCCACATACC
>JAJHSY010000089.1:0-29861 GCA_020800305.1 Porphyrio hochstetteri | reverse complement strand
GCCAAACGCCGCCTCAAGGACGCCATGCCCCGGCGGTTGGGGCGCCTCAGGTGGGTTTTGGGGGGAGGGGGGGGGGGTGAGGGTTTGGGGAGGGGGTACCAGGACCTCCCCCCTTGTGATATCCTCCCTCCACTCCCCGCAGGTACGAAGATCCCTGCCTGGAGGTGCAGCTGAGCGACGAGCTGCCCGACTGCCTGCGCACGCTCAAGGTGGGTGTCACCCCCCCAGCTCATCTGGGGGGGAAGGGAGGGGCCGCTGCCAGGGTGTGCCCCCCACCCCTCTTGGGGCTGTGGGGGTGCCGGCGCCCTGTGATGAGACCCATCCTTGCGCTGTGAGGATTCGCAGCCCCCCCGACGCGGCCGCGGGGCTGGGAATGTGAAGGGCTTTTCCTTTCGGGGTACCAGGCTCTCGTCGCGTAGGCGAGGGTCTGGGTGCTGAGGGTGCCGGCTTGTGTGTCACCCCCAAAATGAAGCACAGCTGGGAGGTGCAGGAGAGTCCTGCGCCCCTCCCCAAAATGCTTTCTTCCCCCCACCCCCCTGCTGCAGCCTGAGGGCAGCGTCCTGCGCGACCGCTTCAAGAGCCTGCAGAAGAGGAACCTGATCGAGCCACGGGAGAGGGCCAAGTATGTGGGGACGACAGAAACTGAGGGGGGACTCCCGGTTTTGGGGAGGGGGGGGAAGAGGGGGATTTGCCTCCTCCCACATCTTGTGGGGCGGGGCTGTTTCGGAGCCGTTTTCCTGGTGTTTCTCTCCAGGTTCAAGAGGAGATACCGCGTCAAATACGTGGAGAAGAGAGCGTTCCGGGAAGTGACGTGAGCGGGGCTGAGCGAAGTGACCCCCCTGGATCTCCCTCCCCACCCCGGCACCCCAATAAATCCCTCTGCCCTTCCAGGGCGGCTGCGCACATGCGTGTGTGTTCGTGTCTCCGCTTGGGCAGGGGGGGTCGTGGCAGATGGCGCCTGGCTCAGCCCCTTTCCCTTCTTTAGAGCTATTAGGGAGAGGATTAGAGGCTGCAAATCCCGGGGAGGGGTAAAAGGAGAGGGGGGGAAAGGGAGGGGAGGGGGGAGTAAAAAGGATAGGGGGGTAAAAAGGGAAGGGAGAGGGGTTAAAAAGGGGGGAAGTGCTTCCCTGCTGTGCTTACCCAGCGCCCCCCAGTCACCACGCAGCACTGAACCCTCCAGCCCATTTATTTACAATTTGGGAGGGGGGGGGGCTCCACCCCCTCCCCACCAGCTACTAAATTAATAAATAACCCCTCCCCATCCCTGCGCTGTGTCCCCCCCCGACCCACCCAGCCCCGTTCCCCCCCTGGTCCAAAGGCCGTGGGGGGCCGCAGGTCGTGGTGCTCCCCACCCCCCCAGCCCCTTATTTCCACTCCCTGCTTGCACCATGACGTGAAGAGGCGTCAGCCCTTATGGGGTGGGGGTGGGGGGGCGGAAGAGGAACCCCCCGTCACCTTGAGGAGTTGGGGGTAGGGAAAGGGGGCAGCACCGTCTCTTTTGGGGGGGGGGGATTGTTCAGACGTAGGCAGACTCACTGGACTGCGTCCGGCCGAGCGCGGGCGCGGGGGTGGGGGGGGAAAGGTCCTTCTTCCGGATTTCCCCCAGGGATTTTCGGCGCGCCTGCACCCCTCGCACGGCCGCCTTGACCTTGCGCCACCCCAGGTGGTTGAGCTCGGCCAGGTTGAGCAGGACGCAGACGCCGCTGACGGCGAACATGAAGACCAAGAACACCGTCTTCTCGGTCGGGGCGCGACACGTAGCACTCCACCTCCTTCACGCAGGGGTACCGGTCGCACTCGAAAATGGCCGGCACGTTGAATCCGTAGAGGAAATACTGCCCAGCCAGGAACCCGATTTCCAGCGCGTTCCGGAAAACCACCTGGATGACGTAGAAACGGGAGATCCCCTCTTGGCGCTTGGTTTTGGAGCTCCGAGGCGGTCGCGGAGGCGGCGGGTAGCGGCGGCGGGTCCCGGTAATTCTTTGGCTTCCAAACAGTCGGGTTCCTCCTTGCAGGCCCCCTCGGCGCCGGGCGGCAGCACCACCCCGTTGAGGGTCTTGGTTTTCTTGGCGTCGCGGTCCAGGAGCGGGTAGAGGAAGGAGTAGCGGCGTTCGCGCTGCTTGGCGGACTGGTGGACGGAGTAGGTGATGAAGCAGAGGCTGGGGGTGCAGACCAGGATGATCTGGAAGACCCAGTAGCGGATGTGGGAGATGGGGAAGGCCTTGTCGTAGCAGGCCTGGTTGCAGCCCGGCTGCAGCGTGTTGCACATGAACATGGTCTGCTCATCCTCGTACACCGTCTCGCCCACGATGGCCACGATGAGGATGCGGAAGATCACGACCACTGTCAGCAGGATCCTGCAGGAATGGAGGGGGGGGGAAGCAGGTGTCACCCCCAGACCCCGACCTTGACCTGGATGTGCTGGGCCCCATCCTGTCACCCCACACCGCCCCCCCCCCCCCCCCCTCCAGGGTCACAGTGGGAGCCCAGGGCCCGGCGCGCCACCAGGGTGGGTTTGGGGGGACATGGGGTTTGGGGGATGCAGGTTTTGAGGGACAAGGGGGTTCAGGGGGACACAGGGTTTGGGGAAATGCAAGGTTTGGGGGGTGTGGGGTTTTGAGGGGACATCTGGTATAGGGGGACATGAGGTTTGGGGGATGTGGGGTTTGGGGGGATGCAGGGTATAGGGCTGGGGGGCCACTACAGGTTTGGGGGACACAGTGTAGATTTGGGGGCACGGGGCAGGCTTGGGGTGCAGGTTTGGGAGCACAGTGCAGGCGTGGGGTGTAGGTTTGGGGGGACACTACAGCTTTGGGGGCACAGTGCAGGTGTGGGGTGCCTGGGGAGCTGCCCCGGCAGGGACCCCCACCCCGCTCCCCGCTGGGGAGGGCCGGTCCCCGCCACGCAGCCGCCCCCCCGCGGGAAGCGCCCCCGGCCGCGCCCGTCCCCGCGGTGTCCCGAGTGTCCCCGTGGTCACGAGGTGACGAGGGAGGTGACAGTGTGGGTGCCTGTGTGCCGCCCCCCCCCTTCTCCCCCGGGCTCCTGGCGGGGGATGGGGCTGGGGGGGGTGATGCCCCCCGGGAGGGGTCCGGGGCGGGGCGTGGGGAGCCCGGCGGCCCGGGCGGGGGTTCCGCGGGGGGGTCGGCGCCCCCGGCCCGGGCTCACCTGCCGATCATGGTGGAGTGCTGCTGCACCGCCGCCTCCAGCAGCCGCTCCAGGATGGTCCATTCGCCCATCGCGCCGGGACCGGGGGGCGCCGGCCCGGGCCCCCCCCCGCCCCGCCGGGCCCCCCCCGCTCAGCGCCGCGGCCCCATCCCCGCCGCGGCAGCAGCAGCGGCCGCCGCCGCCGCCCGGGAGCGCCGAGCGCGGCCCCGGCTGTGCGCGGCCCCGGCAGCGGCGGGAGCGCGGGGGGCGGCCCCGCTACCGGCGGGGGGAGGCGCTGGGGGAGGCGCTGGGTGTACTGGGGAAGGTGCTGGGGGCACTGGGAGAGGTGCTGGGGGTCTGTAGGATATACTGGGGGGAGGCACTGGTTATAAATGGGGATTCACTGGTTATACTGGGGGAGACACGCTGGTTATAAAGGGGGACTCACTGGGTATGCTGGGGGGATGCCACTGGTTATACTGGGGGACACGCACTGGTTATAAAAGGGTGGACGCGCTGGTGATGCGCTGGTCATACTGGGGTGTGCCCTGGGTATACTGGGCGACACCCAGGTTATACTGGGATGTGGAGTACCATAGGAGCGGCCCCAAAGAGGGACGGGGGAGGGGGGGCGGCTGTCCCGGGGGTCCCTGTCCCGGAACACCCCGCGGAGCCGGAGCGGGGGGCGGGGGGTGCAGCTCTGGGGGTGCGGAGACACCCCCTCTCCGCCCCCGAGCAGCCCGGGGCGGGACCGACACCGCCGCGCAGCCGCCGCCGCCGCCGCCATGGCCGAGCCGCTGCGCGTCTCCGTGCTCTACTGGTACGGGGGGGGCGGCCCGGTTTGGGAAGGGGATGCCACGGTTTGGGGGGGGGGGGGTGTGTGTGCCCGGTTTGGGGGGGGGTCTCTGCCCGTTTGGTGGGGGTCTGTGCACGGGCAGTGCCCGGTTCCTTGCCGGGGGGCCTTGTTAACGGAAAGGGGGGGGGGTGTCCTTGTGTGCGGGGGGCGGGTCATACCGGAGGGGGGGTGTCCCTGTTCCTTGGGGGGGTTCCTTGGGGGGGGTGGGGTGTCCCTTTACAGGCCCCCCCCATCCCACTGACCGCACATCTCCTGCAGCGGAGCCTGAGGTTACAGCCCCAAGGTGAGCCGTGCCCCCCCCCCCACGCACCACTTTCCACCCCCCCCTCCCTGAGGGGCTGCTCCCCTCAAGGACACGGAGGGGAACCCGTCCCCCCCAAAAAGGACACGGGGGTGACACCCCCTTCCCCCTCGTTTTCAGTACCGACAGCTCAAGCAGGAGCTGGAGAGGCGCTTCCCCGGGGCGCTGGAGGTGGTGAGTAGGGGTGAAGGGGGAGGGGGGCATGAGAGGGGATGAGGGGGGCCCATCCACCCCAAGGTGATCCCCCCGTGTCCCCACAGAGTGGGCAGGGGACGAAGGAGGTGACAGGATGGTTTGAAGTGACGGTGGGAGGACGCCTGGTCCACTCCAAGAAGGTGGGTGCTGTGTCACGTGGGGCACGTGTGTGTGTGTGTGTCACCCACCCCAGAAACATTCTCCGGGGAGCAGCCAGCTCCCTCAGACGCTGACACTACACCCCCCCCCACCCAGAACGGTGATGGCTTCGTCGACACCGGCGCCAAGCTCCAGAAGATCATGGCTGCCATCAAAGCCTGCCTGCGGTAAAGGCCGGGCATCACGCTGACCCCCGCCGCTAACGAAGGTACGGCATCGGCATCGGCGACGCCAGCAGTAGTGCCGTGCCTCTGCACCCAGGAGAGCTCTGAGCGAGGGAAATAACCCTTCTTCTCCTCCCACAGCTCCACCGGCGTCCGCCTCCCTCACGCCGGCCGAGCGCTCCATGACGGGAACTGCCGAAAACGTCTGCTGACGCCAGGCTGTTGCCAGACACCGCGCGGGACGCCGGCTCTAGAGCAGCGGGCGGCTGTCGAGCTTCGCATCATCCCCATTCTCCCCCAACCCACGCCCCCAAAAGCCTCTCCCCTCCACACCAACCCCCTTCACCGACGATCCTGTTTTCCATCCGGATTGAGCTGGGGTTTATTCTTTTTTCCGGTTTTCTCGCCTTATTTTTCTTCCCCCTTCCCCCCAAATCTGTGGTGAAAGTGTTAGCTGAGCCTGACGGGTTGAAATAAAACATAAAAAGCTTTGAAACAGTGAAATCGAGACATTTCTTTCCCCCCTCCCACCCTTCTCAACCTGATGGTGGTTGGATCCCCGCCTCCAGTTGCCTTCTGAAACTCCTCTGGCGGCTCGGTGGCCTTTTTGGAATAAAGTCATGGGAAATTCGAGCCGGGTTGGGGTTTAGTTATTTATTTACTGGGGGGGGGTGGCAGGTCAGGCAAAGATTTATCCCCTCACATGTTCCTTCACACACCCCCCTCGCCTCACAACCTGTTCCACACACACACACACCTGTCCCTCCCCTCCCAGCTGCGGTGGTGGTCAAGCTCGCACCCTCCCGTTTGAAAAGGCCGATTAAATATATTTTTAAAGCTTTTATCTCCTGCCATACGCGGGAGGGAGAGGCGTGAGGGAGGCGGCGGGAGAGGCGCTACCTGAAGGCGTCAGTTAAGGGGAATGCAAAGCCCCATCCGCTTGCTCTGTGGGTGATGGTGGGCATGGGGCGAATTCTGAGGGTACGGGACACCGATGCGGGACACCGAGAGCTTCGCACCGCCGCGGGAAGCAGGGGAAAGGCGGGGGCGGCACCGGCGGCCGCTTCAAGCTGTCCCTCGGCGGGTCACAAGATGGCGCCGCCTCACCTCAGCCGACCTCCTTTTCCCGCCCTCCCGCCGCGGCGCACGACGGGTAAAGAAGCCTCCGCCGGGGAGCCCGCCATTTTCCGCCGGGAAAGGCGGGAAGGGGAAGGGGGGGAAGAGAACCGGCCGCGCCGCCTAGGGACGCGCAACGGCTTCATCACCGCCGCCGCCAGCCGGCAACGTAGGTAACGGGGGAGGAGGTGGGGATGAGGTCGGTGCCCGGCCCGGGGGAGGGGAGCGAGTGGGGGTTCGTGGGGGGGGGGGCCCGGCGCTGAGGTCGCCTGAGGAGAGGCTTCTCCCTCACCCCCACCCTACCCCACAGTCCCGCCTTCCGTCTGTTGCCGCCCGCTGATTGGCCGCGGGGGGGCGTCGCCGCTGATTGGCGGCGAAGCCGGGAAGCGATAGGCCGGGAGGCGCGTCCGTTTTAAGAGGGATCCTCGGCGGTCCCGCCCCTCTGGCGGCGGCGTGCGGTGCTATTGGCCGAGCGCCGGCGGCCAATTAGCGGCGCGGGCGCGGAGGGTGATGGGAGGTGTAGTCCCGGGGCGCTGAGGTGATGGCGGCGGCTTCTCTCCCCCCCCATCAGCGCGGAGCGGCCGTGGGCGCTCGCCCGGCCCCGGCTCCGTGGTGCACCCGCTGTCCCTCCGACGAGGCCAGGAAGGCAGCCAGCTTCCCTTCCTGCCTCAGAAGGGAGCGACTTGGGGCCTGGGCGCCAACCGTCCTCCTCCTCCCCAGCCCTCAACGGCCGGGCCCTTCTTCGCTTCCCTGACGCGGAGCCCCACCGCCGGCCTTCCCCTCCTCGGCAGGCTCGCTGACCGTCCGGCATGGCCCGTACCAAGCAAACGGCTCGGAAATCCACCGGCGGGAAGGCGCCGAGGAAGCAGCTGGCCACCAAGGCCGCCAGGAAGAGCGCGCCTTCCACGGGGGGTGTGAAGAAGCCTCATCGCTACAGGTACCGGGGGAACACGCCTCGCAACGGGCTCCCCGGGACGAACCGGGCTCTCACGCTGGGTGGGCGGCGGGGTGGTCATGAGCCCTGGTAGCCAGGAAGGTCGATGGGATCCTTGGGAGGGTGTTAAAAGGAGCGTGGCCGTCGGGTCGAGGTGATCCTCCCCACCTGGGGAATTGTGTCCAGTTCTGGGCTCCCCGGTACAAAAAAGCCAGGGATCTCTTGGAAAAAGAGTCCAGCAGAGGGCTGGTTAAAGGCTGGTTAAAGGCCTGGAACATCTCCCCTACGAGGAAAGGCTGTTCAGCCTGGAGAGAAGAAGACTGAGAGGGGGTCTGATCAATGGTTATCAATATCTGAAGTGTGGGACACGGGGACGTGGCCAGCCTCCTGTGTTTAAATCCCGTTTAATCGTTGACGTTCCCCCCCTCCTCAGACCGGGCACGGTGGCTTTACGGGAGATCCGGCGATACCAGAAGTCTACGGAGCTGTTGATCCGCAAGCTGCCGTTCCAGCGCCTGGTGAGGGAGATCGCTCAAGACTTCAAAACCGACCTGCGCTTCCAGAGCGCTGCCATCGGCGCTCTGCAGGTGAGACCCTCCCCGTGCACCCCATCCCACACGCTGGGGACGCAGAAACCTCCCCCACAAGTGGGTTACCATCACCCAAATTATTTGCCCTACCCACAAATGGGTTTCGCCCTCCCCAGAAATGGGGTTGCCCTCCCTCAAAATGGGTTGCCATCACCTAAAAATGGGGTTGCCCTCCGCCAAAAATGGCTTTGCCCTCCGCCAAAAATGGCTTTACCCTCCCCCAGAATGATTTTGCTCCCCCAAAATGGGGGTTTACCCTCCCCCAGAATGGTCTGTGCTCCCCCAGAATGATTTCTGCCTCCCCAAAAATGGCTTTACCCTTCCCCAGAATGATTTTGCTCCCCCAAAATGGGGCTTTACCCTCCCCCAGAATGGTCTGCACTGCCCCAGAATGATTTTTCCCCCCCAAAATGGGGGTTTACCCTCCCCCAGAATGATTTTGCTCCCCCAAAATGGCGGTTTACCCTCCCCCAGAATGGTCTGTGCTCCCCCAGAATGATTTTGCCCCCCCAAAATGGGGGTTTACCCTCCCCCAGAATGGTCTGCACTGCCCCAGAATGATTTTGCCCCCCCCAAAATGGGGGTTTACCCTCCCCCAGAATGGTCTGTGCTCCCCCAGAATGATTTCTGCCTCCCCAAAAATGGCTTTACCCTCCCCCAGAATGATTTTGCCCCCCCAAAATGGGGGTTTACCCTCCCCCAGAATGGTCTGTGCTCCCCCAGAATGACTTCTGCCTCCCCAAAAATGGCTTTGCCCTCCCCCAAAGCACTTCACACCCCTCCCAACACACCGGCTGCCCCCTCTCCCCGCAGGAGGCCAGTGAAGCCTACCTCGTCGGCCTCTTCGAGGACACCAACCTCTGCGCCATCCACGCCAAGCGGGTCACCATCATGCCCAAGGACATCCAGCTGGCGCGGCGCATCCGCGGCGAGAGGGCTTAGGGCGGCCGGTGCCGGGTGGTAGGAGAGACTGGGGCTGGGATATTTTTTGGGGAGGGGGGTGGTATTTTCTTTGGAGGGGGTGTGTGGGCACGCGGAAGGGGTTTCTCCTGCTCCCGGCGGCTGGGGTGCATGTCGACGACACGCGACTTCCTTCCGAGGGGGGGGGGGGGAGCGTTCCGAGACTTTTTTTGCCTTTATTTCCTCACTTCCCCTGCCCCCCCCCTCCTTTTTGTACACTTTCCTTTCAGTTTTCTTCCTCTGAGCTGCAAACAAACCCCAAACCTCCCCTCCCCACCAACCCTGAGCGGGGGCGGGAACAGTTTTTGACGAAATCCCTGGTTTTCTACACAAAACTGGTCTGGTTTTTGGGGGGGTTGGGGACAGGAGTTTCCATAGCCCCCTCCCCTGCGTGCGAACGGCTCTGCTTCCTGCTCCTTTCCCAGGGGGAAGGTGTATTGGGGGTGGGGGGTGTTGGGATTTGGGGGGGGGTTTCCCCTTGGTGCGTTCGAGCTTTGTACCGTCCGCGTTTCTCTCTCTCTGTCTCTTCCCCCCCACACCCCTTGCCCCCCCTTCCCACCGCGGTGGCAACAGAATAAAGAAATCCCATCGATGTTCCAGCGTATCCTCGTTTCCTTCTTAATTAATCCCGGCCCCTCCCGGCTCCACCTTCTCCTTTATTAGAAATAAATCCCCTAAAACTGAGGTGACTCTGGGGTGCGGGGCGGGGGGGTGAATTTGGGGTCCAGACAGAGGTGTAGGACACCTTTTTCCCCTCTTTTTGGGGGGAAGGGGGACGATTTAGGGTTTTGCGGGGGGAGCATGTGTGTGCAGGGAGCGTGGCTGGATTATTCCGATGTGATTATTCCTGACACCCCGGCGTTAAATTTAGAGCCGGGACAACAACCCCCCCCCGACACCACCACCCCGCCTCCCCTCACCCTGAGCCACCCTAATTGGGATTAGGGGGCCACGGGGCAGGGCAGGCACCTGAGGACGGGGTGTCCTCCCCCCAAAACAGGACAGGAGGGGGCCAGCCCTCCCCACAAAACCCCAGCGAGGCGCAATCCCACGAGGAATTTCCCTTAGAAACACAGATTTTGGGGAGGGGGGTGCAAGTGTTGCTCTTCAAACCACGATGCCGGGCTGGGGGGTGTCAAACACACTCCAGTTTCTTCTTGTTTTCTAGAATTTTCTAGAAACACGGATACAAAGATCGATCCGGGTCGTTTTCCAGGAGAAATCCACAGATAAATAGCCATGAATTCACCCTAAAACCTGTTGTTCCAGGCTGGAGATCCCGGGATGCAGAGCTCAGTTATTGTGAGAGCGGCCATCCTTTAATCCAGGTGGTGGGAATTCCAACCCAGGTGGTGGGAATTTCAACCCAGGTAGTAGGGATTCTAATCCAAGGAGAGGGAATTCCAATACAGGTAGTGGGAGTTCTAATGCGAGGAGAGGGAATTCCAATCCAGGTGGTGGGAATTCCAATCCAGGTGGTGGGAATTCTAACCCAGGTGGTGGGAATTTCAACCCAGGTAGTAGGGATTCTAATCCAAGGAGAGGGAATTCCAATACAGGTAGTGGGAGTTCTAATGCAAGGAGAGGGAATTCCAATCCAGGTGGTGGGAATTTCAATCCAGGTGGTAGGGATTCTAATCCAAGGAGAGGGAATTCCAATCCAGGTAGTGAGGATTCCACCCCCAGCACAGGTAAACTTTAATCCCAGTAATTCCCCCATGAGGTTTTCTGCCAGAAATCGGAGCAGGAGGGGTGGTGGGAGCCCCCTTTTTGCCCACCCCCCCTCCCCAAAACACTCAGCTGCAGTTTTGGGGCTGCTTTCCCTCTTTTCCCACCTCCCCCCCGCCCAATTTGTTAAGGTTTAATTAAGGAATTAGGATTAAATTTAACGATGGGGGTGCAGCCCCCGCGGTTGGGATCCCCTCCCCAAGTGAGGCCGTGCTCCCCCGCAGCCCCAAACCGTGGGGTGTTTTGGGGAGGGGGTGGGACACCTCCCAGAGCTCCCCCACCCGAGTCACTGGCTGCATCTGTGCTGCCTGGGCGGCCCCCCACCCCCACCCCACCCCCCTTTCCCCCCCTCCAAACCCCGGTGCAGGGATTAGGGTTAATCAGCCCCAAATCCCCACGTCTGAAAAACAAACTAATCATCCCGATTTCCACACTCTCCTCCCAGCTGCTCAGCGGCTGACGGGGCCGGGGGGGGACAGGCTGGGAGTTTGGGGGGGCTCCTATAGGATTTGGGGGGGTCCCTGCTGGGATTTAGTGCAGGGATCCTATAGGATTCGAGGGGTTTCCACAGACATGGGGGGGGCTGTGCTGGTTCAGAGAGCCAGCCCGGGGTTGGGGTGGGGGTGTTCCTGCTCCCTCACCGCCCCCACCCTCTCACGCTGGCCCCCCCCCCGCCCCAAAAAGGCTGTGCCCCAGTTGGGGGTCCCCGTGTCCCCATCCCCACGTGTCCCCGCCCTTGGGGCTCAGACGTGGCAGCTGTCCCTGGGATTAGCTCAGGGCCACCCCCACCCCCCCTCAGAGGGACACGAGACCCCCCAAAGTGACCCTAAGGAGGGGCTGCGAGCCTTGCTGTGGCCGCCTTCGTTAGCCCTAACGAGCTGGCAGCGGTGGCAGCGCCAAATTACCCGGCCTCAATCACCACTGGTGGATAATTAGGGGTGTCGGGGTTTATTATTGCAGGGCAAGGGGGGGGGCAGAGAGACCCAGGGACACCCCCATGGGGTCATTAATTAATTCTCATCACCCCTCCCTGTTAACGAGCTGATTCGGGCGGGGGTCCCAGCCGCCCCGCTCCCCTGTTTGGGGGCACCCCGAGCCCCCTGCGTGAGGCAGGGGACAGTGGGGGGGTCAGTAGCGAGGGGGGGATGAGCGTTAATTGCCGGCAGCGCTGGATTAGCCCCGGGCCGGGGCCAATGTCACCCCCCGGGGATTAGTGACAGCGCGGTGGCGGGTGACATCACGCCGGGCCCTACTTAAACCTCCCCCCGCCGCGGGGACGCCTTCCCCGCTGCCACCGTCGCCGTCACCGCCGGCAGGTAGGTGCTGGGACGCGTGAGGGAGGCGGGGGGGACACGACGCTGCGTTTCGGGGTGTCCCCGAGCGGGACCCCGGGGATGGTCGGGGTGTTTTGGGAGGTGGGGGGGACACAAACCAATGGCCCTGTCCCCGGCTTGAGCGGGACGCGGTGATGTCTCCTGGTTTGGGGACAAGCCACCAGTCTGTCCTTCAGCATGGGGACAGCGCAGCCGGCCCTGGGCAGGTGTCACCTGGCTTGGGGACAAGCCACTAGTGCTGTCCCTGGCTTGGGGATGTGACCAACAGCCCCGTAGGATGTCCCTTGGGGTGCAGAGAAGCCACTGGTGCTGTCCTTGGCTAGGGGACGTGGCCACCAGCGCTGTCTCTGGCTTGGGGACATGGCCACCATCTCCATAGGATGTCCCTTGGGGTGTGGAGAAGCCACCGGCTCTGTCCCCGGCTTGGGCATGTAGCCACCAGCCCCATGGGATGTCCCTTGGGTGGTGAAGAAGCCACCGGCGCTGTCCTTGGCTCAGGGACAGGGTTCCCAGCCCCGTGGTGATGTCCCCTGGCTTGGGGACAAGCTGCTGGCTCTGTCCCCTGCTGCCTCGATGGCATCTGGGCGCTGGGGTGACCTCCCTTGTCTCAGGGATGAGCCACCGGCTCCCTTCCCAGCCAGGGGACAGGGGACCGGCCTGGTTCGGCCGCCCCCTCCTTGGGGACAGGACACTGGCTCCATCCCCGATGCAGCTGTCGGGGTGACATCCTGACAGGTCCCTGTCCCTGACGGGGTCCCTCACGTCCCCGAGGGGTCCCCAATGCCAACCGTGTCCCTCTGTCCCGGCAGCGCAGCCCCTGCACATCCCACCGGAGTTCAGGGCACCGCGGGGCGCACAGGTAGGACCAGGACGGATCCTGCGCCGGGCCACGATGCGCGGGGCCGGATGAGCCATGTCATGCTGTGCCATGCTGTGCCATGCTGTGCCATGCTGTGCCGTGCTGTGCCATGCCGTGCTGTGCCATGCCGTGCTGTGCCATGCCATGCCGTGCCGTGCCATGCTGTGCCATGCTGTGCCATGCTGTGCCGTGCTGTGCCGTGCTGTGCCATGCCGTGCTGTGCCATGCCATGCTGTGCCATGCCATGCTGTGCCATGCTGTGCCATGCCATGCCGTGCCGTGCCATGCTGTGCCATGCTGTGCCGTGCTGTGCCGTGCTGTGCCGTGCTGTGCTGTGCCATGCTGTGCCATGCTGTGCCATGCTGTGCTGTGCTGTGCCATGCTGTGCCATGCCATGCTGTGCCGTGCTGTGCCATGCTGTGCCGTGCTGTGCCATGCTGTGCCATGCCATGCTGTGCCGTGCTGTGCCATGCTGTGCCATCCCATGCTGTGCTGTGCTGTGCTGTGCTGTGCCATGCTGTGCCATGCCATGCTGTGCCGTGCTGTGCCATGCTGTGCCGTGCTGTGCCATGCTGTGCCATGCCATGCTGTGCCGTGCTGTGCCATGCTGTGCCATCCCATGCTGTGCTGTGCCGTGCTGTGCTGTGCCATGCTGTGCCATGCTGTGCCATGCTGTGCTGTGCTGTGCCATGCTGTGCCATGCCATGCTGTGCCGTGCTGTGCCATGCTGTGCCGTGCTGTGCCATGCTGTGCCATGTCATGCTGTGCCGTGCTGTGCTGTGCTGTGCCATGTCATGCTGTGCCATGCTGTGCTGTGCCGTGCTGTGCCATGCCGTGCTGTGCTGTGCCATGCTGTGCCATGCTGTGCTGTGCCATGCTGTGCCGTGCTGTGCCATGCCGTGCCATGCCGTGCCATGCTGTGCCATGCCATGCTGTGCTGTGCTGTGCCGTGCCGTGCTGTGCCATGCCATGCTGTGCCGTGCTGTGCCATGCTGTGCTGTGCCATGCTGTGCCGTGCTCTGCCGTGCTGTGCTGTGCTGTGCTGTGCTGTGCTGTGCCATGCTGTGCTGTGCCATGCTGTGCCATGCCGTGCTGTGCCGTGCTGTGCTGTGCCATGCTGTGCTGTGCTGTGCCATGTTGTGCCATGTTGTGCCGTGCTGTGTCATGCTGTGCTGTGCTGTGCCATGCCGTGCCGTGCTGTGCCGTGCCGTGCTGTGCCGTGCTGTGCCATGCTGTGCCATGCTGTGCTGTGCCATGCTGTGCTGTGCCATGCTGTGCCGTGCTGTGCCATGCTGTGCCATGTGCTGTGCCATGCTGTGCTGTGCCATGTTGTGCCATGTTGTGCCATGCTGTGCTGTGCCATGCTGTGCTGTGCTGTGCCATGTTGTGCCATGTTGTGCCGTGCTGTGCCATGTTGTGCCATGCTGTGCCTGCTGTGTTGTGCCATGTTTTGCTGTGCCATGTTGTGCCACACCCCATCGTGCCGTGCCCCATCGTGCTGTGCAGCGCCGTGCCGGTTGTGATCCCCCCTCGTGCCCCTCGCAGCCGGCGCCCAGCCCACCTCGGCAGCGCCGGGGCCGGCGCGGAGCCCCCCGCCTGGAGCATGATGTCCTACATCAAGCAGCCCCACTACGCCGTCAACGGGCTGAGCCTGGCCGGGCCCGGCATGGACCTGCTGCACTCCGCCGTCGGATACCCCGGTGAGCACCACCCCCCAACCCCATCCCCATCCCGGGTGGGTGTTCCCACGAGGACACATCCCGACCCTCCCACCGCAGCCACGCCGCGGAAGCAGCGCCGGGAGCGCACCACCTTCACGCGGGCGCAGCTGGACATCCTGGAGGCTCTCTTCGCCAAGACCCGGTACCCCGACATCTTCATGCGCGAGGAGGTGGCCCTCAAAATCAACCTGCCCGAGTCCCGCGTCCAGGTGAGCCCCGGCACGCGCCAGGAACGGGGTGGGGGGGGGGTGCTGGGGGGGCGTCCGCCCCGTGCCTCAGTTTCCCCGCTCCCGCAGGTTTGGTTCAAGAACCGCCGCGCCAAGTGCCGGCAGCAGCAGCAGCAGAGCAGCGGCCAAGCCAAGGCTCGTCCCGCCAAGAAGAAGAATTCCCCGACACGCGACGCCGGCGCCGAAGCCGGGACAGCCGGGCCGTACAGCCCCCCCCACACCGCTCCCGCCGGCACCCCAAGCTCTGCCACGGGCGCCACCGTCTCCATTTGGAGCCCGGCTTCCATCTCACCCGTTCCTGACCCGCTGGCTTCTTCGGCGACGCCAGGGTTACCGCGCTCGGCGCCTTTCCCCAGCACTTACAGCCAAGCCGCCGGCTACGGCCAAGGCTACGCCGGCTCGGCCGCTTATTTCGGCGGCCTGGACTGCAGCTCGTACCTCTCGCCCATGCACCCACAGCTGGGGGCCCCCGGCGCGGCGCTCAGCCCCCTGGCCGCCCCCACCATGGGCGCCCACCTGGCTCCCTCGCCCGCTGGCTTGGCGGGGCAGGGATACGGCGCCGCCGGCTTGGGATTCGGCACCGTCGACTGCCTGGATTACAAGGACCAGGCGACCTCCTGGAAGCTCAATTTCAACGCTGCCGACTGCCTGGACTACAAGGACCAGAGCTCCTGGAAATTCCAGGTCTTGTGAGGGGGAGCCGGACCCCCCCGACCGCGCCCGAGACCCCCCTGTGCCGTGTGACGCCGGAACATGGGTACCGAGAGTCCTCCCGGCACCGGGAATCCCCGCACGGAGCATCCCCGGGGCAAGGGCCGGGTCCTCGCCGTGGGACGTCTGCACGGCACGGAGCAGCTGCGTGGCACGGAGCGTCCCTGGCACAGCCTCGGCGGCACGGAGCATCCTCGTGGTGTGGCACAGACTGTCCCCATGGCACAGAGTGTCCCCGTGGCACAGACTGTCCCCACGGCACAGAGTGTTCCCACGGCACAGAGTGTCCCCATGGCACGGACTGTCCCCACGGCACAGACTGTCCCCACGGCACAGACTGTCCCCATGGCACAGACTGTCCCCATGGCACAGACTGTCCCCACGGCACAGAGTGTCCCCATGGCACGGACTGTCCCCACGGCACAGACTGTCCCCACGGCACAGAGTGTCCCCATGGCACGGACTGTCCCCACGGCACAGACTGTCCCCACGGCACAGACTGTCCCCATGGCACAGAGTGTCCCCATGGCACGGACTGTCCCCATGGCACAGAGTGTCCCCACGGCACAGAGTGTCCCCATGGCACAGACTGTCCCCACGGCACAGACTGTCCCCACGGCACAGACTGTCCCCACGGCACAGAGTGTCCCCATGGCACGGACTGTCCCCACGGCACAGACTGTCCCCACGGCACAGACTGTCCCCATGGCACAGAGTGTCCCCATGGCACGGACTGTCCCCATGGCACAGAGTGTCCCCACGGCACAGACTGTCCCCATGGCACGGACTGTCCCCATGGCACGGACTGTCCCCATGGCACAGAGTGTCCCCATGGCACGGACTGTCCCCATGGCACAGAGTGTCCCCACGGCACGGAGCATCCTCGTGGTGCAGCACAGAGTGTCCCCACGGCACAGAGTGTCCCCATGGCACAGACTGTCCCCATGGCACAGAGTGTCCCCATGGCACAGACTGTCCCCACGGCACAGAGTGTCCCCATGGCACAGACTGTCCCCATGGCACGGAGCATCCTCGTGGTGTGGCACAGACTGTCCCCGTGGCACAGACTGTCCCCATGGCACAGAGTGTCCCCATGGCACGGAGCATCCTCGTGGTGTGGCACAGACTGTCCCCACGGCACAGAGTGTCCCCACGGCACAGAGTGTCCCCACGGCACAGACTGTCCCCATGGCACAGACTGTCCCCATGGCACAGAGTGTCCCCACGGCACAGAGTGTCCCCATGGCACAGACTGTCCCCATGGCACAGACTGTCCCCACGGCACAGACTGTCCCCACGGCACTGAGTGTCCCCACGGCACAGACTGTCCCCACGGCACAGACTGTCCCCACGGCACAGAGTGTCCCCGTGGCACAGAGTGTCCCCACGGCACAGAGTGTCCCCACGGCACAGACTGTCCCCACGGCACAGAGTGTCCCCATGGCACAGAGTGTCCCCATGGCACAGACTGTCCCCATGGCACAGACTGTCCCCACGGCACAGAGTGTCCCCACGGCACAGACTGTCCCCACGGCACAGACTGTCCCCATGGCACAGACTGTCCCCACGGCACAGAGTGTCCCCATGGCACAGACTGTCCCCATGGCACAGACTGTCCCCATGGCACAGACTGTCCCCACGGCACAGAGTGTCCCCACGGCACAGAGTGTCCCCATGGCACAGACTGTCCCCACGGCACAGACTGTCCCCATGGCACAGAGTGTCCCCATGGCACAGACTGTCCCCACGGCACAGACTGTCCCCATGGCACAGAGTGTCCCCATGGCACAGACTGTCCCCACGGCACAGACTGTCCCCATGGCACAGAGTGTCCCCACGGCACAGAGTGTCCCCATGGCACAGAGTGTCCCCACGGCACAGACTGTCCCCATGGCACAGACTGTCCCCACGGCACAGACTGTCCCCATGGCACAGAGTGTCCCCATGGCACAGACTGTCCCCATGGCACAGACTGTCCCCACGGCACAGAGTGTCCCCACAGCACAGAGTGTCCCCACGGCACTGAGTGTCCCCACGGCACAGAGTGTCCCCACGGCACAGACTGTCCCCACGGCACAGAGTGTCCCCACGGCACGGAGCATCCAAGCACCACGGACTATTCCGGCAGCGTGTGGCACCCCCCGGCCTGGAGCTGCACCCTGGGCTGCACAGCGGGGTGGGACCCTGTTCCAGCCACCGTTGGGAGCGTCACCGTCCCCTCACCGTCCCCCCATCCCCTTCCCCAGGCCAGACGCCCCCCCCCACGTCTCCCCCATCTCCGTGCCCCCCAGCCCCCCCATAGCTGCGTCTCTGCCCCCACAGGGAAGGAAAAGACCCTCCCAAAACCGAGTCGGTAATAAAAACCCACCCCAAAGTGGAGACGTTTTGGGGGGGGGGGTGGGGGGGTCATGGTTTCCCCCCCCTCGTTAACGGGGGGGCTGCTAACGAAGGACCCTGGGCCTGCAGAGGGGTGTGGGGTGGTGGGAACCCCTCAAATCGGGTTTCTGGGCTCCCCACTTGTCCCCCTCCCCAGCATCCAGGGGCAGGGGGCACCCAGGTTGGGGGGTCCCGGCCCCGTTTCGCTCCCCTCGCCCCCCCCCCAATTCCCCCTCCCCCATCCCCCCCATGGTTATTTTTACTGATCTAATTTAGCAAATGGGGCGGCTCCGAATTAGAGGGATTAGGGGCTGGGTGACAAATTGCTGGGCGATGGCGGGTGACAGCTGCCCCCCGCGGGGGTCCCCGCGCCCCCCAGGGACCCCCACACCCCATTCCAATACCCTGCACCCCCCAGGGTCCCCTGCACCCCACCCTGAGACCCTGTACCCCCCAGAGACCCCTGCACCCCACCCTGAGACCCTGTACCCCCCAGAGACCCCCCCGTGCACCCTTTTGCAGCCCATCACACCCTCAGAGACCCCCCCCTGCACCCCCCCATTTGCACCCTCATAGATCCCCATGCAACCCCCACCCTCAGAGACCCCTGTAGTCCCTCCCCCCGCATCCCCCTGCTCCCCACAGACCACTGCAGACCCCCTCTGAGACCCCCGTAGACCCCCCTCACCCTCAGAACCCCCCCTGCACCCCTACAGACCCCTTTGCACCCTCAGAGCCCCCCATGCACTCCCCCTGCACCCTCAGAGGTGCCCCCCAGACCCCTCTGCACCCCTTAGCAGGAGGGTCCCAACCCCAGGGCACCCCCTGGTTTTGGGAGAAGGAGGATACCCCCACCCGCCCCCTCCAGCCCCCCCATTTCCCTGGAGTGCCCCATCCGCCCCGAAATGCCACTGCAAATCCCTGGGGCGCTAATCCGGGGATGCAGGAGGCTGGGGGGGCCCCTCTGCTTTGGGGGGGGGTCCCTGGGGGTGCCCCGAGTGTGGCTGGGGGGGTGCTGTCCATATAGGGGAAGCTGGGGGGGGGGGGGATGTTCCTGCACATGGGGAAGCTCTGGGGGTGCCCCAGGCTGGATTGGGGGGGGGGGGGGTGATGGGGGAGTCCCTGAGGGTGCTGGGGAGGGTCTCTGGGGTGTTTGGGGGGGTCCCTGCACATGGGGGTCCCTGAGGGTGCTGGGGAGGGTCCTTGGGGATGTTGGGGGGGGTGTCCCTGGCACATAGGGGTCCCTGAGGGTGTGGGGGGCAGCGCAGGGGGTCCTGCCCACCCCCGGGGTTACCCCGGGCCCTGCCAGCGGGCGCCGGCCGGGCAGATGGAGCCTAATCCGGGCTGAGCCGGGCGGGGGGGCGGGGGGCCGGGAAGAGGGTTAAGCCCGGTTTAACGGCCCTAATGAGGGGGATAAGGAGAGCGGCGGTGCCGGGGCTGGGGGGGGGCAGGGGGGGCAGGGCGCCCCCCATCACCCCCCTTCCCCCACCCCGTGGGACGCGTCGAGGCCGGTGCGGACGCCACGCGGCGTGGGGACGCGCTGGCACGCGGGGCGCACGCGGACCCCCCCCCCGACCCCCCTCCTGGGCCCGGAGTGAGGGAAACCGAAACTTCAGGCCCCTGGATGGGCCCGCGGAGCCTATAAAAGCAGCGAGCGGAGTCCGGAGTGTCCCAGTATATCCCAGTGTGTCCCAGTGCATCCCAGTGCTCATCCCGGTGTGACCCAGATCATCCCGGTGCTGCTCCCGGTGCATCCCGGTGCATCCCAGTGCATCCTGGTGCTGCACTGGTGCATCCCAGTGCATCCCGGTGCTGCTCCCGGTGCATCCCGGTGCATCCCAGTGCATCCTGGTGCTGCTCCCGGTGCATCCCAGTGCATCCTGGTGCATCCCAGCGCATCCCAGTGCCCGTCCCGTCCAGCCCCACCATGTCCCGGCTGCTGCTGCTGGTGCTGCTGGTGCTGCTGGTGCAGATGGAAGTGGGTGAGTTGAGGGGGGTGGGATTTGGGGGTCCCCATTCAGGGCCGGGCTGAGCCCTGATGGGCTCGTGACACGTGTGTGTGTGTGTCCCTGTCCCCCCCCCAGGTCCCAAGGCAGAGGCACTGGGGGGGTCCGGGGGGGGGGACCCTGGAGGGGTCCCTGCTCCAGCCCCTCGACCACTTCGACCGCCTGGAGCCCCGCGGGATCAGACAGGTGGGGGGGGCACACGCGTGTCACACGGGAGCTGCGTGTGCTGCACACGCTTGGTGTGCGCCCTCACCCCCACCCCCACCCCCCCGTTCCGCAGCGGTACTGGATCAACCGGGAATTCTGGCGGGAGCCGGACGGACCCGTCTTCCTGCTGCTGGGGGGAGAGGGGCGGCTGTCACCGGGGGTCCTGAGCAGGGGTAGGGGCTGGGGATGGGGATGGGATGGGGATGGGGATGGGATGGGATGGGGATGGGATGGGGATGGGGATGGGATGGGATGGGATGGGGATGGGGATGGGATGGGATGGGATGGGATGGGGATGGGGATGGGGATGGGATGGGATGGGGATGGGATGGGGATGGGATGGGATGGGATGGGATGGGATGGGGATGGGGATGGGGATGGGATGGGGATGGGATGGGATGGGGATGGGATGGGGATGGGATGGGATGGGGATGGGGATGGGATGGGGATGGGATGGGGATGGGATGGGATGGGGATGGGATGGGATGGGATGGGCTGGGGATGGGGATGGGATGGGATGGGATGGGGATGGGATGGGGATGGGATGGGATGGGAATGGGATGGGGATGGGATGGGATGGGGATGGGATGGGGATGGGATGGGGATGGGATGGGATGGGGATGGGGATGGGATGGGATGGGGATGGGGATGGGGATGGGGATGGGATGGGGATGGGATGGGGATGGGATGGGATATTATGGGGATGGGGATGGGGATGGGGATGGGGATGGGGATGGGATGGGGATGGGGATGGGGATGGGATGGGATGGGGATGGGGATGGGATGGGGATGGGGATGGGGATGGGGATGGGGCTAGGATGGGATGGGATGGGATGGGGATGGGATGGGATGGGATGGGTTGGGGATGGGATGGGGATGGGGATGGGATGGGGATGGGATGGGATGGGATGGGGATGGGGATGAGGAAAAGCAGGAGGACCTGCTCATGTCTGTGTCCGTCCCCGTGGCCGTGCCGGTGCCGGTGCCCAGGCCACGTGCCGGAGCTGGGCCGGGCGCACGGGGCGCTGCTGGCGGCGCTGGAGCATCGCTTCTACGGGGGCAGCCGGGGGCCGGGGGGCCCTGCCCTGCGCTTCCTCTCCAGCCAGCAGGCGTGAGTGTGCAGGGATGGGGCAAGGGGGGGGCACGGACCTCCCGGCCTCCGGGGTCCCCTCAGCCCCCTCCCCCATCCCCACCCCCAGCCTGGCCGACCTGGCTGCCTTCCGGCTCCATGTCACGAGTGCGTGGGGCCTCAGCCCCAACCACACCTGGGTCTGCTTCGGGGGGTCCTACGCCGGTGCCCTGGCTGCTTGGGCGCGCCTCAAGGTGGGACAGACCCCCCCCCCCTTCCCCCCCACCCTGCGCGGGGGTTGGGCTGGGGGGTGGGCACCTGGGGCTGGCATAACCTTGTGCCTCAGTTTCCCCACTTGATATCGGCCGCCGTCGCCTCGTCCGCGCCCATCCGAGCTCAGGTTGACTTCACCGGATACAACCACGTGAGACCCCCCGGCCCCCCCCCCCCAAACACCCCCTGACCCCCCCTGGGGCAGCATTAACCCCCCCCCCCCCCACTATATCCCCCGTCAGGTTGTGTCATCTGCTCTCTCCAGCCCCATCATTGGGGGGTCGCCAGAGGTGGGTCCGACGGGGGGGGCGTTCAGGTGGGATCAGTGGTCGTAGGGGGTGTCCTCTATGCGGGGGACCCCCCCCTCACCCCTTCCCCCTGCGCCCGGCAGTGCCGGAGCGCGGTGACCTCGGCCTTCGCGGCGCTGGACGCGCGCTTGCGGGGGCGGCGGTTGGCCGAGCTGTGCCGGGACTTTTCCTGCTGCCGAATCCCGCGGGAACCGGGAGACCGGGAGCTGCTGGCGGAGAACGTGGCCGCCGCCTTCGCCGGCGCCGTGCAGTACAACGGCAACACGCGGCGCGGCTCGGTGGCCGCGCTCTGCCGCGCCATGACCCACGCGCCGCGCGGCTCCCCGTACCGGCGCCTCGTGGCCGTCAGCAAGGTTTGGGATTGGGTGGGGATGGGTCTGAGGTGGGAGACGGGAGGGGGGGGTCATTGTACCCCACTGAGCCCCCCCCCAACCCCAGCCTCTCCCCCTCCCCAGGCCTCCCTGCGGAAGGGGGGGCTGCGCTGCACCCCCAGCTCGCGGCGCGCGGCCGTGCGGGAGCTGCGGCGTCCCAGCGCCGGGAACGGGCGCCGGCTCTGGCTCTTCCAAACCTGCACCGAGTTCGGCTTCTGTGAGCGCCGGGACGGGCAACGGCGGGGTGGGGGAGGTGTTCTGGGGGGGTGGTATATCCTTGGTGTCCCCCCACCCCGCAGACCCCAGCTGCCGGGACGCCGCCTGCCCCTTCTCCCGCTTCCAGACGCTGCGGGCGCAGCTCAGCCTCTGCGCCGACGTCTTCGGCATCGCGCCGGCACGTGTCCGGGCCGCCGTCACCTTCACCAACACCTTCTACGGGGCGGCACGGCGCGGAGACCGGCGCGTCCTCTTTGTCAACGGTGCGGCGAGACCTCGGCAAGGGGGATGGGGCCCGGCGGGGGCGAACGGCAGCACAGCACCGCGCATCGCGGCACGGCACAGCACCGCACGGCGAAGCGCGGCGCAGCGTGGCACGGCACAGGGTGGCATGGCACAGCACCGCACGGCGAAGCGCGGCGCAGCGTGGCACGGCACAGGGTGGCACGGCACAGCACCGCACGGCGAAGCGCGGCGCAGCGTGGCACGGCACAGGGTGGCATGGCACAGCACCGCACGGCAAAGCGCGGCGCAGCGTGGCACAGCACAGGGTGGCAACAGGGTGGCACGGCACGTGGTGGCACAGCACGTGGTGGCACAGCACGTGGTGGCATGGCACGGCATGGTGATGCATGGCACAGCACGGGGGGTGACGCCTCACAGCATCGTGATGTGGTGACATGGTGATGTGGTGGTTCAGGGTGACGCGGGGGTTCGGGGTGACACGGTGGCTCTGGGGTGTCATGGTGGCTCTGAAGTGTCATGGTGGCTCTGAGGTGTCGCGGGGGTTCGGGGTGACATGGTGGCTCTGAGGTGTCGTAGTGGCTCTGGGGTGTTGCGGGGTTTGGGGTGACACGGTGGCTCTGGGTGTCATGGTGGCTCTGGGGTGTCACGGTGGCTCTGGGGTGTCGCAGTGGCTCTGGGGTGTCGCGGGGGTTCGGGGTGACACGGGGGTTCGGGGTGACACGGTGGCTCTGGGTGTTGCGGGGGTTCAGGGTGTCACGGGGGCTCGGGGTGACACGGTGGCTCTGGGGTGTCATGGTGGCTCTGGGGTGTCACGGTGGCTCTGGGGGTGTCGCAGTGGCTCTGGGGTGTCGCGGGGGTTCAGGGTGTCGCGGGGGCTTGGGGTGACACGGTGGCTCTGGGGTGTCATGGTGGCTCTGGGGTGTCATGGTGGCTCTGGGGTGTCGCGGGGGTTCGGGGTGTCATGGTGGCTCTGGGGTGTCATGGTGGCTCTGGGGTGTCGCAGTGGCTCTGGGGTGACGCGGGGGTTCGGGGTGTCGCGGGGGTTCGGGGTGACACGGTGGCTCTGGGGTGACATGGTGGCTCTGGGGTGTCGCAGTGGCTCTGGGGTGACGCGGGGGTTCGGGGTGACGTGGTCCCTGCTGCCCACAGGCTCCCTGGACCCCTGGCACGTGCTGAGCGCGGGGGGCGGCCGTTCGGGGGTGCTGATCGAGGGGGGGTCCCACTGCGCTGACATGGCCACACCCCGCCCCAACGACCCCCCGGCGCTGCGGGTTGCACGCCAGGTGAGCGGGGTGGGGTCTCAAGGGGGGGTGTGAGGTGTGTGGGGGGGTCACACCCCCCCCGGTTCACCCCCCCCCCCCCCTTTCCCCGCAGCGCATCGCAGCACGCCTGGCAGCGTGGCTGGGGGGGCCCGGGGCCTTCACCCCCCCCGCGCCCCACGACCCCTAAGACACCACGTCACACTGCGGGGGGTTGGGGCAGGACCCCGCGTCCTGACAGCCCCCCCCCCCCCCAATGACACCCCGCTCCTCAATACGGGGGCACCCTGGGGGGGGCGTCCCCATCACCCCCCCGGACACCCCCAGGGTGTGTCCCCCCTCCCCATCACCCCACCCCCGGGGTCACCCAGGTGTCCGTGCCTCCCCCCTCATCACACACGCTCCCCCCGGACAACCCCCAGAGTCCCTCCCCATCCCCATTACCCCCCCCACCCCGCTCCGGATCGGGATGGGTACACCCAAGATGGCAGCGCCCTTAGTTAGGTGCCGTACAGAGCCCTCCCCAGCATGGCGGCCCCTACAGCCGTACACCGGCCGCCTCCAGATGGCGGAGACGCGACGGGCGCGGATTGGCTTCGCCTCCACCAATGGCGCGTTGGCGTCGGGGCTGCGACCGAGCGTTGCCGCGGCAACGGGGCCGGAAGTTCGCGCGGGAGAGGCGGGATTGGTTGGGCTCCGTCGGCGCGCTCCGCAGCGCGTGCGCAGTGCTGCCGGGAGGGGGGGTGCGCGTGCCGGGGCGGCGCGCATGCGCGGTGCCGTGTGAGCATCGCCGGGCAGCGGGGGGTGAAAATGGGGGCGGGGGGGGATGAAGGGGGTTTTGGGGGGTGCGGCGGGGCTGGGGGGGGATGAAGGGGGTTTTGGGGGGTGCGGCGGGGCTGGGGGGGGGATGAAGGGGGTTTTGGGGGGTGCGGCGGGGCTGGGGGGGGGGTGAAGGGGGTTTTGGGGGCGAACGGGGTCAGGTGAAGGGGGTTTTGGGGGCGAACGGGGTCCCGGGGGGGGGAGCAGGGGGTCGGCGGGGAGGGATGGGAGGGAGGGAGGAGGGGGCCTTTGGGGGGGGTCCCGGCGCTCCCCGCGCTCAGCGAGCCGCTGCCCCCCCCCCGCAGGCGGATCATGGCGGAGCTGCACGTCCTGGGGCAGATCGTGGGGGGCAGCGGCTTCCCCCAGCGCCGCCTCTTCTGCAAGTGGGGGCTGCACGCCGGTGAGCGGGGGACAGCCTGTGTTTTGGGGGGGGGGGGGGGTGACACCGACGTTGTGTGAGCGTGTCCCCCCCCCCCCCGTGTCCCCGCCCCTCCCCAGGCGGCGCCTGGAAGCTCCTCTCCGGCCTCAGCTCTGGCCCAGACCCAGGTCGATGACCCCCAGGCCGACGACGTGGCCTATTGGTGCCACCCCCTCGACGTCCACTTCGCCACCAAGGGCCTGCAAGGTACCCCAAACCCCCCCCGACCCCCACCCAAACCACCCCCCCCCCGTCCCCGCTGGCTCTGACACCCCCCCCCCCTACCCATTCCCCCCCCCCCCCAGGCTGGCCCAAGCTGCACGTGCAGGTGTGGCACCAGGACGGGTTTGGGCGCAGCGAGGTGCTGGGCTACGGCTTCTGCCACGTGCCGGCCGCCCCCGGGTTGCCACGCGCTGACCTGCGTCACGTGGCGCCCCGCGCGGGACCTGGCGGGAGCGCCTGAGCCGCCGGTTTTTGGGGGGGGGGACCCCAACTTCGCACCCCCGAAGCCGCTGCCGCCGGAGCGGCCCGAACGGTTCCGGTTACAGACTGAAACCGCCGGCAGCGTCCACCTGGAGCTGGGCGTCATCCTGCGGCACTTCGGGCGCTACGGCGTCGAGTGTTAGAGGGGGAGGGGACACCCACACCCCCACCCCAAACTGACACACCCCCCCCCCCAGACCATGGGGCCATGGGGGTCACACGGGGACACGGCCCTCTGGGCCTGTCACAGACACCCCGGGGGGTTTGGTGACACCCAGGGGGGGTTTGGAGACACCCAGGGGGGTTTGGTAACACCCCGGGGGGGTTTGGAGACACCCAGGGGGGTTTGGTGACACCCCGGGGGGGGTTTGGAGACACCCAGGGGGGTTTGGTGACACCCCGGAGGGGTTTGGAGACACCCGGGGGGGGGTTGGTGACACCCAGGGGGTGTTTGGAGACACCCGGGGTGGGGTTTGGTGACACCCGGGGGGGTTTGGAGACACCCAGGGGGGTTTGGTGACACCCCGGGGGGGTTTGGAGACACCCGGGGGGGGGGTTGGTGACACCCAGGGGGTGTTTGGAGACACCCGGGGTGGGGTTTGGTGACACCCGGGGGGGTTTGGAGACACCCAGGGGGGTTTGGAGACACCCGGGGGGGGTTTGGAGACACCCGGGGGGGGGTTGGTGACACCCAGGGGGGGTTTGGAGACACTCGGGGGGGGTTTGGAGACACCAGGGGGGGTTTGGAGACACCCAGGGGTGGTTTGAGGATGCCCGGGGGGGGCTTTGAGGACTCCCCAGCCCCATCTCTGCCTCCCCCATTCAGTTTTGGGGGTGGGGGGGATGTTTTATCGCCCCCCCCCCCATAAAGCTCTTCCTGCACCGTGCCCCCGTTTCCCTGTGAGTTTTGGGGAGGGGGGTGGGGGGTGGCTGGGACCCCTCTGGCAGCTGGGGGGGCAGCGGAGAGCTTCTCCCCCCTCGTCCTCTCCAGTCTGTGGCTTCTTTTGGGGGGTGCGGAGGAGGAGGAAGTGCCCCAGACGTCTGGGTCGGGGAGGGGGGGTGGGGGGGGGGCCGTGTCCCGGCCCTTCCTGGGGGGTCCCGACTGTCTTTTGGGGGGGGGGAGTGTCCGCGCCTCAGGCCCGTGACTCAGTTTCCCCCCCGCCGGAAGGAGGAGGGGAAGAAGGAGGCGGGGCGCGGCCCCCCCCGCGTGTGTGCCTGTCTGTCCGTCCGTCTGTCTGTTCCCCCCCCCCCTTCCCCAAACACACCCCCCACCCCCCCCCCCGCGGCGTTTCCTGGGTGGGGCCCGGCCCCGTTCCGCCACCCGGGCTCCAAAAATCCAACGGGACCCGAGCGGGGAACGTCCCGGGGGGGGGGGGGGGAGAGGCCGGGACCCGGGCGGCGAGCGGGGGGGGCGCAGGAAAGGCAGGGAAGGGGAGGGGGAGGGTCGGGGGGGGGTGGGGTCGGGGGTGGGGGGAGGGGGGGGGCAAAACAACCACCGAACACACATCCCCCCCCCCCCAAAAAAAAAACCCGAATCGAGGCAGAAAGAGGAAGTTGCGAGATCCGGTAAGGCGAAGGCGGCGGCGGGGTGGGAGCGGGCCCCGGGGGGTCCGGGGGGGTCCCGGGATGGAGCTGGCCGTGCTGCTGGCGCTGCTGGGGGCGGCCCGGGCCCTCTCCACGTGCCGCTCGCTGGACCTGGAGGGCGGCGCGGAGGAAGCGGATCGAGGCGGTGCGGGGCCAGATCCTGAGCAAGCTGCGGCTGTCGGCGCCCCCCCGGCCCCGAGCCCGAGCCCCGGGCGCTGCCCGAGGAGATCCGGGCGCTCTACAACAGCACCCAGGAGCTGCTGCGGCAGCGGGGCTCGGCTGCGCCCGCCCGAGGACCCCGAGGAGTACTACGCCAAGGAGCTGCACCGCTTCCCCATGGAGCAGCCGGGGGAAGGTGAGGGGGGGGGGTGTTAATTTGGGGAGGGGGCGTTGGGGCTTTGGTCACTCGTGGGTGGCATCGTCCCCCCTTCCACACCTCCCACCTTCCATGCGGATTGATGCCCCCCCTGCATCCCGGACACTCTGGTCCTGTCTGTCCCATCCCCATCCTGTCCCCATCCCCGTCCCATCCCCATCCATCCCCATCCCCATCCCCATTCCCATCCCCATCCCCATCCCATCCCCATCCCATCCATCCCCATCCCCATCCCCATCCCATCCCATCCCCGTCCCATCCCCATCCCCATCCCATCCCATCCCCGTCCCATCCCCATTCCCATCCCATCCCCGTCCCATCCCCATCCCGTCCCCATCCCATCCCATCCCCGTCCCATCCTCATCCCCCATCCCATCCCATCCCATTCCCATCCCGTCCCCATCCCGTCCCCATCCCCGTCCCATCCCCATCCCGTCCCTGTCCCATCCCCATCCCGTCCCCTCCACACCCCCGTCCCGGCCGCGGCGGGAGCACAGGGATGTGCCGGACGTTGTGGTTTGCTGAGTAATTCCCGGCTCTGAGGGAGCTTTGTTGAGCTCGGCCGGGCCCAAAATTCCCTGGGGGGGCCTAGGGGGGGGTTGTGGGGGGTGCGGGGACACGGTACAGCTCCCTCGGGTGGGGGAGGGCGAGCGCCGCTGAGCGGCGGCTTCGGGGTGTCCGCTGGGAATGGGGTGTCGGTAGGGAGAAGCCTGCGCGGCCATCACTCCGCTCCAGAGTGAACGGGGAGGGGGGAAGCGGGTCTGGGTGACAGCGCTGTCCCTGCCGTGTCCCCCCCAGGCCCCCTGGAGCACCTGCGCCCCACCAGCCACAGCACCTTCTTCGTCTTCAACGCGTCGAGGGTGCGGGCGGAGATCGGGCGCCAGGCGCTGCTGCACCGCGCCGAGCTGAGGATGCTGCGCCAGCGCGGCGGCGCCGACAGCCTGGGCGTGGAGCAGCGCCTCGAGCTCTACCAGGTGGGGACGGGGCAGGGGGGACACCCAGGGCAGGGGATGGGGACAGTGGGGGGATTTGGGGACACCCAGGGTGGTGTGTGTGGGACACTCAAGGGGGGTGTTTGGGACACCCAAGGTGGGGGGTTTAGGGACACCCAAGGTGGGGGTTTGGGGACACCCAAGAGAGGGGGTTTGGGGACACCCAAGGGGGGGGTTTGGGGGACACCCAAGATGGGGTTTAGGGACACTCAAGGGGGGGGTTTGGGACACCCCAAGGTGGGGGGTTTGGGGACACCCAAGAGGGGGGGTTTAGGGCACACTCAAGGGGGGGGTTTGGGACACCCAGGGTGGGGGTTTGGGGACACCTGGGGGGGGGTTGATGACCCTGGGGGGGAGTTGGTGACACTGAGGGGGTTTGGGGACACTGGGGGAGGGATGTCTAGGGACACCCAGGGGGTTTGGAGATGCCTGGGGAGTGTTTAGGGACACCCAGGGTGGGGGTTTGGGGACACCTGGGGAGGGCTTTTGAGAACACCCAAGGGGTGTTTGGGGACACTGGGGGGGTTTAGGTACATCCAGGGGGGATGTTTGGGACCCCCAAGGCGGGGCTAGGGATACCCAGGGGGGGTTGATGACCCTGGGGTGGGTTTGGAGACACCTGGGGGACCCCCATCCAGGCTCTGGGGTCACAGCAGGGCTTTGGGTCCCTGCTGGATTTTGGGGTGACGGTGAGGGGGGGTTCACACTATCTCCCCCGCCCCAACCCCCCGCGGGGGCGCAGGGCTACGGCAACGCCTCGTGGCGGTACCTGCACGGGCGCTCGGTGCGCGTGACGGCGGAGGAGGAATGGCTCTGGTTCGACGTCACCGACGTGCTCCAGCAGTGGCTCGGCAGCTCCGGTGAGCGGGGTGATGCTCCCCACCCTCTACACCCCAAAACCCCTCCCTGGGACACCCCTATTTTATCACCCCCCCCTCCCCAAAACCCTCTGGCAGAGCCCCTGGGCACGTTCAAGCTGAGCGTCCCACTGCCCCTGCGAGGGTCCCGGCGGCGCCGATGACATGCGTGTCACCATCGAAGGTACCGCCCTGGGAAAGGGGGTGTGTGGGGGTCTCTGTGTGTCCCCAAACCCCCCCCCCCCCCAAAATTCCCCCTCCCGCCCCCCCCCCAGGCTTCGAGCAGCAGCGGGGGGACATGCAGGGCATCGCCAAGAAGCACCGCCGCGTGCCGTACGTCCTGGCCATGTCGCTGCCCCCCGACCGCGCCAACGAGCTGCACAGCTCCCGGCACCGCCGCGCACTCGACACCGACTACTGCTTCGGGTCAGTGCCCCCTCCCCAAAAACCCCAGCACCCCCCCCTCACCCTGTGACACGTAACCCCCACCCCCTTCCCCAAGCTGTTGCTCCCCCCTTCCCCATCACCCTCACCCCCGAAGCCGGGCGCTCCCGGAGACACCCATGTGCACACACCCCCCCCAACTTGGGGAGGGGGTTTGGGGGGGTCTGGGGACCCATCGTGCCCCCCGGCCCGGCAGGACGGAGGAGAAGAACTGCTGCGTGCGGCCGCTGTACATCGACTTCCGGAAGGATCTGCAGTGGAAGTGGATCCACGAGCCCAAGGGCTACATGGCCAACTTCTGCATGGGGCCCTGCCCCTACATCTGGAGCGCCGACACCCAGTACACCAAGGTGGGGGGCGAGGGGGGGCCTGGGGAAAGGGGGGGGCTGGAGGGAAGCCGGGGGGGCCAGGGGAGAGACCCCTGCGGAGAGGGACTGGGTGCTAAGGGAGGTTTGTGGGCACCTCAGGGATGGGGGGGGCAGCTTGGGGATGGGGAGGGGGCACCTTGGGCCCCTCAGGGATGGGGGGGGCAGCTTGGGGATGGGGCACCCTGGGTCC
>JAJHSY010000088.1:0-30216 GCA_020800305.1 Porphyrio hochstetteri | reverse complement strand
TGGGGTAACCCCCCTCCCCTGCATTGGAGTAACATCCCCCTACATTGGGGTAACCCCCTCCCTGCAAGCCCCCCTCACTTTGGGGTAACACCCCCCCTACATTGGGGTAACCCCCCTCCCCATCATTGGGGTAACCCCCCCCCTACATTGGGGTAACCCCCCTCCCCTACATTGGGGTAACCCCCCCCATCGCATTGGGGTAACCCCCTCCCCCATTGGGGTAACACCCCCCTACATTGGGGTAACATCCCCCCCCCCCATTGGGGTAACCCCCTCCCCCATTGGGGTAACCCCCTCCCTACATTGGGGTAACCCCCTCCCTGAAATCCCCCCTCACTTTGGGGGTAACCCCCCCCACTGCATTGGGGGTAACCCCCCCCTGCATTGGGGTAACCACCCCCTTGCAACCCCCCCCTGCATTGGGGTAACCCCCCTCCACAGCACTGGGGCTCCTTGGGGGTCCCTGTCCCGGCTCCTCGGGGTCTTATCCTGGCTTCTTGGGGGGTCCCAGTCCCAGTTCTTTGGTGTCCCTGTCCCAGCTCCACAGGGGTCCCAGTCCCTGCTCCTTGGGGGTCCCTATCCCGGCTCCTTGGGGGGGTCCTTGTCCCGGCTCCTTGGGGGTCCCTTTCCCAGTTCCTCAGGGGTCCCTGTCCTGGCTCCTTGGGGGTCCCCTGTCCCAGCTCCTTGGGGGTCCCTTTCCCAGTTCCTCAGGGTCCCTGTCACGGCTCCTTGGGGGGTCCCTGTCCCAGCTCCACAGGGGTCCCTGTCCCAAATCCTTGGGGTCCTATCCTGGCTTCTGGGGGGTCCCAGTCCCAGTTCTTTGGGGTCCCAGTCTCAGCTCCTCAGGGGTCCCTGTCCCTGCTCCTCGGGGTTCCCTGTCCCGGCTCCTTGAGGGTCCCTGTCCTTGCTCACTAGGGGGTCCCTGCCCCTGGCTCATGGGGGGTCTCTGTCCTGGCTCCTTGCGGGTCCCTGTCCCAGCTCCTCGGGGGTCCCTGTCCCGGCTCCTCGGGGGGTCCCTGTCCCAGCTCCTTGGGGGTCCCTGTCCCGGCTCCTTGGGGTCTTATCCTGGCTTCTTGGGGGTCCCTGTCCCGGCTCCTCGGGGGTCCCTGTCCCCGGCTCCTTGGGGTCTTATCCTGGCTTCTTGGGGGTCCCCTGTCCCTGCTCCTCGGGGGTCCCTGTCCCAGCTCCTCAGGGGTCCCTGTCCTGGCTCCTCGGGGGTCCCTGTCCCAGCTCCTTGGGGGTCCCTGTCCCAGTTCTTTGGGGTCCCTGCCCCAGCTCCTTGGGGGTCCCTGTCCCAGTTCTTTGGGGTCCCTGTCCCAGCTCCTCGGGGGTGCCTGTCCCAGTTTTTTGGGGGTCCCTGTCCCAGTTCTTTGGGGTCCCAGTCCCAGCTCCTCAGGGGTCCCAATCCCAGCTCCTTGGGGGTCCCTGTCCCAAATCCTTGGGGGTCCCAGTCCCGGCTCATTGGGGGTCCCTGTCCCAGCTACTTGGGGTCCTATCCTGGCTCCTTGGGGGGTCCCTGTCCCAGCTCCTCAGGGGTCCCTGCCCCAGCTCCTTGCGGGTCCCTGTCCCAGCTCCTCAGGGGTCCCAGTCCCAGCTCCTTGGGGGGTCCCTGTCCCGGCTCCTCATGGGTCCCCAGTCCCAGCTCCTCAGGGGGTCCCTATCCCAGCTCCTTGGGGGGTCCCTGTCCCAAATCCTTGGGGGGTCCCAGTCCTGGCTCATTGGGGGTCCCTGTCCCAGCTACTTGGGGTCCTATCCTGGCTTCTGGGGGGTCCCTGTCCTGGCTCCTTGGGGGTCCCTGTCCCAAACCCTTGGGGGGTCCGTGCCCCGAGTTCTTTGGGTTCCCTTTCCCAGTTCCTTGGGGGTCCCCAGTCCCAGCTCCTTGGGGGTCCCTGTCCCAGTTCTTTGGTGTCCCTGTCCCAGCTCCTTGGGGGTCCCTGCCCCGGCTCCTTGGGGGTCCCTGTCCCGGCTCCTCGGGGGGTCCCTGTCCCAGTTCTTTGGGGTCCCAGTCCCAGCTCCTCAGGGATCCCAGTCCCAGCTCCTCAGCGATCCCAGTCCCAGCTCCTTGGGGGGTCCCTTTCCCAGTTCCTCAGGGTCCCTGTCCCAGGTCCTCAGGGGTCCCTGTCCCTGCTCCTCGGGGGTCCCTGTCCCAGTTCTTTGGGGTCCCAGTCCCAGCTCCTCAGGGATCCCAGTCCCAGCTCCTCAGCGATCCCAGTCCCAGCTCCTTGGGGGTCCCTTTCCCAGTTCCTCAGGGTCCCTGTCCCCAGGTCCTCAGGGGTCCCAGTCCCAGCTCCTCAGGGATCCCAGTCCCAGCTCCTCAGGGGATCCCAGTCCCAGCTCCTTGGGGGTCCCTTTCCCCAGTTCCTCAGGGTCCCCTGTCCCAGGTCCTCAGGGGTCCCCTGTCCCGGCTCCTTGGGGGTCCCTGTCCCAGCTCCTCTGCTGTGCCCAGTGCTCCCTACAACCATTGCCTCCCATTTTTGGGGCGGGGGTACTGGTGTCAACCTGCCCTCCTCATCCTCCTTCACCCACCAGAATCAGGGGGGTGGCACCCCCCACCTCCCACCACAACCTCAGGGGTAAGTGGGGGGGGGTGTGTGTGTGAGGGGGGGGTGGGAGGGGGAGATCTCCCTGACACAGACCCCCCCCCACCCCACCCCAACCAACCACTTACCAAGCTGCCCCCACTCCCCCCCCAACCACCCACCCCACCCCATCCCCCTACCCCCTTCCTCCCCCTCTTATCCCCATCCCTCTCCCCCATCACCCTCCCATCACCCTCCTCACCCACCCCCATCCCACCCCCCCATCCCCCTCCCCCTCTTATCCCCATCCCTCTCCTCTCCCCCATCACCCTCCCTTCATCCTCCTCACCCCCTCCCACCCCCCCCACATCCCCCCACCCACTCCATCCCCCCTACCCCCTTCCTCCCCTTATCCCCATCCCTCTCCTCTCCCCCATCACCCTCCTCACCCCCCCACCTCCCCCCACACCCCCCACCCACCCCATCCCCCCCACCCCCTTCCCTCCCCCTCTTATCCCCATCCCTCTCCTCTCCCCCATCACCCTCCTCACCCCCCCCCACCTCCCCCCACACCCCCACCCACCCCATCCCCCCACCCCCTTCCTCCCCCTCTTATCCCCATCCCTCTCCTCTCCCCCATCACCCCCCACACACACCCCCCCACCCCATCCCCCTACCCCTCTTATCCCCATCCCTCTCCTCTCCCCCATCACCCTCCCCACCCACCCACCCACATCACATCACATCCCCCCCACCCCAACCCACCCCACCCCATCCCCCTACCCCCTTCCTCCCCCCCTTATCCCCATCCCTCTCCTCTCCCCCATCACCCCCATCACCCTCCTCACCCCCCCCCCCACCCCATCCCCCTACCCCCCTTCCTCCCCCTCTTATCCCCATCCCTCTCCTCTCCCCCATCACCCTCCTCACCCCCCCACCCACCCCATCCCCCTACCCCCTTCCTCCCCCTCTTATCCCCATCCCTCTCCTCTCCCCCATCACCCCCATCACCCTCCTCACCCCCCCACCCACCCCATCCCCCTACCCCCCTACCTCCCCCTCTTATCTCCATCCCTCTCCTCTCCCCCATCACCCTCCTCACCCCCCCACCTCCCCCCACCCCCCCCCACCCCCAAACCAACCACTTACCAAGTTGCCCCCACTCCCCCCCCACCCACCCCATCCCCCTACCCCCCTTCCTCCCCCTCTTATCCCCATCCCTCCCCTCTCCCCCATCACCCTCCCTTCATCCTTCTCACCCCCTCCCACCTCCCCCCCACATCCCCCCCCCGCCCCATTCTGCCCCTGGCTCTGGGTAGCAATAGCAGCAGCTCCTTGCGTGGCAGATTGCTGCCTAATTAGTTTAGAGGGAAAACTTAATTGAATTAAGTTCTTCCCAACTCCAGCAGCCTGACAGGTCGGGGCTCTGGCTCAGGCACCCGCCTCCAGCTCCATCAGCTAATTAACTTGGTTAGCAACCTGCCCCCCCTTGGCCGGCACAGCTGGGGTGGGCTCAGCTTTGGGGTGGGGTGGGGTGGGGGCACCCACCAAACCCCTTTGGGTCCCTGGGTGTCCCCTGAAAGGGGGTTTTGTGTGAGGGGGATGAGCTTTGAAAGTGTCCCACATCCTTCCCCCCCTCCCCCCCCCCCAAAAAGCAACCCCCCCCCCCCCCCCCCCCCAAAAAAGGGGGGTGCTGAAAAGTGGGGGGGTTGTGGGGGGGGATGATGTGGGGAGGGGGTGAGATGGGGAGGGGGATGATGTGGGGAGGGGGGTGAGGTGGGGGGGATGATTTTGGGGGGGATGATGTGGGGAGGGGGGTGAGGTGGGGGGGGGATGATGTGGGGGGGGGATGATGTGGGGGGGGATGATGTGGGGAGGGGGATGATGTGGGGGAGGGGTTGAGGTGGGGGGGATGATTTGGGGGGGTTGATGTGGGGAGGGGGGTGAGGTGGGGGGGGATGATGTGGGGGGGATGATGTGGGGGGGGGATGATGATGGGGGGGGGGGATGATGTGGGGAGGGGTTGAGGTGGGGGGGATGATTTGGGGGGGTTGATGTGGGGAGGGGGTGAGGTGGGGGGGGGATGATGTGGGGGGGATGATGTGGGGGGGGATGATGTGGGGGGGGGGATGATGTGGGGAGGGGGTGAGGTGGGGGGGGATGATGTGGTGGGGGGTGATGTGGGGGGGGGGATGATGTGGGGAGGGGGATGATGTGGGGAGGGGGTGAGATGGGGAGGGGGATGATGTGGTGGGGGTGATGGGGGGGGGATGATGTGGGGAGGGGGATGATGTGGGGGGGGGATGATGTGGGGAGGGGGTGAGATGGGGAGGGGGATGATGTGGGGAGGGGGTGAGGTGGGGGGGGGATGATGTGGGGGGGGATGATGTGGGGGGGGGATGATGTGGGGAGGGGGATGATGTGGGGAGGGGGTGAGGTGGGGGGGGATGATGTGGGGGGGGGATGATGTGGGGGGGAGGATGATGTGGGGAGGGGGATGATGTGGGGGGGGATGATGTTGGGGGGGATGATGTGGGGTGATGGGGGGGGGATGATGTGTGGGGGGGGATGATGTGGGGAGGGGGATGATGTGTGGGGGGGGGATGATGTGGGGGGGGGGGTGATGTGGGGGGGGATGATGTGGGGGGGGATGATGTGGGGAGGGGGGATGATGTGTGGGGGGGGGATGATGTGGGGGGGGGGATGATGTGGGGAGGGGGATGATGTGTGGGGGGGGGATGATGTGGGGGGGGGGGGTGATGGTGTGGGGGGGGGATGATGTGGGGGGGGGATGATGTGATGTGATGTGATGCCCACCCCACATCCCCCCTGCTCCCCCCACCCCCTCCCCTCCTTCCATGCACCTTATGGGTGGGGGGGGGGGGGGCTCCTGCTGCCGCCCCCCACCCCCCACACACACCCCCACCCCCAGGGATGCTGCACCCCCACCCCCTGATGCGGTGGGATGATGCTGCCTGCGAGGGGCTGGGGGGGCTGGACATGGGGAAGGACATGGGGCAGGATATGGGGGCAGGAAGGGCAGGATGTGGGGCAGGACATGGGGCAGAAGAAGGGACAGGACAGAGGGCAGGGCATGGGGCAGGAAGGGCAGCTATAGGGCAGGACATGGGGCAGGGCATGGGGCAGGAAGGGCAGCTATGGGGCAGGACATGGGGCAGGGCATGGGGCAGGAAGGGCAGGATGTGGGGCAGGACATGGGACAGAAGAAGGGACAGGACAGAGGGGCAGGGCATGGGGCAGGAAGGGCAGCTATGGGGCAGGACATGGGGCAGGGCATGGGGCAGGAAGGGCAGGATGTGGGGCAGGGCATGGGGCAGGAAGGGCAGCTATGGGGCAGGACAGAGGGCAGCACATGGGGCAGGGCATAGAGAATGATGTGGGGCAGGACATGGGGCAGGAAGGGCAGGATGTGGGGCAGGACATGGGGCAGGGCATGGGGCAGGAAGGGCAGCTGTGGGGCATAAGATGGGGCAGGACAGAGGACAGGGCATGGGGAAGGACGTGGGGCAGGATGTGGGGCAACAACCAAGGAAGGACAGAGGGCAGCTGTGGGGCAGGATGTGGGGCAGGACAGAGGGCAGCACATGGGGCAGGGCATGGGGCAGGAAGGGCATCATGTGGGGCATAAGATGGGGCAGGACATGGGGCAGGACAGAGGACAGGGCATGGGGAAGGATGTGGGGCAGGATGTGGGGCAACAACCAAGGAAGGACAGAGGGCAGCTGTGGGGCAGGATGTGGGGCAGGACAGAGGACAGGGCATGGGGCAGGATGTGGGGCAGGATGTGGGGCAGGACAGAGGACAGGGCATGGGGCAGGATGTCGGGCAGCACATAGGGCAGGGCACGGGGAAGGACATGGGGCAGGATGTGGGGCAGGATGTGGGGCAGGACAGAGGACAGGACATGGGGCAGGATGTGGGGCAGGATGTGGGGCAGCACATGGGGAAGGACATAGGGCAGGATGTGGGGCAGGATGTGGGGCAGGACAGAGGACAGGACATGGGGCAGGATGTGGGGCAAGATGTGGGGCAGGACGTGGGGCAGGGCATGGGGAAGGACATGGGGCAGGGCATGGGGCAGGATGTGGGGCAGGACGTAGGGCAGCACATGGGGCAGGACAGAGGACAGGACATGGGGCAGGGCATGGGGCAGGATGTGGGGCAGGATGTGGGGCAGGACAGAGGACAGGACATGGGGCAGGATGTGGGGCAGGACGTAGGGCAGCACATGGGGCAGGACAGAGGACAGGACATGGGGCAGGGCATGGGGCAGGATGTGGGGCAGGATGTGGGGCAGGACAGAGGACAGGACATGGGGCAGGGCATGGGGCAGGACATGGGGCAGGATGTGGGGCAGGATGTGGGGCAGGACGTGGGGCAGCACATGAGGCAACCCCCAGGACAGTGGGTGCCAGTACTCAGCACCCCATCCCTTCACCCAAGGGGGTGGGAGGGGGGGCGCTGAGCCCCATGGGCAGCACAGATCCCGCAGCACCGGGGCAGAGCCCCCCCCTCCCCACTCCCTATCACCCACTGGGTGGGGGGGCAGCAAGCCCCCTCCTCCCAGCCGGGGGGGGGGCACAAAGCCCTGAGCCGCCGGGAATTCGACTTTGAAATCCCCTTTAGTGTTTGTCTTGAAAATGGCCCAAATCCTCCCCAAAACCCCCCCGGGGGGGGGGGCTGAAAAGGTGGGGAGGGGGCGCACCCAGCGGGGGGGGGGGGGGATGTGGGCTTTGAAATTCAGCCGGGATGTTTAAAACCGGGGTGGGGGGTGGGATGATGTGATGTGATGTGATGCCCACCCCACAACCCCCCTGCTCCCCCCACCCCTCCCCTCCTTCCATGCACCTTATGGGTGGGGGGGGGGGGCTCCTGCTGCCGCCCCCCACCCCCCACACACACCCCCACCCCAGGGATGCTTCACCCCCACCCCTGATGGGGCGGGATGATGCTGCCTGCGAGGGGCTGGGAGGGCTGGGGGGGTCGTGGGGGGGGGCTGGGGACAACCTGTCCCACATCAAGGGGTGGGGGTCGGGGGTGGGGGGGCTGCAGCCCCTCGCTGCCCGGTGCTGCTGGAGCATCACCTGCCCTCGGGAATCCCCCCCCCACCCCACCGGGAAGCGTCTCCCCCCGAGGCCGGGGGTCCCCCTGGGTGTGGGATGGATGTAGCACCCCCCCCACCCTCCCCTCGTTGGGGGGGGACGACACACCACGGGGTTGGGGGTGCCCAGCTCCCCCCCCCCCCTACATACACAGATTATGTGGGGCTGGGGAGGGGGTCGCGCTCGGGGTACCCCCAGAGCTGGGGCACAGGGGTGCGCTGCTGGGGGGGGGAGGCACAATGTGGGGGGGGGGGGGCTGAGCCCACGGGTGGGTGGGTGGGTGGTTGTGGGGCACCCTGGGGTCCCCCTCGTTCCCTTTCGGGGGGAGCAGCGCAGTGGGGAGTGGGGTGTGATGGGGCTGGGGGTGTGATGGGGCTGGGGGTGGGGTGGGGCTGAATCTGGGGGGGGCTGAGGGGGGTGGGGGGGGGATGTGAAGCTGGGGGAGGGATGGGGCTGGGGGCAGCGACAGGGGACACGGGGGACAGGGGGCAGGGGATGGGGATGGGGAGAGGGATGAAGCTGCTGGTGCCGGTTCCCGAGGCGGGGGAGGGGGGGGGTCCCGCCGGGGTCCAGGACACCGAGAGAGCCCTCGGGGTCTCCCTCACCCACAGAACCATCCCACCCGGTCCTGGGCAGCTCCCTTCCCTCCCGCCCCGACGTGCGCACCCACCGGGACCGGCCCGGTGGGGCGGGGGGGGGTGCGGAGCTGCGCGGGGACCCAGCAAGGGTTAAAGATGGGGAGGGGGTTTGTGATGGGGGGGTGGTATGTGCGTGGTGTGTTGTTGAGGGGGGGGAGGGATGGGGATGGGGATGGGATGGGGATGGGATGGGGATGGGGATGGGGATGGGATGGGGATGGGGATGGGGATGGGGATGGGATGGGGAGGGTATGGGGATGGGATGCGGATGGGGATGGGATGGGGGTGGGATAGGATGGGATGGGGATGGGGATGGGATGCGGCTGGGATGGGGATGGGGATGGGGATGGGATGGGATGGGGATGGGGATGGGGACAGGGACAGGGATGGGGATGGGCTGGGGAGGGGATGGGGATGGGATGCGGATGGGGATGGGATGGGGGTGGGATAGGATGGGGATGGGGATGGGGATGGGATGCGGCTGGGATGGGGATGGGGATGGGGTGGGATGGGGATGGGGATGGGGATGGGATGGGATGGGGATGGGGATGGGGACAGGGACAGGGATGGGGATGGGATGCGGCGGGGATGGGGATGGGGAGGAGATGGGGATGCGGCTGGGATGGGGATGCGGCTGGGATGGGGATGGGGAGGGGATGGGGATGGGGATGGGATGCGGCTGGGATGGGGCTGGGGCTGGGGCTGGGGCTGAGGCTGGGGATTGGGATGAGGAGGGGCTGGGAAGGGGCTGGGCTGGGGCTGGGGGGCTGGAGCCGAGGATGGAGGCGGGGGGGGGGGGGGGGGGTTGGTGGAGGGGGGGGGCCGGGTATCAGCAGCTCCGCCCGCTCCTGCTGCGCCGGCCGTCCCCGGGAGATATTGTCATGCAAAAGCCCCCGGCGAGCGCAGCCTTTTGTCCGCCGCTCCCCCCGCCGGTATATTTACGGGGCGCGGCGGCCCGGGGCGGCTTGGGGAGGCGGATGGCGGGGGCGGCCCGGGGACCGACAGGCAGGAGGCGACGGAGGTAACGGGCGGGTTGGCAACCGGGGCCGCTCCATGTTCGCCATGGACTACTCCTACCTCAACTCCTACGACTCCTGCGTGGCCGCCATGGAGGCGTCCGCCTACGAATTCAACCCCTGCAGCCAGGCCGGTTCCTTCCAGTACAGCCCCATGAGGGGGGGGTTCGGAACTGGACCCACTTGCCCCCCCCTCGCTTCTGCCAACTGCGCCCTGGGCGCTCTGCGGGACCACCAGCCCTCGCCCTACTCGGCAGGTAACGGAGCTGGGACACCAACATCGCCCCCACCACCACCCCCTCCCTCATCAACCCCCATCCCGGAGCCCCCGTTAGTACGGTGGGGACCATCCCCTCCCTCCCCACCGAGCATCCCTGGCAGCGGGAGGGAGGGAGCAGGCTCCGCCGTCGGGGCTCGGCGCCGGTGATGCGCGGTACCAGTGGTACCGGCTGCTCAAGGTGCCCGGGACTGGTGATGCTCGGGATGGGCGATGCCCGTTACCGGCGGCTCCCGTTGCTGGCGGCTCCCGTTACCGGCGGCTCCCGTTACCGGCGGTACCGGCTGCCCAAGGTGCCCGGGACTGGTGATGCTCGGGATGGGCGATGCCCGTTGCCGGCGGCTCCCGTTACTGGCGGCTCCCGTTACCGGCGGTACCGGCTGCCCAAGGTGCCCGGGACTGGTGATGCTCGGGATGGGCGATGCCCGTTGCCGGCGGCTCCCGTTACCGGCGGCTCCCGTTACCGGCGGTACCGGCTGCTCAAGGTGCCCGGGACTGGTGATGCTCGGGATGGGCGATGCCCGTTACCGGCGGCTCCCGTTACCGGCGGCTCCCGTTACCGGCGGTACCGGCTGCCCACGATACCCGGTGCCGGCAACGCCCGGGACGGGCGATGCCCGTTGCCGTCGGCTCCCGTTGCCGGCGGCTCACGTTACCGGCTGCCCACGATACCCGGTGCCGGCGATGCCCGTTACCGTAGGCTCCTGTTACCACCGGTACCGGCTGCCCACGATGCCCGGTGCCGGCGATGCCCGTTACCGTAGGCTCCTGTTACCACCGGTACCGGCTGCCCACGATGCCCGGTACCGGCGACGCCCGTTGCTGTCGGCTCCCGTTACCGTCGGTACCGGCTGCCCACGATACCCGGTGCCGGCGATGCCCGGGACGGGCGATGCCCGTTGCCGTCGGCTCCCGTTACCGGCGGTACCGGCTGCCCACGATGCCCGGTGCCGGTGATGCCCGTTACCGTAGGCTCCCGTTACCGTCGGTACCGGCTGCCCTCAGTGCCCGGGAGCAGCGGGGCTCGTTGCCTGCGGTGCCCGGGGCCGGCGACGCCCGGGACGGGCGGTGCCCGTTGCTGTCGCCTCCCGTTACCGTCGGTACCGGCTGCCCGCAGTGCAGTACCGGGTGCCCGGTACCGGCGACGCCCGTTGCCGTCGGCGCCCGTTGCCGTCAGCTCCCGTTACCGGCTGCCCACGATGCCCGGTGCCGGCGATGCCCGGCACAGGCGATGCCCGTTGCCGTCGGCTCCTGTTACCGGCGGGTACCGGCTGCCCAAGGTGCCCGGGACCGGCGATGCCCGGGACCGGCGGCGCCCGTTGCCGTCGGCTCCCGTTACCGGCGGTACCGGCTGCCCAAGGTGCCCGGGACCGGCGATGCCCGTTGCCGTCGGCTCCCGTTACCGGCGGTACCGGCTGCCCGCGATGCCCGAGACGAGCGATGCCAGTTACCGGCGGCTCCCGTTACCTGCGGTACCGGCTGCCCGCAGTGCCCGGGCCCGGCGGGACTCGTTGCCCGCGGGGCTCAGGACTGTGGGTGCCCAATACCGGCGGGACTTGTTACTGTCGGCTCCCGTTACCGGTGGTACCGGCTGCCCACGATGCCCGTTACCGGCGGCTCCCGTTACCGTCGGTACCGGCTGCCCGAAGTGCCCGGTGCCGGCGACGCCCGGGACGGGAGATGCCCGTTACCGTCGGCTCCCGTTACCGTCGGTACCGGCTGCCCACGATGCCCGGTGCCAGCGACGCCCGGGACGGGAGATGCCCGTTACCGGCGGCGCCCGTTACCGGCGGCTCCCGTTACCGGCGGTACCGGCTGCCCAAGGTGCCCGGTGCCGGCGATTCCCGGGACAGGCGATGCCCGTTACCGGCGGTACCGGCTGCCCGCAGTGCCCAGGACGGGCGATGCCCGGTGCCGTCGGCTCCCGTTACCGGCGGTACCGGCTGCCCGCAGTGCCCAGGACGGGCGATGCCCGGTGCCGTCGGCTCCCGAGTACCGTCGGTACCGACTGCCCGCGGTTCCCGGTGCCAGCGATGCCGGGGACCATCAGGGCTCGATACCGGCGCGGCTCAGGACTGTCGGTACCCGGTACCGGCTGGACTCGTTGCCATCGGCTCCCGGGTACCGTCGGTACCGACTGCCCGCTGTGCCCGGTGCCGGCGATACCCGGGACCGTTTGATTCCCGTTACCGTCGGCGCCCGACACTGTCGGTAATCGGTGCCGTCCTTGACCGGTACCGCCGGTGCCGAGGGTGCCCGGTACCGTCAGGACTCGATGCCACCTGTAGCCGCCGCTGCCGGTGCTCGCCGCCGCCGTTACCCGTTGCCGTCGGTACCCGGTACCGTCGGTTCTCGGAGCGATCCATTCCCGGTACCCGCCCGTACCCGCTGCCGTCGGCTCCCGGTACCGACCCGGTACTGCCGCCTCCGGAGCGCTGCCGCCGCAGCTCCCCCCGGGCCGGTCCCGACATCGCGGTACCGGCCGCTCTCCCCCGTGCGCGGCCGCGGAGCCCCCGGGGTCCCCGGGGCGGCGGCAGCCCCGGAGCCGGGTTGGGGGGTGGTCGCCGCCACCGGACCCCCCCTCCCCGCTTCGCTTTCGTTGCCGCCGCGGACGCGCTGCGCCGGTAACGAAGGAGCCGCCGGACGGTCCCGGCCGCCCCCTCCCACCTCGGACCCCGACCCCGCACCCCGCTCCCCATCCCCGCCCGGGACCCGCATCCCGCCGAGGGGGCGGCAAGAACGACGGGACCGGGGTGGGGGCGAGGTTGGGGGGGGCGCGGGGGGGAGGCAACGGAGCTCCAGCCCTGCCCGCAGTGTCCTGCTCGGTCCCTCCCTGCCCGGTCCCTCCCTGTCAGGTCCTACCTGCCCTGTCCATCCCTGCCGGTCCCATCCCTGCCGGGTCCATCCCTGTCCGGTCCATCCCTGTCCGGTCCCTCCCTGCCGGGTCCATCCCTGCCCGGTCCATCCCTGCCCGGTCCCTCCCTGCCGGACCCATCCCTGCCCGGTCCCTCCCTGCCCTGTCCATCCCTGCCGGGTCCATCCCTGCCGGGTCCATCCCTGCCGGTCCCATCCCTGCCCGATCCATCCCTGCCCGGTAAATCCCTTCCCGGTAAATCCCTTCCCGGTAAATCCCTGTCCGGTCCCTCCCTGCCGGGTCCATCCCTGCCCTGTCCATCCCTGCCCGGTAAATCCCTTCCCGGTAAATCCCTGTCCGGTCCCTCCCTGCCCGATCCATCCCTGCCCGGTAAATCCCTGTCCGGTAAATCCCTTCCCGGTAAATCCCTGTCCAGTCCCTCACTGCCGGGTCCATCCCTGCCCTGTCCATCCCTGCCGGGTCCATCCCTGCCCTGTAAATCCCTTCCCGGTAAATCCCTTCCTGGTCCCATCCCTGCCCAGTCCCATCCCTGCCCGGTAAATCCCTGCCCGGTAAATCCCTTCCCGGTCCCATCCCTGCCGGGTCCATCCGTGCCCGGTAATTCCTTGCCAGTTCCATCCCTGCCCAGTAATCCCTGCCCACCTTTCCTGATCCATCCCTTCCCGATCCAGTCCATCCCTGCTCTCCCTGCCTGGCCCCATCCCTGCCTGCTCCATCCCTGCCCGCTTCATCCCTGCCCGCTCCATCCCTGCCCGCTCCATCCCTGCCGATCCCATCCCTGCCTGCTCCATCCCTGCCAATCCCATCCCTGCCTGCTCCATCCCTGCCCGCTCCATCCCTGCCCGCTCCATCCCTGCCAATCCCATCCCTGCCTGCTCCATCCCTGCCTGCTCCATCCCTGCCCGCTCCATCCCTGCCGATCCCATCCCTGCCTGCTCCATCCCTGCCCGCTCCATCCCTGCCAATCCCATCCCTGCCTGCTCCATCCCTGCCGATCCCATCCCTGCCAATCCCATCCCTGCCCGCTCCATCCCTGTCTGCTCCATCCCTGTCTGCTTCATCCCTGCCCGCTCCATCCCTGCCCGCTCCATCCCTGCCCGCTCCATCCCTGATCCCATCCCTGCCTGCTCCATCCCTGCCCGCTCCATCCCTGCCTGCTCCATCCCTGCCTGCTCCATCCCTGCCCGCTCCATCCCTGCCGATCCCATCCCTGCCTGCTCCATCCCTGCCTGCTCCATCCCTGCCCGCTCCATCCCTGCCGATCCCATCCCTGCCTGCTCCATCCCTGCCCGCTCCATCCCTGCCGATCCCATCCCTGCCTGCTCCATCCCTGCCTGCTCCATCCCTGCCGATCCCATCCCTGCCCGCTCCATCCCTGCCCGCTCCATCCCTGCCTGCTCCATCCCTGCCGATCCCATCCCTGCCTGCTCCATCCCTGCCGATCCCATCCCTGCCCGCTCCATCCCTGCCGATCCCATCCCTGCCTGCTCCATCCCTGCCCGCTCCATCCCTGCCGATCCCATCCCTGCCTGCTCCATCCCTGCCCGCTCCATCCCTGTCTGCTCCATCCCTGCCGATCCCATCCCTGCCGATCCCATCCCTGCCTGCTCCATCCCTGCCCGCTCCATCCCTGCCTGCTTCATCCCTGCCCGCTCCATCCCTGCCCGCTCCATCCCTGCCGATCCCATCCCTGCCTGCTCCATCCCTGCCAATCCCATCCCTGCCTGCTCCATCCCTGCCTGCTCCATCCCTGCCTGCTCCATCCCTGTCTGCTCCATCCCTGTCTGCTCCATCCCTGCCGATCCCATCCCTGCCTGCTCCATCCCTGCCTGCTCCATCCCTGTCTGCTCCATCCCTGTCTGCTCCATCCCTGCCTGCTCCATCCCTGCCCGCTCCATCCCTGCCGATCCCATCCCTGCCCGCTCCATCCCTGCCGATCCCATCCCTGCCTGCTCCATCCCTGCCTGCTCCATCCCTGCCGATCCCATCCCTGCCCGCTCCATCCCTGCCCGCTCCATCCCTGCCTGCTCCATCCCTGCCGATCCCATCCCTGTCTGCTCCATCCCTGCCGATCCCATCCCTGCCTGCTCCATCCCTGCCTGCTCCATCCCTGCCCGCTCCATCCCTGCCAATCCCATCCCTGCCTGCTCCATCCCTGCCCGCTCCATCCCTGCCGATCCCATCCCTGCCTGCTCCATCCCTGCCCGCTCCATCCCTGTCTGCTCCATCCCTGCCGATCCCATCCCTGCCGATCCCATCCCTGCCTGCTCCATCCCTGCCCGCTCCATCCCTGCCAATCCCATCCCTGCCCGCTCCATCCCTGCCCGCTCCATCCCTGCCAATCCCATCCCTGCCTGCTCCATCCCTGCCTGCTCCATCCCTGCCTGCTCCATCCCTGTCTGCTCCATCCCTGTCTGCTCCATCCCTGCCGATCCCATCCCTGCCTGCTCCATCCCTGCCTGCTCCATCCCTGTCTGCTCCATCCCTGTCTGCTCCATCCCTGCCTGCTCCATCCCTGCCCGCTCCATCCCTGCCAATCCCATCCCTGCCCGCTTCATCCCTGCCTGCTCCATCCCTGCCCGCTCCATCCCTGCCTGCTTCATCCCTGCCGATCCCATCCCTGCCTGCTCCATCCCTGCCTGCTCCATCCCTGCCCGCTCCATCCCTGCCGATCCCATCCCTGCCTGCTCCATCCCTGCCTGCTCCATCCCTGCCCGCTCCATCCCTGCCGATCCCATCCCTGCCGATCCCATCCCTGTCTGCTCCATCCCTGCCGATCCCATCCCTGCCTGCTCCATCCCTGCCTGCTCCATCCCTGTCTGCTCCATCCCTGTCTGCTCCATCCCTGCCTGCTTCATCCCTGCCTGCTCCATCCCTGCCCGCTCCATCCCTGCCTGCTTCATCCCTGCCGATCCCATCCCTGCCTGCTCCATCCCTGCCTGCTCCATCCCTGCCCGCTCCATCCCTGCCGATCCCATCCCTGCCTGCTCCATCCCTGCCAATCCCATCCCTGCCTGCTCCATCCCTGCCCGCTCCATCCCTGCCGATCCCATCCCTGCCGATCCCATCCCTGTCTGCTCCATCCCTGCCAATCCCATCCCTGCCTGCTCCATCCCTGCCTGCTCCATCCCTGCCCGCTCCATCCCTGCCGATCCCATCCCTGCCTGCTCCATCCCTGCCTGCTCCATCCCTGCCCGCTCCATCCCTGCCGATCCCATCCCTGCCTGCTCCATCCCTGCCCGCTCCATCCCTGCCCGCTCCATCCCTGTCTGCTCCATCCCTGTCTGCTCCATCCCTGCCTGCTCCATCCCTGCCTGCTCCATCCCTGCCGATCCCATCCCTGCCGATCCCATCCCTGCCCGCTCCATCCCTGCCTGCTTCATCCCTGCCGATCCCATCCCTGCCTGCTCCATCCCTGCCCGCTCCATCCCTGCCGATCCCATCCCTGCCTGCTCCATCCCTGCCCGCTCCATCCCTGCCCGCTCCATCCCTGCCGATCCCATCCCTGTCTGCTCCATCCCTGCCTGCTCCATCCCTGCCAATCCCATCCCTGCCGATCCCATCCCTGCCTGCTCCATCCCTGCCGGTCCCATCCCTGTCTGCTCCATCCCTGCCCGCTCCATCCCTGCCCGCTCCATCCCTGTCTGCTCCATCCCTGTCTGCTCCATCCCTGCCCGCTCCATCCCTGCCAATCCCATCCCTGCCCGCTCCATCCCTGCCAATCCCATCCCTGCCTGCTCCATCCCTGCCGGTCCCATCCCTGTCTGCTCCATCCCTGCCCGCTCCATCCCTGCCGATCCCATCCCTGCCTGCTCCATCCCTGCCGGTCCCATCCCTGTCTGCTCCATCCCTGCCCGCTCCATCCCTGCCCGCTCCATCCCTGTCTGCTCCATCCCTGCCGATCCCATCCCTGCCTGCTCCATCCCTGCCTGCTCCATCCCTGCCGATCCCATCCCTGCCAATCCCATCCCTGTCTGCTCCATCCCTGCCCGCTCCATCCCTGCCAATCCCATCCCTGCCCGCTCCATCCCTGCCAATCCCATCCCTGCCTGCTCCATCCCTGCCGGTCCCATCCCTGTCTGCTCCATCCCTGCCTGCTCCATCCCTGCCCGCTCCATCCCTGCCCGCTCCATCCCTGCCGATCCCATCCCTGCCCACTCCATCCCTGACCACTCCATCCCTGCCTGCTCCATCCCTGTCTGCTCCATCCCTGCCGATCCCATCCCTGCCTGCTCCATCCCTGCCCGCTCCATCCCTGCCAGTCCCATCCCTGCCCGCTCCATCCCTGCCAGTCCCATCCCTGCCTGCTCCATCCCTGTCTGCTCCATCCCTGCCTGCTCCATCCCTGCCCGCTCCATCCCTGCCCGCTCCATCCCTGTCTGCTCCATCCCTGTCTGCTCCATCCCTGCCTGCTCCATCCCTGCCCGCTCCATCCCTGCCAATCCCATCCCTGCCTGCTCCATCCCTGCCCGCTCCAGATCTGCCAATCCCATCCCTGCCCGCTCCATCCCTGTCTGCTCCATCCCTGCCTGCTCCATCCCTGCCCGCTCCATCCCTGCCGATCCCATCCCTGCCTGCTCCATCCCTGCCAATCCCATCCCTGCCCGCTCCATCCCTGTCTGCTCCATCCCTGCCTGCTCCATCCCTGTCTGCTCCATCCCTGCCGATCCCATCCCTGCCTGCTCCATCCCTGCCCGCTCCATCCCTGCCAGTCCCATCCCTGCCCGCTCCATCCCTGCCTGCTCCATCCCTGTCTGCTCCATCCCTGCCTGCTCCATCCCTGTCTGCTCCATCCCTGCCGATCCCATCCCTGCCTGCTCCATCCCTGTCTGCTCCATCCCTGCCCGCTCCATCCCTGCCTGCTCCATCCCTGCCCGCTCCATCCCTGCCCGCTCCATCCCTGTCTGCTCCATCCCTGTCTGCTCCATCCCTGCCTGCTCCATCCCTGTCTGCTCCATCCCTGCCTGCTCCATCCCTGCCTGCTCCATCCCTGCCGATCCCATCCCTGCCTGCTCCATCCCTGTCTGCTCCATCCCTGCCCGCTCCATCCCTGCCCGCTCCATCCCTGTCTGCTCCATCCCTGTCTGCTCCATCCCTGCCTGCTCCATCCCTGCCCGCTCCATCCCTGCCCGCTCCATCCCTGTCTGCTCCATCCCTGCCTGCTCCATCCCTGCCCGCTCCATCCCTGCCAATCCCATCCCTGCCTGCTCCATCCCTGCCCGCTCCAGATCTGCCAATCCCATCCCTGCCCGCTCCATCCCTGTCTGCTCCATCCCTGCCTGCTCCATCCCTGCCTGCTCCATCCCTGCCAATCCCATCCCTGCCCGCTCCATCCCTGTCTGCTCCATCCCTGCCTGCTCCATCCCTGCCTGCTCCATCCCTGTCTGCTCCATCCCTGCCGGTCCCATCCCTGCCCGCTCCATCCCTGCCAATCCCATCCCTGCCTGCTCCATCCCTGCCTGCTCCATCCCTGCCCGCTCCATCCCTGTCTGCTCCATCCCTGTCTGCTCCATCCCTGCCTGCTCCATCCCTGTCTGCTCCATCCCTGCCAATCCCATCCCTGCCGATCCCATCCCTGCCTGCTCCATCCCTGCCGATCCCATCCCTGCCCGGTCCCTCCCTGTCTGCTCCATCCCTGTCTGGTATTTCCTGCTGGATCCATCCCTGCCCGGTAATTCCTGCCTGCTCCATCCCTTCCCAGTCCATCCCTTCCCAGTCCATCCCTTCCCAGTTCATCCCTTCCCATCTCATTCCATCCTTGACAAATCCATCCCTTCCCAGTTCATTTCATCCTTTCCCAGTTCATTCCTTCCCAGTCCATCCCTTCCCAGTTCATTCCTCCCCAGTTCATCCCTTCCCAGTCCATCTCTTCCCGGTCCAGCCCATCCCATCCCTGCCAAATCCATCCCTTCCCTGTTCATCCCCTGCCCAGTCCATCCCTTCCTTGTCCATCCCTTCCCAGTCCATCCTTTCCAAGTCCACCCTTTTCCAGTCCATCCCTAGTGGTCCATCCCTTCCCAGTCCATCCCTACTGGTCCATCCCTTCCCAGTCCATCCCTTCCCAGTCCATCCCTTCCTGGTCCATCCTTTCCCAGTCCATCCATTCCTAGTCCATCCCTGCCAAATCCATCCCTTCCCAGTCTATCCTTTCCCAGTTAATCCCTTCCTGGCCATCCTTTCCCAGTCCATCCCTGCTGATCCATCCCTTCCCAGTCCATCCCTTCCCAGTCCATCCTTTCCAAGTCCACCCTTTCCCAGTCCATCCCTACTGGTCCATCCCTTCCCGGTCCATCCCTGCCCAGTTCATCCCTTCCCAGCCCATTCCTGCCAAATCCATCCCTTCCCAGTCTGATTTTTCCCAGTCCATCCTTTCCCAGTCCATTCCTGCTGGTCCATCTCTTCCCAGTTCATCCCTAACTGGTCCATCCTTTCCCAGTCCATCATTTCCCAGCCCATTCCTGCCAAATCCATGCCTCCCCAGTCCATCCCATCCCATCCCATCCCATCCCATCCATCCTACCCCACCCTTCCCATCCCATCCCTTCCCAATCCCACTCTTCCTGCCATCCCCCCCCCACCCAATACCAGCCCCCCTGTGACCCCCCCTCTCCTCTCTCCCCCCTGACCCCCCCTGGCCCCCCCAGTGCCCATCCCATCCCCATCCCTATCCCCATCCCCATCCCACCCTTCCCACCACCCCCCCCCCCCACCCAATACCAGCCCCCCTGTGACCCCCCCCTCTCCTCTCTCCCCCCTGGCCCACCCTGGCCCCCCCAGTGCCCATCCCATCCCATCCCATTCCATCCCATCCCATCCCATCCCCATCTCCATCCCCATCCCCATCCCATCCCCATCCCCATCCCCATCCCATCCCCATCCCACACCACCCTTCCCACCCCACCCTTCCCACCACCCCCCCCCCACCCAATACCAGCCCCCCTGTGACCCCCCCCTCTCCTCTCTCCTCCCTGACCCCCCCTGGCCCCCCAGTGCCCATCCCATCCCCATCCCCACCCCCATCCCCATCCCCATCACATCCCCATCCCATTCCATCCCATCCCCATCCCCATCCACATCCACATCCCCATCCCCATCCCCATCCCCATCCCCATCCCCATCCCCATCCCCATCCCCATCATATCCCTATCCAATTCCATCCCATCCCCATCCCATCCCCATCCCCATCCCCATCCCATCCCCATCCCATCCCCATCCCCTTCCCCATCCCACCCCGTCCCATCCCATCCCATCCCATCCCCATCCCCTTCCCATCCCCATCCCCATCCCACCCCACCCTTCCCATCCCACCCCATCCCAATCTCACCCTTCCTGCTAACCCCCCCCCACCCAATACCAGCTCCCCTGTGACCCCCCCTCTCCTCTCTCCCCCCCCCGACCCCCCCTGGCCCCCCCAGTGCCCATCCCATCCCCATCCCCATCCCCATCCCACCCCACCCTTCCCACCCAACCCCATCCCAATCCCACCCTTCCCACCACTCCCCCCACCCAATACCAGCCCCTCTGTGACCCCCCCTCTCCTCTCTCCCCCCTGACACCCCCTGGCCCCCCCAGTGCCCTACAAGTTCTTCTCGGAGCCGTCGGGGCTGACGGAGAAGCGGAAGCAGCGCCGCATCCGCACCACCTTCACCAGCTCCCAGCTCAAGGAGCTCGAGAGGGTCTTCGCTGAGACCCACTACCCAGACATCTACACCCGCGAGGAGCTGGCCCTCAAGATCGACCTCACCGAGGCCAGGGTGCAGGTCAGCTGGGGGAGGGGCTGGGGGGGCTTGGTTTTGGGGTGGGGGGTGGTATTGGTGTGGTCCTGCTAGGCAGAGAGTTGGGGTACCCCCACCTTGGGACCCTGATGGGGGTATGGCTGCACCCCCACCTTGGGACCCTGATGCTCTGGTCCTTAGGAGGGACCTTGCTGACGTCCTGGGTGCAGGTCAGCTGGGGAGGGGCTGGGGGGGCTTGGTTTTGGGGTGGGGGGCGCTATTGGTGTGGTGCTGCTAGGCAGGGAGTTGGGGTACCCCCCACCTTGGGACCCTGATGCTCTGGACATCAGGATTGATCTCACTGAGGCCAGGGTGCAGGTCAGCTGGGGAGGGGCTGGGGGGGCTTGGTTTTGGGGTGGGGGGCTTTGTTTTGGGGTGGGGGGCTTGGTTTTGGGGTGGGGGGTGGTATTGGTGTGGTGCTGCCAGGCAGGGAGGTGGGACACCCCCACCTTGGGACCCTGATGGGGGTATGGCTGCACCACCACCTTGGGACCCTGATGCTCTGGTCCTTAAGAATGACATCACTGGGGACAGGGTGCAGGTCAGCTGGGGGAGGGGCTGGTGGGGCTTGGTTTTGGGGGTGGGGGCCTTTGTTTTGGGGTGGGGGGTGCTATTGGTGTGGTGCTGCCAGGCAGGGAGTTGGGGTACCCCCACCATGGGACCCTGATGGGGGTATAGCTGCACCCCCACCTTGGGACCCTGATGCTCTGGTCCTTAGGAGGGACCTTGCTGACGTCCTGGGTGCAGGTCAGCTGGGGAGGGGCTGGGGGGGCTTGGTTTTGGGGTGGGGGGTGCTATTGGTGTGGTGCTGCCAGGCAGGGAGTTGGGGTACCCCCACCTTGGGACCCTGATGGGGGTATGGCTGCACCCCCACCTTGGGACCCTGATACTCTGGTCCTTAGGAGGGACCTTGCTGACGTCCTGGGTGCAGGTCAGCTGGGGAGGGGCTGGGGGGCTTGGTTTTGGGGTGGGGGGCTTGGTTTTGGGGTGGGGGGCTTGGTTTTGGGGTTGGGGGCTTGGTTTTGGGGTGGGGGGTGCTATTGGTGTGTTGCTGCCAGGCAGGGGGTTGGGGTACCCCCACCATGGGACCCTGATGCTCTGGCCATCAGGATTGATCTCAGTGAGACCCCGGGTGCAGGTCAGCTGGGGAGGGGCTGGGGGGGCTTGGTTTTGGGGCGGGGTCTTTGTTTTGGGGTGGGGGGGCTTGGTTTTGGGGTGGGGGGTGGTATTGGTGTGGTGCTGCCAGGCAGGGAGGTGGGACACCCCCACCTTGGGACCCTGATGGGGGTATGGCTGCACCACCACCTTGGGACCCTGATGCTCTGGTCCTTAAGAATGACATCACTGGGGACAGGGTGCAGGTCAGCTGGGGGAGGGGCTGGTGGGGCTTGGTTTTGGGGGTGGGGGGCTTTGTTTTGGGGTGGGGGGTGCTATTGGTGTGGTGCTGCCAGGCAGGGAGTTGGGGTACCCCCACCTTGGGACCCTGATGGGGGTATGGCTGCACCCCCACCTTGGGACCCTGATGCTCTGGTTCTTAGGAGGGACCTTGCTGACGTCCTGGGTGCAGGTCAGCTGGGGAGGGGCTGGGGGGCTTGGTTTTGGGGTTGGGGGCTTGGTTTTGGGGGTGGGGGGGTGCTATTGGTGTGGTCCTGCTAGGCAGGGAGTTGGGGTACCCCCACCTTGGGACCCTGATGCTCTGGACATCAGGATTGATCTCACTGAGGCCAGAGTGCAGGTCAGCTGGGGAGGGGCTGGGGGGGCTTGGTTTTGGGGTGGGGGGCTTGGTTTTGGGGTGGGGGGTGCTATTGGTGTGGTGCTGCCAGGCAGGGAGGTGGGACACCCCCACCTTGGGACCCTGATGGGGGTATGGCTGCACCACCACCTTGGGACCCTGATGCTCTGGTCCTTATGAGGGACCTCACTGAGGCCAGGGTGCAGGTCAGCTGGGGGAGGGGCTGGTGGGGCTTGGTTTTGGAGTAGGGGGCTTGGTTTTGGGGTGGGGGGTGGTATTGGTGTGGTGCTGCTAGGCAGAGAGGTGGGACACCCCCACCTTGGGACCCTGATGCTCTGGTCCTTAAGAATGACATCACTGGGGACAGGGTGCAGGTCAGCTGGGGGGGGGCTGGGTGGGTTGGTTTTGGGGTTGGGGGCTTGGATTTGGGGTGGGGGGCTTGGTTTTAGGGTGGGGGGTGCTATTGGTGTGGTCCTGCTAGACAGGGATTTGGGGTACCCCCACCTTGGGACCCTGATACTCTGGTCCTTAAGAGAGACCTTGCTGAGGTCCTGGGTGCAGGTCAGCTGGGGGGATGGGCTGGAGGGGCTTGGTTTTGGGGTGGGGGATCCTATTGGTGTGGTATAGCTAGGCAGGGAGTTGGGGTACCCCGACCTTGGGACCCTGATGCTCTGGACATCAGGATTGATCTCACTGAGGCCAGGGTGCAGGTCAGCTGGGGGGAACTTGGGGGGCTTGGTTTTGGGGTGGGGGGCTTGTTTTTGGGGTGGGGGGCTTGGTTTTGGGGTGGGGGGTGCTATTGGTGTGGTCCTGCTAGGCAGAGAGCTGGGGTACCCCCACCTTGGGACCCTGATGCTCTGGTCCTTAAGAATGACATCACTGGGGACAGGGTGGAGGTCAGCTGGGGAGGGGGCTGGGGGGGCTTGGTTTTGGGGTGGGGGGTGCTATTGGTGTGGTGCTACCAGGCAGAGAGTTGGGGTACCCCCACCTTGGGACCCTGATGCTCTGGTCCTTAGGAGGGACCTCACTGAGGCCAGGGTGCAGGTCAGCTGGGGAGGGGGCTGGTGGGGCTTGGTTTTGCGGTGGGGGGCTTGGTTTTGGGGTGGGGGGGCTTGGTTTTGGGGTGGGGGGGTGCTATTGGTGTGGTGCTTCCAGGCAGAGAGTTGGGGTACCCCCACCTTGGGACCCTGATGCTCTGGTCCTTAGGAGGGACCTCACTGAGGACAGGGTGCAGGTCAGCTGGGGAGGGAGCTGGTGGTGCTTGGTTTTGCGGTGGGGGGCTTGGTTTTGGGGTGGGGGGCTTGGTTTTGGGGTGGGGGATGCTATTGGTGTGGTCCTGCTAGGCAGAGAGTTGGGGTACCCCCACCTTGGGACCCTGATGGGGGTATGGCTGCACCCCCACCTTGGGACCCTGATGCTCTGGTCCTTAGGAGGGACCTTGCTGACGTCCTGGGTGCAGGTCAGCTGGGGAGGGGCTGGGGGGCTTGGTTTTGGGGTGGGGGGTGGTATTAGTATGGTCCTGCTAGGCAAGGAGTTGGGGTACCCCCACCTTGGGACCCTGATGCTCTGGACATCAGGATTGATCTCACTGAGGCCAGGGTGCAGGTCAGCTGGGGAGGGGTTGGGGGGGCTTGGTTTTGGGGTGGGGGGCTTTGTTTTGGGGTGGGGGGCTTGGTTTTGGGGTGGGGGGTGCTATTGGTGTGGTCCTGCCAGGCAGGGAGGTGGGACACCCGCACCTTGGGACCCTGATGGGGGTATGGCTGCACCCCCACCTTGGGACCCTGATACTCTGGTCCTTAGGAGGGACCTCACTGAGGCCAGGGTGCTGGTCAGCTGGGGAGGGGGCTGGTGGGGCTTGGTTTTGGAGTAGGGGGCTTGGTTTTGGGGTGGGGGGTGGTATTGGTGTGGTGCTGCCAGGCAGAGAGGTGGGACACCCCCACCTTGGGACCCTGATGGGGGTATGGCTGCACCACCACCTTGGGACCCTGATGCTCTGGTACTTAAGAATGACATCACTGGGGACAGGGTGCAGGTCAGCTGGGGAGGGGCTGGGGGGGCTTGGTTTTGGGGTGGGGGGCTTGTATTGGTGTGGTGCTGCTAGGCAGAGAGGTGGGACACCCCCACTTTGGGACCCTGATGCTCTGGCCATCAGGATTGATCTCACTGAGGACAGGGTGCAGATCAGCTGGGGGGAACTTGGGGGGCTTGTTTTTGGGGTGGGGGGCTTGGTTTTGGGGTGGGGGGCTTGGTTTTGGGGTGGGGAGTGGTATTGGTGTGGTCCTGCTAGGCAGGGAGCTGGGGTACCCCGACCTTGGGACCCTGATGGGGGTATGGCTGCACCCCCACCTTGGGACCCTGATGCTCTGGACATCAGGATTGATCTCACTGAGGCCAGGGTGCAGGTCAGCTGGGGAGGGGCTGGGGGGGCTTGGTTTTTGGGGTGGGGGGCTTGGTTTTCGGGTGGGGGGTGTTATTGGTGTGGTGCTGCCAGGCAGGGAGGTGGGACACCCCCACCTTGGGACCCTGATGGGGGTATAGCTGCACCCCCACCTTGGGACCCTGATGCTCTGGTCCTTAGGAGGGACCTCACTGAGGCCAGGGTGCAGGTCAGCTGGGGAGGCTGGGGGGGCTTGATTTTGGGGTGGGGGGTGCTATTGGTGTGGTCCTGCTAGGCAGAGAGCTGGGGTACCCCCACCTTGGGACCCTGATGCTCTGGTCCTTAAGAATGACATCACTGGGGCCAGGGTGCAGGTCAGCGGGGAGGAACTTGGGGGGCTTGATTTTGGGGTGGGGGCCTTGGTTTTGGGGTGGGGGGTGCTATTGGTGTGGTCCTGCTAGGCAAGGAGGTGGGACACCCCCACCTTGGGACCCTGATGCTCTGGTCCTTAAGAGGGACCTCACCGAGGGTCCCGGGTGCAGGTAGGCTGGGGGGGGGGCTGGGGGGGCTTGGTTTTGGGGTGGGGGGTGGTATTGGTGTGGGCCCTGCTAGACAGGGAGGTGGGACACCCCCCACCTTGGTACCTTGATGCTCTGGTCCTTAGGAGGGACCTCACTGAGGCCAGGGTGCAGGTCAGCTGGGGGGGGGGCTGGGCGGCTTGGTTTTGGGGTGGGGGGCTTGGTTTTGGGGTTGGGGGTGCTATTGGTGTGGTGCTGCCAGGCAGGGAGTTGGGGGTACCCCCACCATGGGACCCTGATACTCTGGTCCTTAGGAGGGACCTCACTGAGGACAGGGTGCAGGTCAGCTGGTGGGGGGCTGGTGGGGCTTGGATTTTGGGTGGGGGGTCTTGGTTTTGGGGTGGGGGTGCTTGGTTTTGGGGTGGGGGGTGCTATTGGGTGTGGCCCTGCTAGACAGGGATTTGGGGTACCCCCACCTTGGGACCCTGATGGGGGTATGGCTGCACCACCACCTTGGGACCCTGATGCTCTGGTACTTAAGAATGACATCACTGGGGACAGGTTGTGGGTCAGCTGGGGAGGGGCTGGGGGGCTGCAGGGACCCAAGGATGGGGGTACTGGGGGTCTGGCCCCAAGGATGGGGGTGCTGGGGGGGGGGGGTTCAGGGTCCCAAGGATGGGGGGTGCTGGGGGGCTGGCCCCAAGCATGGGGGGTGCTTGGGGGGCTGCAGGGTCCCAAGAATGGGGGTGCTGGGGAGCTGGAGGGGTCCCAAGGATGGGGGTGCTGGGGGGGCTGCAGGGACAAAGGATGGGGGTGCTGGGGGGCTTCAGGGTCCCAAGGATGGGGGTGCTGGGGGGCTGCAGGGTCCCAAGGATGGGGGTGCTGGGGGGCTGCAGGGTCCTGGCCCCAAGGATGGGGGTGCTGGGGGGCTGCTGGGTCCCAAGGATGGGGGTGCTGGGGGGCTGCAGGGCCCCAAGGATGGGGGTGCTGGGGGGGGTTCAGGGGTCCCAAGGATGGGGGTGCTGGGGGGCTGCAGGGTTTCAAGGATGAGGGTGCTGGGGGCTGCAGCGTCCTGGCCCCAAGGATGGGGGTGCAGGGGGGCTACAGGGTCCCAAGGATGGGGGGTGCTGGGGGGCTGGAGTGTCCCAAGGATGGGGGTGCTGGGGGGGCTGCAGGGTCCCAAGGGATGGGGGGTGCTGGGGGGTGCAGGGCCCCAAGGATGGGGGTGCTGGGGGGGCTGCAGGGTCCCAAGGATGGGGGTGCTGGGGGGGTGCAGGGCCCCAAGGATGGGGGTGCTGGGGTGTGCAGGGGCCCCAAGGATGGGGGGTGCTGGGGGGCTGCAGGGATCCAAGGATGGGGGTGCAGGGGGTCTGCAGGGTCCCAAGGATGGGGGTGCTGGGGGGGCTGCTGGGTCCCAAGGATGGGGGTGCAGGGGGGGTTGCAGGGCCCCAATGATGGGGGTGCTGGGGGGGCTGCAGGGTGCCAAGGATGGGGGTGCTGGGGGGCTGCAGGGCCCCAAGGATGGGGGTGCTGGGGGGGGGTTCAGGGTCCCAAGAATGGGGGTGCAGGGGGGCTGCAGGGTCCCAAGAATGGGGGTGCTGGGGGGCTGCATGGTGGCAAGAATGGGGGGTGCTGGGGGAGCTGCAGGGCCCCAAGGATGGGGGTGCTGGGGGGCTGCAGGTTCCCAAGGATGGGGGGTGCTGGGGGGCTGCAGGGTCCCAAGGATGGGGGTGCTGGGGGGGGGTTCAGGGTCCCAAGGATGGGGGTGCTGGGGGGCTGCAGGGTCCTGGCCCAAAGGGTGGGGGTGCTGGGGGGGCTGCAGGGTCCTGGCCCAAAGGGTGGGGGTGCTGGGGGGCTGCAGGGCCCCAAGGATGGGGGTGCTGGGGGGCTGCAGGGTCCTGGCCCCAAGGGTGGGGGTGCTGGGGGGGCTACAGGGACCCAAGGATGGGGGTGCTGGGGGGCTGCAGGGTCGTGACCCCAAGGATGGGGGGTGCTGGGGGGGCTGCAGTGTCCCAAGGATGGGGGTGCTGGGGGGGCTGCAGGGGTCCCAAGGATGAGAGTGCTGGGGGGCTGCAGGGTCCCAAGGATGGGGGTGCTGGGGGGCTGCATGGATCCAAGAATGGGGGTGCTGGGGGGCTGCAGGGTCCTGGCCCCAAGGGTGGGGGTGCTGGGGGGGCTACAGGGACCCAAGGATGGGGGTGCTGGTGGGCTGCAGGGTCGTGACCCCAAGGATGGGGGTGCTGGGGGGCTGCAGGGTCCCAAGGATGGGGGTGCTGGGGGGGCTGGAGTGTCCCAAGAATGGGGGTGCTGGGGGGGCTGCAGGGTCCCAAGGATGGGGGTGCTGGGGGGCTGCAGAGCCCCAAGGATAGGGGTGCTGGGGGGCTGCAGGGTCCCAAGGATGGGGGTGCTGGGGGGGCTGCAGAGCCCCAAGGGATGGGGGTGCTGGGGGGCTGCAGGATCCCCAAGGATGGGGGTGCTGGGGGGCTGCAGGGTCCTGGCCCCAAGGATGGGGGTGCTGGGGGGCTGCAGGGCCCCAAGGATGGGGGTGCTGTGGGGGGCTGCAGGGTCCCAAGGACGGGGGTGCTGGGGGGCTGGAGGTTCCCAAGGATGGGGGTGCTGGGGGGCTGCAGGGTCGTGACCCCAAGGATGGGGGTACTGGGGGGCTGCAGTGTCCCAAGAATGGTGGTGCTGGGGGGCTGCAGGGTCCCAAGGGTGGGGGTGCTGGGGGGCTGCAGGGTCCCAAGGATGGGGGGTGCTGGGGGGCTGCAGGATCCTGGCCCCAAGGACGGGGGTGCTGGGGGGCTGCAGGGCCCCAAGAATGGTGGTGCTGGGGGCTGCAGGGGTCCCAAGAATGGGGGTGCTGGGGGGCTTCAGGGACCCAAGGATGGGGGTGCTGGGGGGCTTCAGGGACCCAAGGATGGGGGGTGCTGGGGGGCTGCAGAGCCCCAAGAATGGGGGTGTTGTGGGGGGTTCAGGGTTCCAAGGATGGGGTGCTTTGGGGGCTGCAGGGTCCCAAGAATGGCGCTGCTGGGGGGGGGTGGAGGGTGCCAAGGATGGGGGTGCTGGGGGGCTGCATGGTGGCAAGGATGGGGGTGCTGGGGGGCTGCATGGTGGCAAGGATGGGGGTGCTGGGGGGCTGCATGGTGGCAAGGATGGGGGTGCTGGGGGGCTGGAGGTTCTCAAGGATGGGGGGTGCTGGGTGGGCTACAGGGACCCAAGGATGGGGGGGCTGCAGGGTCCTGGCCCCAAGGATGGGGGTGCTGGGGGGCTGCAGGGTGCCAAGGATGGGGGTGCTGGGGGGCTGCAGGGTCCTGGTCCCAAGAATGGGGGTGCTGGGGGGCTGCAGGGCCCCAAGGATGGAGGTGCTGGGGGGCTGCAGGGTGCCAAGGATGGGGGTGCTGGGGGGCTGCATGGTCCTTGTCCCAATGATGGGGGTGCTGGGGGGCTGCAGGGTCCCTAGGATGGGGTTGCTGGGGGGCTGCAGGGTCCCAAGGATGGGGGTGCTGGGGGGGCTGGAGGGGTCCCAAGAATAGGGGTGCTGGGGGGCTGCAGGGTCCTGGCCCCAAGGATGGGGGTGCTGGGGGGCTGCAGGATCCTGGCCCCAAGGGATGGGGGTGCTGGGGGGGCTGCAGGGCCCCAAGGATGGGGGTGCTGTGGGGGGCTGCAGGGTCCCAAAAATGGGGGTGCTGGTGGGCTGCAGGGTCCCAAGGATGGGGGTGCTGGGGGGGCTGCAGGGTCCCAAGGATGGGGGGTGCTGGGGGGCTGGAGGTTCCCAAGGATGGGGGTGCTGGGGGGGCTGCAGGGTCCTGGCCCAAAGGGTGGGGGTGCTGGGGGGCTGCAGGATCCCAAGGATGGGGGTGCTGGGGGGGCTGCAGGGTCCTGGCCCCAAGGGTGGGGGTGCTGGGGGGGCTACAGGGACCCAAGGATGGGGGTGCTGGGGGGGCTGCAGGGTCGTGACCCCAAGGATGGGGGTGCTGGGGGGGCTGCAGGGTCCCAAGGATGGGGGGTGCTGGGGGGCTGCAGGGCCCCAAGGATGGGGGTGCTGTGGGGCTGCAGTGTCCCAAGAATGGTGGTGCTGGCGGGTTGCAGGGCCCCAAGGATGGGGGTACTGGGGGCCTGCAGTGTCCCAAGAATGGTGGTGCTGGGGGGCTGCAGGGTCCCAAGGATGGGGGTGCTGTGGGGCTGCAGGGTCCCAAGGATGGGGGTGCTGGGGGGCTGCAGGGCCCCAAGGATGGGGGTACTGGGGGGGCTGCAGTGTCCAAGAATGGTGGTGCTGGGGGGGCTGCAGGGGTCCCAAGGATGGGGGTGCTGGGGGGCTGCAGAGCCTCAAGGATGGGGGTGCTGGGGGGCTGCAGGGTCCAAAGGATGGGGGTGCTGGGGGGCTGCAGGGTCCTGGCCCCAAGGATGGGGGTGCTGGGGGGCTGCAGGATCCTGGCCCCAAGGACGGGGGTGCTGGGGGGCTGCAGGGCCCCAAGGATGCGGGGTGCTGTGGGGGGCTGCAGGGTCCCAAAAATGGGGGTGCTGGTGGGCTGCAGGGTCCCAAGGATGGGGCTGCTGGGGGGGCTGCAGAGTCCCAAGGATGGGGGTGCTGGGGGGCTGCAGGTTCCCAAGGATGGGGGTGCTGGGGGGCTGCAGGGTCCTGGCCCAAAGGGTGGGGGTGCTGGGGGGGCTGCAGGGCCCCCAAGTATGGGTGTGCTGGGGGGCTGCAGGATCCCAAGGATGGGGGTGCTGGGGGGCTGCACGGTCCTGGCCCCAACGGTGGGGGTGCTGGGGGGGCTACAGGGACCCAAGGATGGGGGGTGCTGGGGGGCTGCAGGGTCGTGACCCCAAGGATGGGGGTGCTGGGGGGGCTGCAGGGTCCCAAGAATGGTGGTGCTGGGGGGGCTGCAGGGTCCCAAGAATGGGGGTGCTGGGGGGCTGCAGGGTCCCAAGAATGGGGGGTGCTGGGGGGCTTCAGGGACCCAAGGATGGGGGTGCTGGGGGGCTGCAGAGCCCCAAGAATGGGGGTGCTGTGGGGGGTTCAGTGTCCCAAGGATGGGGGTGCTTTGGGGGCTGCAGGGTCCCAAGAATGGCGCTGCTGGGGGGGGTGGAGGGTGCCAAGGATGGGGGTGCTGGGGGGCTGCATGGTGGCAAGGATGGGGGTGCTGGGGGGCTGCATGGTGGCAAGGATGGGGGTGCTGGGGGGCTGCATGGTGGCAAGGATGGGGGTGCTGGGGGGCTGGAGGTTCTCAAGGATGGGGGGTGCTGGGTGGGCTACAGGGACCCAAGGATGGGAGGGCTGCAGGGTCCTGGCCCCAAGGATGGGGGTGCTGGGGGGCTGCAGGGTGCCAAGGATGGGGGTGCTGGGGGGCTGCATGTTGGCAAGG
>JAJHSY010000087.1:0-30791 GCA_020800305.1 Porphyrio hochstetteri | reverse complement strand
TTCACCCCCAAATCCCCCCATTCCCCCCCAAACCCCTTCATTCCCCCCCAATTCCCCCCCCACCCCCCAATCCCACCCCCCTGCACCGCCAAAACCCCCCCCGTTCCCCCCCCAATTCCCCCCTGCACCCCCAAAACCCCCATTCCCCCCCCAAACCCCCCAATTTCCCCCCCAATTCCCCCCCATTTCCCCCCCAAAACCCCCCCATTCCCCTCCAAACCCCCCCAATTCCCCCCCTTCACCCCCAAATCCCCCCATTCCCCCCCAATTTCCCCCCCAATTCCCCCCCTTCACCCCCAAAACCCCCATTTCCCCCCCCAAATCCCCCCATTCCCCCCCAATTTTCCCCCCAATTCCCCCCCTGCACCCCCAAATCCCCCCCCAAACCCCTCCATTCCCCCCCAATCCCCCCCCACCCCCCAATCCCACCCCCCTGCACCCCCAAAACCCCCTCCCCATCCCCCCCCCCCCCACCCCCCCCACCCCCCAAACCTGCCACCGCCGCTCCCCTTCCCCGTCCTCTTCCCTTGCCCCCCCTGATCCTTCGAGGGGACCCCCCGGGGTGCTGCAAAGCCCCTTTTTTTTCCTCCCAAGGCAGGGGGGGTCCCCCAAATTTTGGGGGGGCCCCTCGGGCTTCTTTTAAGGCTCGAAGGCGCCCATGAAGGTCCCTCAGCTCCTCCTCTTGCTGGGCCCGTAAGGTCACCACCTCCTGGATGTGCCTTGAGTTTTGGGGGGCAAGGGGGGGTCCAACAGAGCTTCAGGGAAGGGTCCCCCCACATTTTTGGGGTCCCCCCAAGCCCTCCCTGAAGCCCCTTCCCCAAATTACTTCTCCCTCAGCCTCCGGAGCTCCACCTTGAGATCTTCATCCTCGGGGTCTGTCTCCCCATCGCTGCTCATGGGGGGGGATGATGGGGAGCCAGGGGGTCTTGAGGGGGCTCCTGGGGGGTGAGGATAAAGGGGGGGACCCCCTTTTCTCTCCCCACCTTCACTTTCGCTGCCGGAACTGGGAGCATCCCAATCGGGGGGGTGAAGCTGGGGAAGGGGGGGGGGGGAAGGAGGGGGTGGAGGGTGAGATTGGGGGGGGGTTAGGGTAGTTTGGGGGTCTCAAGGGGCAGTTTTGGGGTCCCAAGGGGTAGGTTTTGGGGGTCTCAAGAGGCAGTTTTGGGGTCCCAGGGGGTAGTTTTGGGGGGTCTCAAGAGGCAGTTTTTGGGGTCCCAGGGGGCAGTTTTGGGGCATTTGGGGTCTCAGGGGGGCAAGTTTTGGGGTCCCACGGGGTATTTTGGGGTCCCAGGGGGTAGTTTTGGGGTCCCTGAGGGTCGGTTTTGGGGTCCCTGGGGTAATTTGGGGGTGGGACTGGGATAGATTTGGGGTTCCAGGGGGTATTTTGGGGTCTCAGGGGGCAGTTTTGGGGTCCCAGGGGGCAGTTTTGGGGTCCCTGGGGTGATTTTGGGGGTCCCTGGGATGATTTGGGGGTGTCCAGGGTCAGTTTTGGGGGCCCTGGGGAGTTTTGGGGTCCCTGGGGGTAGTTTTGGGGTCCCTGGGGTGATTTTGGGGGTCTCTGGGGCAGTTTTGGGGTCCCAGGGGCAGTTTTGGGGTCCTTGGGGTGATTTTGGGGGTCCCTGGGATGATTTGGGGGCCCTGGGGGAGTTTTTGGGGGCCCTGGGGCAGGTTTGGGGTCCCTGGGGTGATTTGGGGGGGGTCCCAGGGTCAGTATTGGGGTCCCTTCCCCTAGTCCCCCCCCCCCAACCACCCACCTGGCAGCTCCCCCGCCGGGGGGGGTCCCCAAGTTCCTCTGTGTCCCCTGCAAGCAAAGGGGGGGGGGGGGGTAAATTGGGGGGGATGGGGGGGTTGTGGGGGTACGGGGGGGGGGGTACTGGGGGGGGGGGGGATGGGGAGGAAAGTTTTGGGGTGCCAGAAATGGGGGGCTATGTGGGGGGGTAGAAATGGGGGGCTATAAGGGGGGGGCTACAAATGGGGGGCTATAAGAGGGGCTATATGGGGGGGGCAGAAATGGGGGGGCTATAAGGGGGGCAATAAATGGGGGGGTTATATGGGGGGCAATAAATAGGGGGGGCAATCAATGGGGGGGCTATAAGGGGGGCTATATGGGGGGGCAGAAATGGGGGGGCTATAAGGGGGGCTATATGGGGGGGTGCCAGACATTGGGGGGGCAATAAATGGGGGCTATATGGGGGGGCATAATTAGGGGCTAGAAATGGGGGGGCTGTAAGGGGGGGCAATAAAGGGGGGCTATTTCGGGGGGGCAGAAATGGGGGCCTATAAGGGGGGCAATAAATGGGGGGGGGTTATAAGGGGGGGCTATATGGGGGGCAATAAAATGGGGGGCTATAAATGGGGGGCAATAAATGGGGGGCTATAAGGGGGGGCTATATGGGGGGCAATAAATGGGGGGGGGCTATAAATGCGGGGGCTATAAGGGGGGGCAATAAATGGGGGCTATATGGGGGGCTATAAGGGGGGGCTATAAATGGGGGGCTATAAGGGGGGGCTATAAGAGGGGGCAATAAATGGGGAGTTATATGGGGGGCAATTAATGGGGCAATAAATGGGGGGGCTATAAGGGGGGGCTATAAGGGGGGGGCTATATGGGGGGCAATAAATGGGGGGGGCTATAAGAGGGGGCAATAAATGGGGGGTTATATGGGGGGGCAATTAATAGGGGCAATAAATGGGGGGCTACAGGGGGGGCTATAAGGGGGGGCTATATGGGGGGCAATAAATGGGGGGGCTATAAGAGGGGGCAATAAATGGGGGGTTATATGGGGGGCAATTAATAGGGGCAATAAATGGGGGGCTACAAGGGGGGGCTATAAATGGGGGGCTATAAGGGGGGCTATATGGGGGGCAATAAATGGGGGGGGCTATAAATGGGGGGCTATAAGGGGGGCTATAAGGGGGGTCATAAATGGGGGGCTATAAATGGGGGGCTATAAGGGGGGCTATAAGGGGGGGCTATAAAGGGGGGGCTATAAATGGGGGGCTATAAGGGGGGTCATAAATGGGGGGGCTATAAGGGGGGGCTATAAATGGGGGGCTATAAGGGGGGTCATAAATGGGGGGGCTATAATGGGGGGGCTATAAGGGGGGAGTCATAAATGGGGGGGCTATAAGGGGGGGCTATATGGGGGGCAATAAATGGGGGGGCTATAAATGGGGGGCTATAAATGGGGGGCAATAAATGGGGGGCTATAAGGGGGGGCTATAAATGGGGGGCTATAAGGGGGGGCTATATGGGGGCAATAAATGGGGGGGCTATAAAGGGGGGCTATAAATGGGGGGCAATAAATGGGGGGGCTATAACGGGGGCCTATAAGAGAGGGGCTCAATGGGAGGGGTGGGGGCAAGAAACGAGGGCCCCATATTTGGGGGTCAGAAACGGGCTAGACCCAAGAGGGGACCCCCCCCCCCCCAAATCCCCCCTTTACCTCTTTGGGGGGGTCCCCTGGCCGTGGGGTGCGGCGCCTGGCGCAGCCGCCTGGCCCAGCTCTTGAGGCGGCGCCCCCAACTCTTCCTGCTGACTGGGTTCCTCAGGCGGGGACAGTTGAAGCCCAGAGCAAAATAACCCCCTCCCCCCAGTGGGGAAGGGGGGCTGGAAATCTTGGGGGGCTGGAGAAATATGGGGAAGGGGGGTGGGAAGTGAGGGAGGGGGGGTAGGACCCCCAAAAAGGGAGGAGGAAAGGATGGGGGGAAAGGGGGAGAGGGGGGGAAAGGGAGGGGAATGGGGAGGGGTTGGGGGGTGTCAAGGGGTTGGGGGGTGTCAAGGGGTTGGGGGGTGAAGGGGTTGGGGGGCATCAAGGGGTTGGGGGGTGTCAAGGGGTTGGGGGTGTCAAGGGGTTGGGGGGTGTCAAGGGGTTGGGGGGCTCAAGGGGTTGGGGGGTGTCAAGGGGTTGGGGGTGTCAAGGGGTTGGGGGGTGTCATGGGGTTGGGGGGTGTCAAGGGGTTGGGGGGTGTAAAGGGGTTGGGGGGCATCAAGAGGTTGGGGGGTGTCAAGGGGTTGGGGGGTGTCAAGGGGTTGGGGGGGTGAAGGGGTTGGGGGGTGTCATGGGGTTGGGGGTGTCATGGGGTTGGGGGGTGTCAAGGGGTTGGGGGTGTCAAGGGGTTGGGGGGTGTCATGGGGTTGGGGGGTGTCAAGGGGTTGGGGGTGTCAAGGGGTTGGGGGGTGTCAAGGGGTTGGGGGGGTGAAGGGGATGGGGGGCATCAAGGGGTGGGGGAGTCAAGGGGTTGGGGGGTGTCAAGGGGTTGGGGGGCATCAAGGGGTTGGGGGAGTCAAGGGGTTGGGGGGTGTCAAGGGGTTGGGGGTGTCAAGAAGTTGGGGGGTGTCAAGGGGTTGGGGGTCTGAAGGGGTTGGGGGGCACCAAGGGGTTGGGGGTCTCAAGGGGTTGGGGGTGTCAAGGGGTTGGGGGGCACCAAGGGGTTGGGGGGAATCAAGGGGTTGGGGGGGATCAAGGGGTTGGGGGGCTCAAGGGGTTGGGGGGCACCAAGGGGTTGGGGGGGATCAAGGGGTTGGGGGGCTCAAGGGGTTGGGGGACACCAAGGGGTTGGGGGGCATCAAGGGGTTGGGGGTGTCAAGGGGTTGGGGGGTGTCAAGGGGTTGGGGGGCATCAAGGGGTTGGGGGTGTCAAGGGGTTGGGGGGTGTCAAGGGGTTGGGGGGCACCAAGGGGTTGGGGGTCTCAAGGGGTTGGGGGGCATCAAGGGGTTGGGGGGTGTCAAGGGGTTGGGGGTGTCAAGAAGTTGGGGGGCACCAAGGGGTTGGGGGTCTCAAGGGGTTGGGGGGCATCAAGGGGTTGGGGGTGTCAAGGGGTTGGGGGGGTGAAGGGGTTGGGGGGTGTCAAGGGGTTGGGGGTGTCAAGAAGTTGGGGGGCACCAAGGGGTTGGGGGTCTCAAGGGGTTGGGGGTGTCAAGGGGTTGGGGGGCACCAAGGGGTTGGGGGGAATCAAGGGGTTGGGGGTGTCAAGGGGTTGGGGGGTCTCAAGGGGTTGGGGGTGTCAAGGGGTTGGGGGGCACCAAGGGGTTGGGGGGAATCAAGGGGTTGGGGGTGTCAAGGGGTTGGGGGTCTCAAGGGGTTGGGGGTGTCAAGGGGTTGGGGGGCACCAAGGGGTTGGGGGGGATCAAGGGGTTGGGGGTCTCAAGGGTTGGGGGGCACCAAGGGGTTGGGGGTCTCAAGGGGTTGGGGGTGTCAAGGGGTTGGGGTCTGAGGGTCACCAAGGGTTTGGGGGTCACCAAGGTCCTGGGGACTGGGGGTCAGCAAGGGTTTGGGGTTTGGGGGTCACCAAGGGTTTGGGGGTCACCAAGGTCTTGGGTCTGGGGGTCACCAAGGTCTTGGGGTCACCAAGGGTTTGGGGGTCACCAAGGTCTTTGGTTTGGGGGTCACCAAGGTCTGGGGGTTCGGGGGTCACCAAGGTCTGGGGGTCAACAAGGTCTGGGGGTCAGCAAGGGTTTGGGGGTCACCAAGGTCTGGGGGGTCACCAAGGGTTTGGGGGTCACCAAGGTCTTGGGTCTGGGGGTCACCAAGGTCTGGGGGGTCACCAAGGGTTTGGGGGTCACCAAGGTCTGGGGGTCACCAAGGTCTTGGGTTTGGGGGTCACCAAGGTCTGGGGGTCACCAAGGGTTTGGGGGTCACCAAGGTCTGGGGGGTCACCAAGGGTTTGGGGGTCACCAAGGTCTTGGGTCTGGGGGTCACCAAGGTCTTGGGGTCACCAAGGGTTTGGGGGTCACCAAGGTCTGGGGGGTCTCCAAGGTCTTGGGTCTGGGGGTCACCAAGGTCTTGGGGTCACCAAGGTCTGGGGGTCACCAATGTCTTGGGGGTCACCAAGGTCTTGGGGTCACCAAGGTCTTGGGTTTGGGGGTCACCAAGGTCTTGGGGTCACCAAGGGTTTGGGGGTCACCAAGGTCTTCGGTCTGGGGGTCACCAAGGTCTGGGGGGTCACCAAGGGTTTGGGGGTCAACAAGGTCTTGGGGGTCTCCAAGGTCTTGGGTCTGGGGGTCACCAAGGGTTTGGGGGTCACCAAGGGTCTGGGGGTCAACAAGGTCTTGGGGGTCACCAAGTTCTTGGGGGTCACCAAGGGTTTGGGGGTCACCAAGGTCTGGGGGGTCACCAAGTTCTTGGGGGTCACCAAGGGTTTGGGGGTCACCAAGGTCTTGGGGGTCACCAAGGTCTTGGGGTCACCAAGGGTTTGGGAGTCACCAAGGTCTGGGGGTCACCAAGGTCTTGGGTTTGGGGGTCACCAAGGTCTTGGGGTCACCAAGGGTTTGGGGGTCACCAAGGTCTTGGGTTTGGGGGTCACCAAGGTCTTGGGGTCACCAAGGGTTTGGGGGTCACCAAGGTCTTTGGTTTGGGGGTCACCAAGGTCTTGGGGTTCGGGGCTCACCATGGTCTGGGGGTCACCAAGGTCTGGGGGTCACCAAGGGTTTGGGAGTCACCAAGGGTTTGGGAGTCACCAAGGTCTGGGGGGGTCACCAAGGTCTTGGGGTCACCAAGGGTTTGGGAGTCACCAAGGGTTTGGGAGTCACCAAGGTCTGGGGGGGTCACCAAGGTCTTGGGGTCACCAAGGTCTGGGGGGTCACCAAGGGTTTGGGGGTCACCAAGGTCTGGGGGGGTCACCAAGGTCTTGGGGTCACCAAGGGTTTGGGAGTCACCAAGGGTTTGGGAGTCACCAAGGTCTGGGGGGGTCACCAAGGTCTTGGGGTCACCAAGGGTTTGGGGGTCACCAAGGTCTGGGGGGGTCACCAAGGGTTTGGGGGTCACCAAGGTCTTGGGGTTCACCAAGGGTTTGGGGGTCACCAAGGTCTGGGGGGGTCACCAAGGTCTTGGGGTCACCAAGGGTTTGGGAGTCACCAAGGGTTTGGGAGTCACCAAGGTCTGGGGGGGTCACCAAGGTCTTGGGGTCACCAAGGGTTTGGGGGTCACCAAGGTCTGGGGGGGTCACCAAGGGTTTGGGGGTCACCAAGGTCTTGGGGTTCACCAAGGGTTTGGGGGTCACCAAGGGTTTGGTGGACACCAAGATCTGGGGGTCACCAAGGTCTTGGGGTTTGGGGGTCACCAAGGTCTGGGGGTCACCAAGGGTTTGGGAGTCACCAAGGTCTGGGGGGGTCACCAAGGTCTTGGGGTCACCAAGGGTTTGGGGGTCACCAAGGTCTGGGGTTCAGTCACCTCTGGTCCTGTGGGTCCCTCCTGCTCCCCGGCTCCAGTGACAGTTGTCCCCTGGCCATGGGGGACCCCCAGATCTTGAGGTCCAGGGACGGTGGTCGCTGCCCCTCGGGGGACAATCAGCTCCGGTCCCCCAGGTTCCTCCAGCTCTTGGGGTCTCCTGGGTCCCTCCTGGTCCCCAGGGGCCGTTGTCTCTGGTCCTTGGGGGACACCCAGGTCACCAGCCTTGGGGACAACCATCTCCTGGGCTTGAGGGACACCAAGGCCACCACCCATGGGGACACCAAGGCCACCATCCATGGGGACACCCATCATCTCCTGGGCTTGAGGGACACCCAAGCCACCATCCATGGGGACAATTGTCATCTGCTGGCCTTGAGGGACACCAAGGTCATGGAGTTTGGGGACACCAAGGCCACCAACCTTGGGGACACCATCCATGGGGACACCCATCTCCTGGCCTTGAGGGACACCCAGGTCACCACCCATGGGGACACCCAGGCCACCACCCATGGGGACACCAAGGTCACCATCCATGGGGACACCCATCATCTCCTGGCCTTGAGGGACACCAAGGTCATGGGGTTTGGGGACACCAAGGCCACCACCCATGGGGACACCCAGGCCACCACCCATGGGGACACCATGGCCACCATCCATGGGGACAACTGTCATCTCCTGGCCTTGAGGGACACCAAGGCCACCACCCGTGGGGACACCAAGGTCATTGGCTCTGGGGACAACCATCTCCTGGCCTTGAGGGACACCAAGGTCATGGGGTTTGGGGACACCCAGGCCACCACCCAAGGGGACACCAAGGTCATGGGGTTTGGGGACAACCATCTCCTGGCCTTGAGGGACACCAAGGCCACCATCCATGGGGACACCAAGGCCACCATCCCTGGTGACACCCATCATCTCCTGGCCTTGAGGGACACCCAGGCCACCATCCATGGTGACAACTGTCATCTCCTGGCCTTGAGGGACACCAAGGTCATGGGGTTTGGGGACAACCATCTCCTGGCCTTGAGGGACACCAAGGCCACCACCCATGGGGACACCCATGTCACCATCCCTGGGGACACCCATCTCTGGCCCCCCAGGTCCATCGTGTCCCACCACTCCAATGACATCCATCCCTGATCCTTGAGGGCCACCACCACCTGTCCCCACGTGGCCACCACCATCAAGCCCCAAAGCTCTTCGATTGGGTGGGGGTCCCCCAGGACCTGCAAAGAAGATGACACCCACCCCAAACCCCCAACCATGGATGTTAGAGGTGGGGTGGGGACCTTGATGTCCCCTCAACCCCCACCAGTGTCCCCCTCTCTGGTGGACCCACCAGTAGCTTCCCGGTTCCTGATGGTCTGGTTGATGCAGAACCTCCAACGACCAACTGGGGACGACTGGGGGGGGACTTCTCCTGGTTGGGGTGGGGTGGGGGGGGGGTGGATGGTCAAGATTGGGGGTGGGGGTGGGGGACAATGATGTCCCCTCCCTCTACTTCTCCTCCCTCCTACTCACCACCTCCCACCAGCTCTGGAGCTCCAGCCTATGAGAAGACACGTTGAGTTGGGGTGGGCTCAAGTAGGATGGACCCCAAAAGCTCTATGGGTGGAGATAGGGGTGGGGTGTGTGGGGGTCACCTGGGGGTCCATAGGGGGTCCACCAAGAAGCCCCCTTGCCTGGGCAACGATGGCCTTCAGCTCCTCCACGAACTTCTCCCTTTCTCCTTCCAGGACGAAGTTGTCCTCAACCTTCAAAGATGGTGGAGATAATGACGTCACAAGGCACCCAGGACCCAAAAGAGGTGGGTTGAGGGGTTCTTGGGGTGGGAGAGGTGGGGGAAGAGGGTCACCATGTAGCAGGCGATGTCCTCGGGGGCGTCGCCGTCGGCGTCGAACTTGAAGGTCACCATCTTGCTGTCGTGGGTCTCCAGTTGACACTCCACCGTGTTGTCCCCAGGGGAGGAGACCTATGGGGAGGGTGGGGGGGGGGACACACACGGGTTATGGGGTCTCCTCATGGCCCTCATGGTCTCATTGAGGGTTGGGAAGGGGTTCAAGAAGGGGTTCAAAGAGCAACTAGGGGTTCAGGGATGGATTTTGGGGTCTCATTGGCTTCCAGAAGACTTTGAGGGACCAATCATGGGTTGGGGGATGGATTTTGGGGTCTCATTGGGTTTGGAAGGGGTACAAGAAGAGTTTGAGGGATCAACCATGGGTTCATGGACGGATTTTGGGGTCTCATTGGCCTTGGAAGGGGTTCAAGAAGGGTTTGAAGGACCAACTAGGGGTTCATGGATGGATTTTGGGGTCTCATTGGCATTGGAAGGGGTTCAAGAAGAGTTTGAAGGACCAACCATGGGTTCATGGATGGATTTTGGGGTCTCATTGGCTTTCAGAAAAGTTTGAGGGACCAATCATGGGTTGGGAGATGGATTTTGGGGTCTCATTGGGTTTGGAAGGGGTTCAAGAAGAGTTTGAAGGACCAACCATGGGTTGGGAGATGGATTTTGGGGTCTCATTGGCTTCCAGAAGACTTTGAGGGAACAACCATGGATGGATAGATGGATTTTGGGGTGTCATTGCCCTTGGAAGGGGTTCAAGAAGGGTTTGAGGGATCAACCATGGGTTCATGGATGGATTTTGGGGTCTCATTGGCATTGGGAGGGGTTCAAGAAGAGTTTGATGGACCAACCATGGGCTTATGGATGGATTTTGGGGTGTCAGTGACCTTGGAAGAGTTTGAAGGACCAACCATGGGTTCAGGGATGGATTTTGGGGTCTCATTGGGGTTTGGGAGGGGTTCCAGAAGATTTTGAAGGACCAACCATGGGTTGGGAGATGGATTTTGGGATCTCATTGGGTTTGGAAGGGGTTCAAGAAGAGTTTGAGGGATCAACCATGGGTTCAGGGATGGATTTTGGGGTGTCATTGGCTTCCAGAAGAGTTTGAGGGATCAACCATGGGTTCAGGGATGGATTTTAGGGTGTCATTGGCTTCCAGAAGACTTTTGAGGGACGACCCATGGGTTCAGGGATGGATTTTGGGGTCTCTTTGGCTTCCAGAAGAGTTTGAGGGACCAACCAGGGGTTCATGGTTGGATTTTGGGGTCTCATTGGGGTTTGAAGGGGTTCAAGAAGAGTTTGAAGGACCAACCATGGGTTGGGAGATGGATTTTGGGGTGTCATTTGCTTTGGAAGAGTTTGAAGGACCAACCATGGGTTCATGGATGGATTTTGGGGTCTCATTGGCTTCCAGAAGAGTTTGAAGGACCAACCATGGATGGATGGATGGATTTTGGGCTGTCATTGCCCTTGGAAGGGGTTCAAGAAGGGTTTGAGGGACCAACCATGGGTTCAGGGATGGATTTTGGGGTCTCATTGGCTTTGGAAGGGGTTCAAGGACCAACCATGGGTTGGGAGATGGATTTTGGGGTCTCATTGGGTTTGGAAGAGTTTGAAGGACCAACCATGGGTTCATGGATGGATTTTGGGGTCTCATTGGCTTCCAGAAGACTTTTGAGGGACAAAACATGGGTTCATGGATGGATTTTGGGGTCTCATTGGGTTTGAAGGGGTTCAAGAAGAGTTTGAAGGACCAACCAGGGGTTGGGAGATGGATTTTGGGGTCTCATTGGCATTGTGAGGGGTTCAAGAAGAGTTTGAAGGACCAACCATGGGTTCATGGATGGATTTTGGGGTGTCATTGGCTTCCAGAAGACTTTGAGGGACCAGCTATGGGTTGGAAGATGGATTTTGGGGTCTCATTGGCTTTGGAAGAACTTCCAGAAGAGTTTGAGGGATCAACCATGGGTTCAGGGATGGATTTTGGGGTCTCATTGGCCTTGGAAGGGGTTCAAGAAGACTTTTGAAGGACCAACCAGGGGTTGGGAGATGGATTTTGAGGTCTAATTGGGTTTGGAAGGGGTTCAAGAAGAGTTTGAAGGACCAACCATGGGTTCATGGATGGATTTTGGGGTCTTATTGACCTTGGAAGAGTTTGAAGGACCAACCATGGGTTCAGAGATGGATTTTGGGGCCTCATTGGCTTCCAGAAGAGTTTGAGGGATCAACCATGGGTTCATGGATGGATTTTGGGGTCTCCTTGGCATTGTGAGGGGTTCAAGAAGATTTTGAAGGACCAACCATGGGTTGGGAGATGGATTTTGGGGTCTCATTGGGGTTTGCAAGGGGTTCAAGAACAGTTTGAGGGACCAACCATGTGTTCATGGATGGATTTTGTGGTCTCATTGACCTTGGAAGAGTTTGAGGGACCAACCAGGGTTCAGGGATGGATTTTGGGGTCTCATTGACCTTGGAAGAGTTTGAGGGACCAACCATGGGTTGGGAGATGGATTTTGGGGTCTCATTGGGTTTGGAAGAGGTTCCAGAAGCCTTGAAGGACCAACCATGGGTTCATGGATGGATTTTGGGGTCTCCTTGGGTTTGGAAGAGCTTCTAGAAGAGTTTTGAAGGACCAACCATGGGTTCATGGATGGATTTGGGGATCTCCTTGGCTTCCAGAAGACTTTTGAAGCCCCAACTCCATCTTCCCCCCCACCCTGACCCCAAGAAGCCCTTTGAGGTGTCCCCATGAGGACCTCCACCCCCCTTCCCACCCTGTCCCACCCCAAAATTGTCCTCCAAGCACCCCCCCACCTGGAGAACGGTGAGTTGGAAGCGAGGGACCTTCTCTGGTCGGGGACAGGAGGCTCGGCGCTGGCGCCCACGGTCACCTCTGGCACCTCCAGGTGGCCCCTCGGGGACAGTGGTGGCCTCAGGGACACGCAGGAAGGACCCTGGGTCTGGGAGGTGGGTGGGTGGGGGGAGAAGATCAGGGGGAGGGGGTGGGTCTTCAGGTGGGAGGGGTGGGGTGGGTGAGGGTGGGGGGGGTGGTAGCTCGGTGGGTGGTGGCATCTCCATGGTTGGTGGCATCTCCATGGCTGGTGGCATCCCTGGAGCTGGTGGCATCCTGGATGGAGGTGGCATCTCCATGGTTGGTGGCATCCCCATGGTTGGTGGCATCCCTGGAGCTGGTGGCATCCCAGATGGAGGTGGCATCCCAGGTGGAGTTGTCATCCCCATGGTTGGTGGCACCTCCATGGTTGGTGGCATCCCTGGAGCTGGTGGCATCCTGGATGGAGGTGGCATCTCCATGGTTGGTGGCATCCCCATGGCTGGTGGCACCTCCATGGCTGGTGGCATCCTGGATGGAGGTGGCATCCCAGGTGGAGGTGGCATCCCCATGGTTGGTGGCATCTCCATGGTTGGTGGCACCTCCATGGTTGGTGGCATCTCCATGGCTGGTGGCATCTCCATGGCTGGTGGCATCCCAGATGGAGGTGGCATCCCCATGGTTGGTGGCATCCCTGGAGCTGGTGGCATCCCAGATGGAGGTGGCATCTCCATGGTTGGTGGCACCTCCATGGTTGGTGGCATCCCTGGAGCTGGCGGCATCCCAGATGGAGGTGGCACTTCCATGGTTGGTGGCATCCTGGATGGAGGTGGCATCCCAGGTGGAGGTGGCATCCCCATGGTTGGTGGCACCTCCATGGCTGGTGGCATCCTGGATGGAGGTGGCATCTCCATGGCTGGTGGCATCCCAGGAGCTGGTGGATTGCCCATGGTTGGTGGCATCCCAGATAGTGGTGGCATCTCCACAGCTGGTGGCATCCCCATGGCTGGTGGCAACCCAGGAGCTGGTGGCATTGCCATTGGTGGTGGCATCCGTGGGGCTGGTGGCATCCCAGTTGGTGGCATCCCAGGAGCTGGTGTTGTCACCCCAGTTGCTGGTGGCATCCCAACTGGTGGTGGCATCCCAGGAGCTGCTGGTGGTGCCCCAGATGGTGGCATCCCAGATGGAGGTGGCATCCCAGATGGTGGTGGCATTCCAACTGGTGGCACCCCAGGAGCTGCTGGTGGTGCCCCAACTGGTGGTGGCACCCCAGATGGAGGTGGCATCCCAGGAGCTGGTGGTGGCATCTCAACTGGTGGCATCCCAGCTGGTGGTGGCACCCCAGGAGCTGTTGGTGGCATCCCAGTTGGTGGTGGCATCTCAACTGGTGGTGGCATCCCAGGAGCTGCTGGTGGTGCCCCAGATGGTGGCATCCCAGCTGCTGGTGGCACCCCAGGAGCTGCTGGTGGCATCCCAACTGGTGGCATCCCAGTTGGTGGTGGCATCCCAGTTGGTGCTGGCATCCCAGGAGCTGCTGGTGGCATCCCAACTGGTGGCACCCTAGCTGCTGGTGGCACCCCAGTTGATGGTGGCACCCCAGTTGGTGGTGGCACCCCAGGAGCTGCTGGTGGCATCCCAGTTGGTGCTGGCATCCCAGGAGCTGCTGGTGGCATCCCAACTGGTGGCACCCCAGCTGCTGGTGGCACCCCAGTTGGTGGTGGCACCCCAGGAGCTGCTGGTGGCATCCCAACAGGTGGCATCCCAGTTGGTGCTGGCATACCAACTGGTGGCATCCCAGCTGCTGGTGGCACCCCAGTTGGTGGTGGAACCCCAGGAGCTGCTGGTGGCATCCCAACTGGTGGCACCCCAGCTGCTGGTGGCATCCCAGTTGGTGGTGGCATCCCAACTGGTGGCACCCCAGCTGCTGGTGGCACCCCAGGAGCTGCTGGTGGCATCCCAACTGGTGGCACCCCAGCTGCTGGTGGCATCCCAGTTGGTGGTGGCATCCCAACTGGTGGCAACCCAGTTGGTGGTGGCACACCAGGACCTACTGGTGGCATCCCAACTGGTGGCACCCCAGCTGCTGGTGGCACCCCAGGAGCTACTGGTGGTGCCCCAGGAGCCACCAGTGGCCGTGCCACCCCCCCCACCAATACCACCCCCTGTCCCCATGTCCCCCCACCCCCCAGCTCCCCATCCCCCCCAGCTGGTGGCACCTCCACCCCCACGCTGGTGGCACCTCCGGTGACATCAGGTGACGTCCCAACCTGTTGACAGAGGTGACACAGTTGGGAGGAGGTCCCACCACCCCCCAAACCACCCCCACCCACCTTGACCACACTGAGGTCCTACCTGCCCTGGGGGGACATTCCAACCCCAAGTTGGGGACCCTCCATCCTGGGGGGGTCTTGGGGACCCCCCTGGGTAGCACCCAAGGAGCTGTGGTACCGGTTCGGGTGCCCCAGTGACACTGTGGGTGGTGGCATCTGGGATGGGTCCAATCTCCATCACCCCATCACCTGTGGAGGACCAACCATGGGGTGGGGGGACGAGATTTTGGGGGGCCACCAAGCCTGGGGGTGGAGTTTGGGGTGGGATGAGGAGTTTTGGGGGGCCACCAAGCTTGAGGGGTGGAGTTTGGGGTGTGGGGAGGAGTTTTGGGGGGCCACCAAGCTTGAGGGGTGGAGTTTGGGGTGGGATGAGGAGTTTTGGGGTTCACCAAGCCTGGGGGTGGAGTTTGGGGTGGGATGAAGAATTTTGGGGTGCCACCAAGCCTGGGGTGGAGTTTGGGGTGGGATGAGGAGTTTTGGGGGGCCACCAAGCTTGAGGGGTGGAGTTTGGGGTGGGATGAGGAGTTTTGGGGTGCCACCAAGCTTGAGGGGTGGAGTTTGGGCTGTGGGGAGGAGTTTTGGGGGGCCACCAAGCTTGAGGGGTGGAGTTTGGGGTGGGATGAGGAGTTTTGGGGTTCACCAAGCCTGGGGGTGGAGTTTGGGGTGGGATGAAGAATTTTGGGGTGCCCCCAAGCCTGGGGTGGAGTTTGGGGTGAGATGAGGAGTTTTGGGGAGCCACCAAGCTTGAGGGGTGGAGTTTGGGGTGTGGGGAGGAGTTTTGGGGTGCCACCAAGCCTGGGGGTGGAGTTTGGGGTGTGGGGAGGAGTTTTGGGGTGCCACCAAGCCTGGGGGTGGAGTTTGGGGTGTGGGGAGGAGTTTTGGGGGCCACCAAGCTTCAGGATGGAGTTTGGGGTGTGGGGAGGAGTTTTGGGGGGCCACCAAGCCTGGGGGTGGAGTTTGGGGTGTGGGGAGGAGTTTTGGGGGGCCACCAAGATTCAGGGGTGGAGTTTGGGCTGTGGGGAGGAGTTTTGGGGGGCCACCAAGCTTGAGGGGTGGAGTTTGGGGTGTGGGGAGGAGTTTTGGGGGGCCACCAAGCTTGAGGGGTGGAGTTTGGGGTGTGGGGAGGAGTTTTGGGGTGCCACCAAGCTTGAGGGGTGGAGTTTGGGGTGGGATGAGGAGTTTTGGGGGGCCACCAAGCTTGAGGGGTGGAGTTTGGGGTGGGATGAGGAGTTTTGGGGGGCCACCAAGCTTGAGGGGTGGAGTTTGGGGTGTGGGGAGGAGTTTTGGGGTTCACCAAGTCTGGGGGTGGAGTTTGGGGTGGGATGAGGAGTTTTGGGGTTCACCAAGCCTGAGGGTGGAGTTTGGGGTGGGATGAAGAATTTTGGGGTGCCCCCAAGCCTGGGGTGGAGTTTGGGGTGAGATGAGGAGTTTTGGGGGGCCACCAAGTTTGAGGGGTGGAGTTTGGAGTGTGGGGAGGAGTTTTGGGGTGCCACCAAGCCTGGGGGTGGAGTTTGGAGTGTGGGGAGGAGTTTTGGGGTGCCACCAAGCCTGGGGGTGGAGTTTGGGGTGTGGGGAGGAGTTTTGGGGGGCCACCAAGCTTCAGGATGGAGTTTGGGGTGTGGGGAGGAGTTTTGGGGGGCCACCAAGCCTGGGGGTGGAGTTTGGGGTGTGGGGAGGAGTTTTGGGGGGCCACCAAGCTTGAGGGGTGGAGTTTGGGGTGTGGGGAGGAGTTTTGGGGGGCCACGAAGCTTGAGGGCTGGAGTTTGGGGTGTGGGGAGGAGTTTTGGGGTGCCACCAAGCCTGGGGGTGGAGTTTGGGGTGTGGGGAGGAGTTTTGGGGGTTCACCAAGCCTGGGGGTGGAGTTTGGGGTGTGGGGAGGAGTTTTGGGGGGCCACCAAGCTTGAGGGGTGGAGTTTGGGGTGGGATGAGGAGTTTTGGGGGGCCACCAAGCCTGGGGGTGAAGTTTGGGGTGGGGTCTCACCGGTGGCAGGAGGTGGTTGGTGGAGGAGCTGCTGCCTGACATGCTGGTCCACCTCAGTGTCCTCATTTTCGGGGCCCCCCCGGCCTTCAGCTTGTTTCTTCTCCCTGGTCTTCTTCACCAGGGTCAAACGGTCCCGGATGGACTTGGCCACCGCTTTGGAGTCGCTCTCGTGGAAGAAGCCAGACTTCACCTGGGGTGGGAGAGGGATTTTGGGGTCTCCTTGGCTTTGGGAGGGGTTCAAGAAGAGTTTGAGGGACCAACCATGGGTTGGGAGATGGATTTGGGGGTCTCATTGGCTTCCAGAAGGGTTTGAAGGACCAACCATGGGTTGGGAGATGGATTTTGGGGTCTCCTTGGCTTTGGAAGGGGTTCAAGAGGACTTTTGATGGACCAACTTTGGGTTCCTGGATGGATTTTGGGGTCTCATTGGTTTCCAGAAGAGTTTGAAGGACCAACCATGGGTTGATGGATGGATTTTGGGGTCTCATTGGGTTTGATGGGGTTCAAGAAGGGTTTGAAGGACCAACCATGGGTTCAGGGATGGATTTTGGGGTCTCCTTGGCTTTGGAAGGGGTTCAAGAGGAGTTTGAGAGACCAACAGTAGGGTTCAAGGGGGATTTTGGTGTCTGCTTGGGTTTGGAAGGGGTTCAAGAAGAGTTTGAGGGACCAACCATGGGTTGGGAGATGGATTTGGGGGTCTCATTGGCTTTGGAAGAGTTTGAAGGACCAACCATGGGTTCATGGATGGATTTTGGGGTCTCATTGGCCTTGGAAGAGTTTGAAGGACCAACCATGGGTTGGGAGATGGATTTTGGGGTCTCCTTGGCTTTGGAAGGGGTTCAAGAGGACTTTTGATGGACCAACTTTGGGTTCCTGGATGGATTTTGGGGTCTCATTGGTTTCCAGAAGAGTTTGAAGGACCAACCATGGGTTGATGGATGGATTTTGGGGTCTCATTGGGTTTGATGGGGTTCAAGAAGGGTTTGAAGGACCAACCATGGGTTCAGGGATGGATTTTGGGGTCCCATTGGCTTTGGAAGGGGTTCAAAAGGAGTTTGAGGGACCAACAGTAGGGTTCAAGGGGGATTTTGGGATCTCCTTGGGTTTGGAAGAGGTTCAAGAAGAGTTTGATGGACCAACCATGAGTAGGTGGGTGGATTTTGGGGTCTCCTTGGGTCTGGAAGGGCTTCCAGAAGGGTTTGAAGGACCAACCATGGGTTGATGGATGGATGTTGAGGTGTTCTTGGCTTCCAGAAGACTTTCGAGGGACCAACCATGGGTTGGGGGATGGATTTTGAGGTGTCATTTGGTTTGGAAGGGGTTCAAGAGGACTTTGAGGGACCAACAGTAGGGTTTAAGGGGGATTTTGTGGTCACCTTGGTCTAGGAAGGGCTTCCAGAAGGGTTTGAAGAACCAACCATGGGTTCATGGATGGATTTTGGGGTCTCATTGGGTTTGAAGGGGTTCAAGAAGGGTTTGAAGGACCAACCATGGGTTGGGAGATGGATTTTGGGGTCTCATTGGGTTTGAAGGGGTTCAAGAAGAGTTTGAAGGACCAACCATGGGTTAGGGGATGGATTTTGGGGTCTCATTGGTTTCCAGAAGACTTTTGAGGGACCAACCATGGGTTGGGAGATGGATTTTGGGGTCTCCTTGGCTTTGGAAGGGGTTCAAGAGGACTTTTGATGGACCAACCATGGGTTCCTGGATGGATTTTGGGGTCTCATTGGCTTTGGAAGAGTTTGAAGGACCAACCATGGGTTCAGGGATGAATTTTGGGGTCTCCTTGACTTCCAGAAGACTCTTGATGACCCAACTCCAACTTCCCCCCCTACCCTGAGCTCCACCATCCCTTTTTGGGGTCTCCCCATGAGGACCTCCACCCCCTAATGTGTCCCCTCCCCACCCAACCCCACCTGCTCACCATCTCATAGGCCACCTCCTCGGGGACATCGGTCTCCAGGTCGAAGCTGAACTCGATGGCCTCGTTGTCCTTGTGTTTCCCCTTCAGCTTCTTGGGGTCTTCAACCCACAACCTCAAGGCCAAGGATGTGTCCCACCCCCCATCCTCCTCTGCCAGCTCCACCCGCAGCCCCGTGTCCTCAGCGAAGAACGAGTGGGCCAGGAGGTCCCGGATGGACAACCTGGGCAGGGGGGAGACCAGGGTGTCACCATGGGGACAGCAGCTTCCAGGAGGCTTTGAGGGACCAACCATGGGTTCATGGATGGATTTTGGGGTCTCCTTGGCTTCCAGAAGACTTTTGAGGGACCAACCATGGGTTCATGGATGGATTTTGGGGTCTCCTTGGCTTCCAGAAGACTTTTGAGGGACCAGCCATGGGTTCATGGATGGATTTTGGGGTGTCATTGGCTTCCAGAAGACTTTTGAGGGACCAACCATGGGTTCATGGATGGATTTTGGGGTCTCATTGGCTTCCAGAAGAGTTTTGAGGGACCAACCATGGGTTCATGGATGGATTTTGGTGTCTCATTGGCTTTGGAAGAGCTTCTAGAAGAGTTTTGATGGACCAACCATGGGTTGGGAGATGGATTTTGGGGTCTCATTGGCTTCCAGAAGAGTTTTGAGGGACCAACCATGGGTTCATGGATGGATTTTGGGGTCTCATTGGCTTTGGAAGAGCTTCTAGAAGAGTTTTGATGGACCAACCATGGGTGCATGGATGGATTTTGGGGTCTCCTTGTCTTCCAGAAGACTTTTGAGGGACAACCCATGGGTTGGGAGATGGATTTTGGGGTCTCATTGGCTTCCAGAAGCCTTTGAGGGACCAACCATGTGTTCATGGATGGATTTTGGGGTCTCATTGGCTTCCAGAAGACTTTTGAGGGACAACCCATGGGTTGGGAGATGGATTTTGGGGTCTCATTGGCTTTGGAAGAGCTTCTAGAACAGTTTTGATGGACCAACCATGGGTTCATGGATGGATTTTGGGGTCTCCTTGGCTTTGGAAGAAGTTCAAGAAGAGTTTGAAGGACCAACCATGGGTTGGGAGATGGATTTTGGGTTGTCCCCATGGTGACCCCATCCCTCGCTTGTCCATGGGGGTGGGGTGACAGGGGGGTGTCCCCAGGGGGAGGGTCCCACCTCTCAGCCTTGTTCTGGCGGATGCAGCCCTCAATGATCTCCTTCACCTCTGGGTCTGTCACCTTCTCGAAGCTGGCAGGCTTGATGCCCTGACGGGAGGGGGACGGTGCCCAGTGAGCTCAACCCCACCCATGAGGTCATCACCCCCACCCATGAGGTCACCACCACCCATGAGGTCATTGTCACCACCCATGAGGTCATCACCCCCACCCATGAGGTCATCACCACCCATGAGGTCACCACCACCCATGAGGTCATCACCCCCACCCATGAGGTCATCACCCCCACCCATGAGGTCACCACCACCCATGAGGTCATCACAACCTCCTATGAGGTCATCAACCCCACCCATGAGGTCATCAAACCCACCCATGAGGTCACCACCACCCATGAGGTCATTGTCACCACCCATGAGGTCATCACCCCCACCCATGAGGTCACCACCACCCATGAGGTCATCACAACCTCATATGAGGTCATCACCCCCACCCATGAGGTCATCACCCCCACCCATGAGGTCACCACCACCCATGAGGTCATTGTCACCACCCATGAGGTCATCACCCCCACCCATGAGGTCACCACCACCCATGAGGTCATCACAACCTCCTATGAGGTCATCAACCCCACCCATGAGGTCATGAAACCCACCCATGAGGTCATCACAACCACCCATGAGGTCATCAAACCCACCCATGAGGTCACCACCACCCATGAGGTCATTGTCACCACCCATGAGGTCATCACCCCCACCCATGAGGTCACCACCACCCATGAGGTCATCACAACCTCATATGAGGTCATCACCCCCACCCATGAGGTCATCAAACCCACCCATGAGGTCACCAACCCCACCCATGAGGTCATCAACCCCACCCATGAGGTCACCAACCCCACCCATGAGGTCGCCACCACCCATGAGGTCATCAAACCCACCCATGAGGTCACCAACCCCACCCATGAGGTCACCAACCCCACCCATGAGGTCATTGCCACCACCCATGAGGTCATCACCCCCACCCATGAGGTCACCACCACCCATGAGGTCATCACAACCTCATATGAGGTCATCACCCCCACCCATGAGGTCATCAAACCCACCCATGAGGTCACCAACCCCACCCATGAGGTCATCAACCCCACCCATGAGGTCACCAACCCCACCCATGAGGTCGCCACCACCCATGAGGTCATCAAACCCACCCATGAGGTCACCAACCCCACCCATGAGGTCATTGCCACCACCCATGAGGTCATCACCCCCACCCATGAGGTCACCACCACCCATGAGGTCATCACAACCTCATATGAGGTCATCACCCCCACCCATGAGGTCATCAAACCCACCCATGAGGTCACCAACCCCACCCATGAGGTCATCACAACAACCCATGAGGTCATTGCCACCACCCATGAGGTCATCACCCCCCACCCATGAGGTCATCACAACCTCATATGAGGTCATCACCCCCACCCATGAGGTCATCAAACCCACCCATGAGGTCATTGCCACCACCCATGAGGTCATCAACCCCACCCATGAGGTCACCACCACCAAAGATCCCACCAATGATGCCACCACCCCCCAAATGATGATCCCAGCACCCCAATGATCCCACCACCACCATGGATGATCCCACCACCCCCCAAATGATGATCCCAGCACCCCAATGATCCCACCACCACCATGGATGATCCCACCACCCCAATGATCCCACCACCACCACCATGGATGATCCCACCACCCTGATGATGCTCCCACCACCCCCTGATGCTCCCACCACCCCCCTAATGCTCCCACCACCCCCCTAATGCTCCCACCACCACCAGGGCTGATCCCACCACCACCATAGACCGATCCCACCACCCCCCTGATGCTCCCACCACCCCCCCAATGATCCCACCACCATGATCCCACCACCCCAATGATCCCACCACCCCAATGATCCCACCACCACCACCATGGATGATCCCACCACCCTGATGATGATCCCACCACCCCTCTGATGCTCCCACCACCCCCTGATGCTCCCACCACCACCATGGATGATCCCACCACCCTGATGATGCTCCCACCACCCCTCTGATGCTCCCACCACCCCCCTAATGCTCCCACCACCACCAGGGCTGATCCCACCACCACCATAGACCCATCCCACCACCCCCCTGATGCTCCCACCACCCCCCTGATGCTCCCACCACCCCCCCAATGATCCCACCACCATGATCCCACCACCACCATGGATGATCCCACCACCCCAGTGATCCCACCACCACCCCAATGATCCCACCAATGATCCCACCACCCCCCTAATGCTCCCACCACCCCCCTAATGCTCCCACCACCACCATAGACCCATCCCACCACCCCAACTCCTGGCCAAGCTGCCCCAGAAGCTCACACTGGTGACCTTCCTGTAGATCTGGGCAGCGTTCTGACACTCTGAGTAGGGGTACTCAGAGGTCCCCATCTCCAACATGCACATGCCAAAGGCGTAGACATCCACCGACTCATCGTACCGCTCCTCATACATCTCCGGCGCCATGAACTCCGGCGTCCCTGTGGAACCTTCTAGATCACCACCACCCATGGGACACCTGGGGATGGTGGGTGGGTGTCCCCTCCCCATGCCATCATCACCCCCAGGTCCTTACCAATGACGCTCTTGGCAAAGGAGGTCCTCATGAGGGTGGCCAAGCCTAAATCACCGATCTTCACCGAGCCGGTGGGGCCGGTGATGAAGATGTTGTCACACTTGAGGTCCCGGTGGATGATGGGTGGGGTTCTGGTGTGGAGGAAGTGGAGGCCCTTCAAGATCTGGCGGCACCAGCTGCGTAGCACCTTGGGTTTCATCACCTTGAACCTCTTGAGGTACCTTCGAGAGAGGGACCAAGCTGTTGAGAGACCCTCAAGGACCACCCCGTTGAGATGTCTCCAAGAGAGGAACCCCATTGAGATGCCTTCAAGAGGAGAAGAATCCGACTGAGACCCTCAAGAACCACCCCTTTGAGATGCCTTCAAGAGAAGAACCACCCCATTGAGATGCCTTCAAGAGAGGAACCACCCCGTTGAGAGACCCTCAAGAACCATGCCATTGAGATGCCTTCAAGAGGAGAAGAATCCCACTGAGACCCTCAAGAACCAACCCATTGAGATGTCTCCAAGAGAGGAACCAACCTATTGAGATGCCTTCAAGAGGAGAAGAATCCCACTGAGACCCTCAAGAACCACCCCATTGAGATGTCTCCAAGAGAGGAACCAACCTATTGAGATGCCTTCAAGAGGAGAAGAACCCCATTGAGACCCTCAAGAACCAACCCATTGAGATGTCTCCAAGAGAGGAACCAACCTATTGAGATGCCTTCAAGAGGAGAAGAATCCCACTGAGACCCTCAAGAACCACCCCATTGAGATGTCTCCAAGAGAGGAACCAACCTATTGAGATGCCTTCAAGAGGAGAAGAATCCCACTGAGACCCTCAAGAACCAACCCATTGAGATGTCTCCAAGAGAGGAACCAACCTATTGAGATGCCTTCAAGAGGAGAAGAATCCCACTGAGACCCTCAAGAACCAACCCATTGAGATGTCTCCAAGAGAGGAACCAACCTATTGAGATGCCTTCAAGAGGAGAAGAATCCCACTGAGACCCTCAAGAACCACCCCATTGAGATGTCTCCAAGAGAGGAACCAACCTATTGAGATGCCTTCAAGAGGAGAAGAACCCCATTGAGACCCTCAAGAACCAACCCATTGAGATGTCTCCAAGAGAGGAACCAACCTATTGAGATGCCTTCAAGAGGAGAAGAACCCCATTGAGACCCTCAAGAACCAACCCATTGAGATGTCTCCAAGAGAGGGACCAACCTGTTGAGATGCCTTCAAGAGGAGAAGAACCCCATTGAGACCCTCAAGAACCAACCCATTGAGATGTCTCCAAGAGAGGAACCAACCTATTGAGATGCCTTCAAGAGGAGAAGAACCCCATTGAGACCCTCAAGAACCAACCCATTGAGATGTCTCCAAGAGAGGAACCAACCTATTGAGATGCCTTCAAGAGGAGAAGAACCCCATTGAGACCCTCAAGAACCAACCCATTGAGATGTCTCCAAGAGAGGAACCAACCTATTGAGATGCCTTCAAGAGGAGAAGAATCCCACTGAGACCCTCAAGAACCACCCCATTGAGATGCCTTCAAGAGAGGAACCAACCCGTTGAGAGACCCTCAAGAACCACCCCATTGAGATGCCTTCAAGAGAGGAACCAACCCGTTGAGAGACCCTCACAAACCACCCCATTGAGATGCCTTCAAGAGGAGAAGAACCCCATTGAGACCCTCAAGAACCACCCCATTGAGATACCTTCAAGAGAAGAACCCCATTGAGACCCTCAAGAACCACCCCATTGAGATGTCTCCAAGACAGGGACCAACCTGTTGAGAGACCCTCAAGGACCACCCCGTTGAGATGCCTTCAAGACGAGAAGAACTAACCCATTGAGATGCCTTCAAGAGAGGAACCAACTCGTTGAGAGACCCTCAAGAACCATCCCATTGAGATGCCTTCAAGAGGAGAAGAACCACCCCATTGAGATGCCTTCAAGAACCATCCCATTGAGATGCCTTCAAGAGGAGAACCAACCCACTGAGATGTCTTCAAGAGAGGAACCACCCCGTTGAGATGCCTTCAAGAGGAAAAGAACCCCATTGAGACCCTCAAGAACCAACCCATTGAGATGTCTCCAAGAACCCCATTGAGATGCCTTCAAGAGGAGAACCAACCCATTGAGATGTCTTCAAGAGAGGAACCCCATTGAGACCCTCAAGAACCATCCCATTGAGACCCTCAAGGACCACCCCATTGAGATGCCTTCAAGAGAAGAACCCCATTGAGACCCTCAAGGACCACCCCATTGAGAGACCTTCAAGAGGAGAAGCACCCCATTGAGATGCCTTCAAGAGGTGAACCAACCTATTGAGATGCCTTCAAGAAGGGAAGAACCACCCCATTGAGAGACCCTCAAGAACTACTCCATTAAGAGACCCTGAAGAGAAGAAACACCCCATCGAGATGCCTTTAAGAGGAGAAGAACCACATTGAGATGCCTTCAAGAGGAGAAGAACCCCACTGAGATGCCTTCAAGAGAGGAACCCACCCATTGAGATGCCTCCAAGAGGAGAATAACCCCATTGAGATGCCTTCAAGAGGAGAACCAACCCATTGAGATGCCTTCAAGAGGAGAACCACCCCATTGAGACCCTCAAGAGGAGAACCCCACTGAGATGCCTTCAAGACAAGAACCCCCCCCCCCATCATGACCACCTCCCTCCTTCCAAAGCCACCCATGGGTGCCCACCCCCTCACCCCCTCACGTTTTGAGGGTGCCAGATGTCATCAGCTCGGTGACCAGGACGATGCACTTCTTGCCCTTGACTGTGGACTCCCAAGAGTCGTAGAACCGGACGATGTTGGGGTGCTGCAACCCCTTGAGCATCTCAGCTTCTTCTTTGAAACGTTGTTGCTCCAACTTGGTCAACTTCCGGTCCTTGGGAAGAGGAAGATGAAGGTAGAAGAGGTGGGAGATCCATGGGTTCCTCATGGATCCTTGGAGCTTCCTTAGAAGAAGCCTCTTGGCCAAGCAAGCCCAGGAGATCTTGAGGAGACCATGGAGGATGAAGGAATTGGATGGGTTTGGGGTGGTGGGTTGAGGTTTGGGGGTGGTTGGTTGAGTATTTGGGGTGGAGGGTTGAGGTTTGAGGGTGGGTGGTTGAGGTTTTGGGGTGGTGGGTTGAGGTTTGGGGTGGTTGGTTGAGGTATTGGGGTGGTGGTTGAGGTTTTGGGGTGGTGGATTGATGTTTGGGGGTGGTGATTGAGGTTTTGGAGTGGTTAGTTGAGGTTTGGGGTGGTTGGTTGACGTTTTGAGGTGGTGGGTTGAGGTTTTAGGGTGATGGTTGAGGTTTTGGGGTGGTTGGTTGAGTATTTGGGGTGGAGGGTTGAGGTTTGAGGGTGGGTGGTTGAGGTTTTGGGGTGGTGGGTTGAGGTTTGGGGTGGTTGGTTGAGGTATTGGGGTGGTGGTTGAGGTTTTGGGGTGGTTGGAGGAGGTTTGGGGGTGGTTGGTTGAGTATTTGGGGTGGTGGGTTGAGGTTTGGGGATGGGTGGTGGATGTTTGGGGGTGGTGATTGAGGTTTTGGAGTGGTTGGTTGAGGTTTGGGGGTGGTGGGTTGAGGTATGAGGGTGGGTGGTTGAGATTTGGGGTGGTTGGTTGACGTTTTGAGGTGGTGGGTTGAGGTTTTAGGGTGATGGTTGAGGTTTGGGGTGGTGGTTGATGTTTGGGGGTGGTGATTGAGGTTTTGGGGTGGTTGGTTGAGGTTTTGGGGTGATGGTTGAGGTCTGAGGGTGGTTGGTTGAGGTTTTGGGGTGATTGGTTGAGGTTTGGGGTGGTTGGTTGAGGTTTTGGGGTGGTGGATTGATGTTTGGGGGTGGTGATTGAGGTTTTGGAGTGGTTAGTTGAGGTTTGGGGTGGTTGGTTGACGTTTTGAGGTGGTGGGTTGAGGTTTTAGGGTGATGGTTGAGGTTTTGGGGTGGTTGGTTGAGTATTTGGGGTGGAGGGTTGAGGTTTGAGGGTGGGTGGTTGAGGTTTTGGGGTGGTGGGTTGAGGTTTGGGGTGGTTGGTTGAGGTATTGGGGTGGTGGTTGAGGTTTTGGGGTGGTTGGAGGAGGTTTGGGGGTGGTTGGTTGAGTATTTGGGGTGGTGGGTTGAGGTTTGGGGATGGGTGGTGGATGTTTGGGGGTGGTGATTGAGGTTTTGGGGTGGTTGGTTGAGGTTTTGGGGTGGTGGGTTGAGGTTTTGGGGTGGTGGGTTGAGGTTTTGGGGTGGTGGCTGAGCTTTGGGGGTGGGTGGTTGATGTTTGGGGGTGGTGATTGAGGTTTTGGAGTGGTTGGTTGAGGTTTTGGGGTGGGTGGTTGAGGTTTGTGGGTGGTGGGTTGAGTATTTGGGGTGGTGGTTGAGGTTTGGGGGGTGGTTGGTTGAGCTTTGGGGGTGGTGGTTGAGGTTTGGGGGTAGTGGGTTGAGGTTTTGGGGTGGTGGTTGAGTATTTGGGGTGGTTGGTTGAGGTTTGGAGTGGTTGGTTGAGCTTTGGGGGTGGGTGGTTGAGGTTTGGGGGTGGTTGGTTGAGGTTTTGGGGTGGTGGTTGAGGTTTGGGGGTGGTGGGTTGAGGTTTTGGGGTGGTGGGTTGAGGTTTGGGGTGGTGGGTTGGTGTTTGGGGGTGGTGGTTGAGGTTTGGGGATGGGTGGTGGGTGTTTGGGGGTGGTTGGTTGAGTATTTGGGGTGGTGGTTGAGGTTTGGGGATGGTGGGTTGAGGTATGAGGGTGGTTGGTTGAGGTTTGGGGTGGTTGGTTGAGGTTTGGGGTGGTGGCTGAGCTTTGGGGGTGGGTGGTTGATGTTTGGGGGTGGTGATTGAGGTTTTCGGGTGGTTGGTTGAGGTTTGGGGGTGGTGATTGAGGTTTTGGGGTGGTTGGTTGAGGTTTTGGGGTGGTTGGTTGAGATTTGGGGTGGTTGGTTGACGTTTTGAGGTGGTGGGTTGAGGTTTTAGGGTGATGGTTGAGGTTTGGGGTGGTGGTTGATGTTTGGGGGTGGTGATTGAGGTTTTGGGGTGGTTGGTTGAGGTTTTGGGGTGATGGTTGAGGTCTGAGGGTGGTTGGTTGAGGTTTTGGGGTGATTGGTTGAGGTTTGGGGTGGTTGGTTGAGGTTTTGGGGTGGTGGATTGATGTTTGGGGGTGGTGATTGAGGTTTTGGAGTGGTTAGTTGAGGTTTGGAGTGGTGGGTTGAGGTTTTGGGGTGGGTGGTTGAGGTTTGGGGTGGTGGGTTTATGTTTGGGGGTGGTGATTGAGGTTTGGAGTGGTTGGTTGAGGTTTTGAGGTGGTGGGTTGAGGTTTTGGGGTGATGGGTTGAGGTTTGGGGTGGTGGGTTGAGGTTTTGGGGTGATGGCTGAGGTCTGAGGGTGGTTGGTTGAGGTTTTGGGGGTGGTGGTTGAGTATTTGGGGTGGTGATTGAGGTTTTGGGGTGGTTGGTTGAGTATTTGGGGTGGTGATTGAGGTTTTGGAGTGGTTGGTTGAGGTTTGTGGGTGGTGGGTTGAGGTTTTGGGGGTCGTTGATTGAGGTTTGGGGGTGGTTGGTTGAGGTTTTGGGGTGGTTGGTTGACGTTTTGAGGTGGTGGGTTGAGGTTTTAGGGTGATGGTTGAGGTTTGGGGTGGTGGTTGATGTTTGGGGGTGGTGATTGAGGTTTTGGGGTGGTTGGTTGAGGTTTTGGGGGTGGTGGGTTGAGGTATGAGGGTGGGTGGTTGAGATTTGGGGTGATTGGTTGAGGTTTGGGGTGGTTGGTTGAGGTTTTGGGGTGGTTGGTTGAGTATTTGGGGTGGTGATTGAGGTTTTGGAGTGGTTGGTTGAGGTTTGTGGGTGGTGGGTTGAGGTTTTGGGGGTCGTTGATTGAGGTTTGGGGGTGGTTGGTTGAGGTTTGGGGGTGGTTGGTTGAGGTTTGGGGTGGTTGGTTGAGGTTTGGGGTGGTTGGTTGAGGTTTTGGGGTGGTTGGTTGAGGTTTGGGGTGGTTGGTTGAGGTTTTGGGGATGGGTGGTGGATGTTTGGGGGTAGTGGTGGAGGTTTGGGGGGATTGGTTGAGGTTTTGGGTGGTTGGTTGAGGTTTGGGGGTGGTTAGTTGAGGTTTAGGGGTGGTGGGTTGAGGTTTTGGGGTGGTGGTTGAGTATTTGGGGTGGTTGGTTGAGGTTTGGAGTGGTTGGTTGAGCTTTGGGGGTGGGTGGTTGAGGTTTGGGGGTGGTTGGTTGAGCTTTGGGGTGACATTGAGTTCTGGAAGGGTCTGTGATGGGTTTGAGGGACCAACCACAGGGTTCATGATGGATTTTGGGGTGACATTGATGTTGTGAAGACCTTGAGATGGGTTTGAGGAGACAACTGTGAGGTTCATGATGGGTTTTTGGGTGACACTGACTTTGGGAAGGGTCTGTGATGGGTTTGAGGTGACAACTGTGAGCTTCATGATGGATTTTGGGGTGACATTGAGTCCTGGAAGGGTTTGAGATGGGTTTGAGGAGCCAACCACAGGGTTCATGATGGGTTTTGGGGTGTCAATGAGTCCTGGAAGGGTCTATGATGGGTTTGAGGGACCAACCACAGGGTTCATGATGGGTTTTGGGGTGTCCCCAACTCTGGAAAGAGCTTGAGGTTGCTTTGAGGGGTCAACCACAGGGTTCACCATGGATTTTGGGGTGACATTGACATTGAGATGGGTTCATGATGGATTTTGGGGTGACATTGAGTTCTGGAAGAGCTTGAGATGGGTTTGAGGGACCAACCACAGGGTTCATGATGGATTTTGGGGTGTCACTGACTTTGGGAAGGGTCTGTGATGGGTTTGAGGTGACAACTGTGAGGTTCATGATGGGTTTTGGGGTGACATTGAGTCCTGGAAGAGCTTGAGATGAGTTTGAGGGACCAACCACAGGGTTCATGATGGGTTTTGGGGTGTCAATGAGTCCTGGAAGGGTCTGTGATGGGTTTGAGGGTTCAACCACAGGGTTCATGATGGGTTTTGGGGTGACATTGAGTCTTGGAAGGGTTCATGATGGACTTGAGGAGCCAACCACAGGGTTCATGATGGATTTTGAGGTGACATTGACATTGAGAATGGTTTGTGATGGGTTTTGGGGTGACATTGAGTCCTGGAAGAGCTTGAGATGGGTTTGAGGGGTCAACCACAGGGTTCATGATGGATTTTGGGGTGACATTGATGTTGTGAAGACCTTGAGATGCGTTTGAGGAGACAACTGTGAGGTTCATGATGGGTTTTGGGGTGACATTGAGTCCTGGAAGGGTCTGTGATGGGTTTGAGGGACCAACCACAGGGTTCATGATGGATTTTGGGGTGTCACTGACTTTGGGAAGGGTCTGTGATGGGTTTGAGGTGACAACTGTGAGGTTCATGATGGGTTTTGGGGTGTCAATGAGTCCTGGAAGGGTCTGTGGTGGGTTTGAGGAGACAACTGTGAGCTTCATGATGGATTTTGGGGTGTCATTGAGTCCTGAAAGGGTCTGTGATGGGTTTGAGGGGTCAACCACAGGGTTCATGGTGGATTTTGGGGGTGACATTGATGTTGTGAAGACCTTGAGATGGGTTTGAGGAGACAACTGTGAGGTTCATGATGGATTTTGGGGTGACATTGAGTCCTGGAAGGGTCTGTGATGGGTTTGAGGGGTCAACCACAGGGTTCAGGATGGATTTTGGGGTGTCAATGAGTCCTGGAATGCTTCAAGATGGACTTGAGGAGCCAACCACAACCTTCCCCATGGATTTTGAGGTCCCATTGCCCCCCAAACCTTCTTCACACCCCATTTTAGACCTCCCCCCACCTCCCCCCTCCCCACCCACCTCCAAGAACCCCCTTTAGATGCTCTCAAGAACCCCCCTTAGATGTTCTCCCACCCCCCTCCACCCCCCTCCAACCCCCCTCCACCCCCCTCCACCCCCCTCCACCCCCCTCCAACCACCTCAGGACCCCCCCCCAAACCCTCAGGACCCCCCTCCAACCCCCTCAGGACCCCCCCAAACCCCCTCTTTTTGGGGAGAGGGGCTTCACCTGCAGCTCACACCAGGCCACCTCCACCCAGGTGTCGGTGTCGAAGCCCTTGAAGACACTCTTGAAGGCCCACGCCCCAACTCCACGTCGAACTTGAGGAACCTCCCCCCAGGGGAGGTGGCCACAGCCTTCATCTCCTCCTCTTCCTCTTCCTCCACCCCTTCCTCCTCCTCCTCTTTCCTCCCTCCTTGGTTTAGGGAGGGTGGGGGGGTGGTGGGGACAACCCCCTCTCCTTCTCCAGCCCCCCTAGATCTTCCTTCATCTTTTGGGGCCCCCCCAAGTTCTGCTTCAGCTTCAGCCTCCTCTTCCTCCTCCTCCTCCAGCAGCTCCACACTCTTCCTGAAGAAGCGTTTTGGGGGGGTGGGGGGGGCCCCCAAATCGGTGGCCATGCTGGGGGGGTGGTGGGGAGGGGTGGTGACCCCCTCCCCCCCCTCCCTAAAGTATGAAGGGGGAGGGGGTGGAATTAGTTGGGGGGGGGGTTGTGGGGGGGTATTGGGGGGTGGGATATTGGGGTGGGATATTGGGGGGTGGGTTATTGGGGGGGGCTATCAGGGGGGTGGGTTATTGGGGGGGTATATTGGTGGGGGGGTGGGATATTTGGGCTGGGGGGGATATTGGGGGGTGGGTTATTGGGGGGGCTATCAGGGGGGTGGGTTATTGGGGGGGTATATTGGTGGGGGGGGTGGGATATTGGGGCTGGGGGGGATATTGGGGGTTATTGGGGGGATATTAGGGGGTGGGTTATTGGGGGGGTGGGTTATTAGAGGGAATATTGGGGGGGTGGGTTATTGGGGGGTGGGGTATTTGGGGTGGGTTATTGGGGGGATATTGGGGGGCTTATTGGGGGGTAGGATATTGGCCCAATATCCTACCCCCCCAATAAGC
>JAJHSY010000086.1:0-31481 GCA_020800305.1 Porphyrio hochstetteri | reverse complement strand
CATCCATCATCCATCATCCATCCATCATCCATCATCCATCCATCATCCATCCATCATCCATCATCCATCCATCATCCATCATCCATCCATCATCCATCATCATCCATCATCCATCATCCATCCATCATCCATCCATCATCCATCCAATCCATCCATCATCATCCATCCATCCATCATCCATATCCATCATCCATCCATCATCCATCACATCATCCATCATCCATCCATCATCCATCATCCATCCATCATCCATCCATCATCATCCATCATCCATCATCCATCCATCATCCATCATCCATCCATCATCCATCCATCATCCATCATCCATCCATCATCCATCCATCATCCATCCATCATCCATCATCCATCCATCATCATCATCCATCCATCATCCATCATCCATCCATCATCCATCATCCATCATCCATCCATCATCCATCATCCATCCATCATCCATCCATCATCCATCATCCATCATCTGCTCCCCCTGGGGGTGCCGCCCGTCCTGCCCCTGTCTGTCTGTCTGTCCGTACCTGCGGTACATCTGCTCCCGCTGGGGGTGCCGCCCGTCCTGCCCCTGTCTGTCTGTCTGTCTGTCCGTACCTGCGGTACATCTGCTCCCCCTGGGGGTGCCGCCCGTCCTGCCCCTGTCTGTCTGTCTGTCTGTCTGTCGTACCTGCGGTACATCTGCTCCCCCTGGGGGTGCCGCCCGTCCTGCCCCTGTCTGTCTGTCTGTCTGTCTGTCCGTCCCTGCGGTACATCTGCTCCCCCTGGGGGTGCCGCCCGTCCTGCCCCTGTCTGTCTGTCTGTCTGTCTGTCCGTACCTGCGGTACATCTGCTCCCCCTGGGGGGGGCCGCCCGTCCTGCCCCTGTCTGTCTGTCTGTCTGTCTGTCCGTACCTGCGGTACATCTGCTCCCCCTGGGGGTGCCGCCCGTCCTGCCCCTGTCTGTCTGTCTGTCTGTCCGTACCTGCGGTACATCTGCTCCCCCTGGGGGTGCCGCCCGTCCTTCAGGCTCTGCACGTCGTTGAAGAGCAGCCGGATCATCCCGTCGGCCTTGTCCAGGTCCCGCTCCACCTCGGCCGCCTTCTGAGCCGGCTTCCCGGCCCCCAGCAGCCGCAGGTCCTGGGGGGGGGGGTCAGGGGTGAGCTGGGGGTGCCCCCCACCCTTTGCCCATCCCCCTGTGCCACCCCGGCCACCCTGTACCCCCCCACTCCCCTGTGCCCCCCTCTGTGCTGGCTTCCCGGCTCCCAGCAGCCGCAGGTCCTGGGGTGGGGGGATCAGGGGTGAGCTGGGGTGCCCCCCAACCCCTGCACCCCAACACCCACACTCCCCTGTGCCCCTCTCTGTGCTGGCTTCCCAACCCCCAGCAGCCACAGGTCCTGGGGTGGGGGGGTGAGGGGCTGGATGGGGCTGTGTCCCAATCCCTTGCCCACCCCCTCTGCCCTGCCCCGTCCCCCCTGTCCCTCTGGTGCCCCCCCTTTAACCCTCCTGTGCCCCCCCTCTGTGCCAGCTTCCTGGCCCCCAGCAGCCAAAGGTCCTGGGGGGTCAGGGTCTGGATGGGGGTGCCCCCCACCCCTCTGTGTGTCCCCCGTGCCTCCCCTGTGCCCCCCCATTTCCCCTCTGTGCCCCCACTCTGCACTGGCTTCCCAGTGCCCTGCAGCAGGATGTCCTGGGATTGGGGGTGTCTAATGCTGGATGGGGCTGCCCCCCACCCCTCTGTGTGTCCCCCGTGCCCCCCCTCTGTGCCACTCTGCACCGGCTTCCCGGCCCCCAGCAGGAGGATGTCCTGGGATGGGGGGGTCAGGGGCTGGATGGGGGTGCCCCTCACCCCCTGCCCACCCCCCTGTGCCCCCCTGTGCCCCCCCGTGCCCCCCCAGCCCCTCACCGCCTGCAGCAGGATGCCCTGGGACAGGGGGGTCAGGGGCTGGATGGGGGTGCCCCCCACCCTTTGCCCATCCCCCTGTGCCCCCCTGTGCCCCCCCGTGCCCCCCCGTGCCCCCCTGTGCCCCCCTGTGCCCCCCCAGCCCCTCACCGCCTGCAGCAGGATGTCCTGGGGTGGGGGGGTCAGGGGCTGGATGGGGGTGCCCCTCACCCCCTGCCCACCCCCCTGTGCCCCCCTGTGCCCCCCCGTGCCCCCCTGTGCCCCCCCAGCCCCTCACCGCCTGCAGCAGCGCGTCCGCCTGGTTGAGCTGCTCCTCACACAGACCCGACTCCATCTGCAGCTTCGTCACCACCCGCTGCAGCCGCTCCAGCCTGGGGGGCACGGGGGGCAGTGAGGGGGGGCAGCTGGGGGGGCACGGGGGGCAGTGAGGGGGGGCAGCTGGGGGGGCACGGGGGGGCAGTGAGGGGGGCAGCTGGGGGGGCACGGGGGGGCAGTGAGGGGGGGCAGCTGGGGGGGGCACGGGGGGCACGGGGGGCAGTGAGGGGGGGCAGCTGGGGGGGCACGGGGGGCACGGGGGGCAGTGAGGGGGGGCAGCTGGGGGGGCACGGGGGGCAGTGAGGGGGGCAGCTGGGGGGGCACGGGGGGCACGGGGGGCAGTGAGGGGGGGCAGCTGGGGGGGCACGGGGGGCACGGGGAGCAGTGAGGGGGGGCAGCTGGGGGGCACGGGGGGCACGGGGGGCAGTGAGGGGGGGCAGCTGGGGGGGCACGGGGGCACGGGGGGCAGTGAGGGGGGGCAGCTGGGGGGCACGGGGGGCACGGGGGGGCAGTGAGGGGGGGCAGCTGGGGGGCACGGGGGGCACGGGGGGCAGTGAGGGGGGGCAGCTGGGGGGTCAGAGGGGGGGCACGGGGGGGTCAGTGAGGGAGGGGCAGCTGGGGGCAGCGCGGGGGGTCAGTGAGGGGGGCACAGGGGGGTCAGCAGGGGGGCATGTGGGAGTCAGTGCAGGGGGCACGGGGGGGGTCAGCGGGGGGAGCACGGGGGGGGCGTCAGTGAGAGGGTCAGTGTGGGGGGACAATGGGGGGGTCAGTGTGGGGGGGTCAGCTGGGCGGCACGGGGGGGTCAGTGCAGGGGAGTCAGCGGGGGGGGGTACAGGGGGGGCACCAGGGCAAATGGGGGTTAGTGTGGGGATCAGTGTGTGGGGGGCATGGGGGGCACAGGGGACACGGGGGGGTCAGTGGGGGGGACACGGGGGGGGTCAGTATGGGGGGCACATGGGGGGGTCAGCGTGGGAGGTGGGGGGGGCACAGGGGGGTCAGCATGTGGGGCACGGGGAGGGTCAGCACGGGGGGCAATCAGGGGTCAGTGGGGAGGGGGCACAGGGGGCAAGGGAGGGTCAGCGTGGGGGGCAATAGGGGGTTGGCATGCAGGCACGGGTCCCATCCTGCCCCACAGCACCCATCCCATCCTGCCCCACGGGCACGGGTCCCATCCTGCCCCATGGACACCAGTCCCACCCTGCCCCACAGCACCCATCCCATCCTGCCCCATGGACACCAGTCCCATCCTGCCCCACGGGCACGGGTCCCATCCTGCCCCACAGCACCCATCCCATCCTGCCCCACGAGCTCAGGTCCCATCCTGCCCCATGGACACCAGTCCCATCCTGCCCCACTGGCATGGGTCCCATCCTGCCCCACAGCACCCATCCCATCCTGCCCCACAGCACCCATCCTGCCCTGCCCCATGGACACCAGTCCCATCCTGCCCCACGGGCATGGGTCCCATCCTGCCCCACAGCACCCATCCCATCCTGCCCCATGGACACCAGTCCCATCCTGCCCCACGGGCACGGGTCCCATCCTGCCCCACAGCACCCATCCCATCCTGCCCCACGGGCACGGGTCCCATCCTGCCCCATGGACACCAGTCCCACCCTGCCCCACAGCACCCATCCCATCCTGCCCCATGGACACCAGTCCCATCCTGCCCCATGGGCACGGGTCCCATCCTGCCCCATGGACACCAGTCCCCATCCTGCCCCACGGGCACGGGTCCCATCCTGCCCCACAGCACCCATCCCATCCTGCCCCATGGACACCAGTCCCATCCTGCCCCACTGGCACTGGTCCCATCCTGCCCCACAGCACCCATCCCATCCTGCCCCACGAGCTCGGGTCCATCCTGCCCCATGGACACCAGTCCCATCCTGCCCCACAGCACCCATCCCATCCTGCCCCACGAGCTCGGGTCCCATCCTGCCCCATGGACACCAGTCCATCCTGCCCCACTGGCACTGGTCCCATCCTGCCCCACAGCACCCATCCCACCTGCCCCATGGATCCCGGTCCTGTCCCACCCCACAGATGCTGGTCCCATCCTGCCCCACAGACACTGGTGCTGCCCCACATGGCACCACCCCACCCCACCCCCCCAGCCCGGGCTCTGTTCCCCCCCAGAGCTGCCGGGGCTCCACCTCTCCCCCCCAGCCCTGTCCTGGTCCTGCTCCCCCCTCCCCTCCCCACCCCATCCCCATCCCCATCCCATCCCCATCCCATCCCCATCCCCATCCCCATCCCCATCCCCATTCCCCATCCCATCCCATCCCCATCCCATCCCATCCCCATCCCATCCCCATCCCATCCCCATCCCCATCCCATCCCCATCCCATCCCATCCCCATCCCCATCCCATCCCCATCCCATCCCCATCCCCATCCCCATCCCCATCCCATTTCCCATCCCCATCCCATCCCAGTTCCATCCCCATCCCAGTTCCCCACCCCACCCTGGTCCTGCTGCCCTTCCCCATCCCTGTTCCCATTCCCCTCCCCATCCTCCTCCACCCTGTCCAGCCCCGTCCCACCCCCACCCCCATGCTCCTCCTCCTCCTCTCCATCCCGCCCAGTCCCACCCCCCGTCCCACCCCCATCCCAGTCCCCATCCCATCCCCATCCTCCTCCTCCCCGTCCCGCCCAGCCCCCCCCCCCGCCCCGTCCCAGTTCCCCATCCCAGTTCCCATCCCACCCCCGTCCCCGCCCGGTGCTGGTGCCGCTCCAGCTCCCAGTGCCGGGTCCCGCCACACGCTGCCCCGGCCTGTGCCGGTGTCCCGCAGGAGCCGGGCGCAGGGCACGGCCACCGCCCCCCACCGCCCCCCATCCCCCGTCCCACCGCCCCCCATCGCCCCCCATCGCCCCCCCAGCCCCCATCCCACCGCCCCCCACCGCCCCCCATCGCCCCCCAGCCCCCCATCCCACCGCCCCCCACCGCCCCCCATCGCCCCCCAGCCCCCATCCCACCGCCCGGGGCTCCGGGGCCGCTGGTTCCTTCCCGGAGGCGCCCGATGACTCAGGCTGCGGCTGCGGCTGCCTCCGGCGGGACGGGGGGGCCGGGACACCCCAACCCGGCACAGCCCAACCTGGCCAAACCCGGCCAAAACCCGGCACAGCCAAACCCGGCACAGCCCAACCCGGCCAAACCCGGCCCAGCCAAACCCGGCCCAGCCCAGTGGTTTGGCCACGCGGTGCCGGAATGGGGCCAGCTCAGCGCCGGTGGCGCTCACCAAAGCTCCAGCATCCCAGCACCCCTTGCCAAGGCCCCAGCACCCCTCACCGACACCCCAGCACCCCTCACCGACACCCCAGCACCCCTTGCCAAGGCCCCAGCACCCATCACCAAGGCCCTGGTACCCCTCACCAACACCCCAGCACCCTTGCCAAGGCCCCGGCACACCCTTGCCAAGGCACTGGCATCCCTCACCAAGGCCCTGGCACCCATCACCGACACCCCAGCACCCCTCACCGACACCCCAGCACCCCTTGCCAAGGCCCCAGCACCCATCACCAAGGCCCTGGTACCCCTCACCAACACCCCAGCACCCTTGCCAAGGCCCCGGCAACCCTTGCCAAGGCACTGGCATCCCTCACCAAGGCCCTGGCACCCATCACCGACACCCCAGCACCCCTCACCGACACCCCAGCACCCCTTGCCAAGGCCCCAGCAACACCCATCACCAAGGCCCTGGTACCCCTCACCGACACCCCAGCACCCCTTGTCAAGGCACTGGCACCCATCACCAAGGCCCTGGTACCCCTCACCGACACCCCAGCACCCCTTGCTGAGGCCCTGTACCCCTCACCGATGCGCCAGAGACGCTCACCAAAGCTTTGGCACCCCTCACCAACACCCCGACAGCCCTCACCAAGGCCGTGGCACCCCTCAAAAAAACCCTGGCACCCCTCACCAAGGCCCTGGCAGCACTTGCCAATGAAGCCCCCCACCCCTGGCTGACGAAGCCCCCCCCCCCCCGGCCGCTGAAGCCCCCCCACCCCTGGCCGATGAAACCCCCCACCCCTGGCTGATGAAGCCCCCCACCCCTGGGCGCTGAAGCCCCCCACCCCTGGCCGATGAAACCCCCCCACCCCGGCTGATGAACCCCCCACCCCTGGCCGATGAAACCCCCCACCCCTGGGCACTGAAGCCCCCCACCCCTGGCCGCTGAAGCCCCCAGCCCTGGCTGCTGAACCCCCCAGCCCCGGGCGCTGAAGGCCCCCACCCCGGGCGCTGAAGCCCCCACCCCTGGCTGCTGAAGCCCCCAGCCCCCCACTCGCCTCTGGCACTCCGCACGCAGCAGCCGCTCGCGCTCCAGCACAGCCCCGTGCAGGCGGCCCCACTCCTGCTCCACGTCCAGGGGGTGGTACCCGGGGGGCACCTTCAGCTGCCCCGCCTGCACCGCGCCCTGCGCCCCCAGACCCCCGCGTCAGGGGGGCTCAGCGGCGCCGCCACGGGGGGAAACCCTCCCGGGAGCCCCCAGCACCCCCGGGAGCCCCCAGGATTCACCCAGCCCCCCCAGGACCCCCAGGATTCACCCAGCCCCCCCAGGACCCCCCAGGATTCACCCAGCACCCCGGGACTCCCCAGTCCCCCAGGACCTCCCCCCAGCCCCTGGGACCCCCCCAGCTCCCCCAGCCCCCAGGACCCCCCAGCCCCCTGTCCCCCAGCATCCCCAATCCCCCAGCTCCCTCTGGCCCCCCAGGACTCCCCCAGCCCCCTGGGACCCCCCCAGGCCTCCCCAGGCCCCCCAACATCCTCAATCCCCCACCTTTCCAGGACCTCCCAGCCCCCTGGGACCCCCTCCATTCCCTGGGACCCCCCAGCTTCCCCAGGCCCCCAGGACTCCCCCAGCCCTCTGGGACACCCCCCAGGCCTCCCCAGGCCCCCCAACATCCCCAATCCCTCACCTTCCCAGGCTCCCAGGACCTCCCAGCCCCCTGGGACCTCCTCCATCCCCTGGGACCCCCCAGCCCCGTGACCTCCCAGCTTCCCCAGCATCCCCAGCCCCACAGGACCCCCTTGGTCCCCGAGCATCCCCAATCCCCCAGCCCCCCCAGGAAACCCCAGCCCCCTGTGACCTCCCAGCTCCCCAGCATCCCCAGCCCCCCAGGACCCCCTTGGTCCCCCAGCGTCCCCAATCCCCCAGCCCCCTCTGGCCCCCCAGGACCCCCCCAGCCCCCTGGGACCTCCCAGCTCCCCAGCATCCCCAGCCCCCCAGGACCCCCTTGGTCCCCGAGCATCCCCAATCCCCCAGCCCCCCCAGGACCCCCCCAGCCCGCTGTGACCTCCCAGCTCCCCAGCATCCCCAGCCCCCCAGGCCTCACCCTGGTCCCCCAGCATCCCCAATCCCCCAGCCCCTCTGGCCCCCCAGGACCCCCAGCCGCTCACCTCCAGCGCCTGGAAGATGCCCTTGGAGCGGCTCTTGTCGGCCTCCTTGGCCGGCAGCTCCGTCTCCTTGAACTTCAGGAACTGGCGCCACAGGATCTGCCGGGGGGGTTGGGGTGATGGGGGTACAGCAGGCACCGTGACCCCAGGCACCCTGACCCCCAGGGACCGTGACCCCCCTGCAGCAGGGACCCCCAGGGACCATGACCCCCAGGGACCATGACCCCCAGGCACTGTGACCCCCAGGCACCCTGACCCCCAGGCACCGTGACCCCCCCTGCAGCAGGGACCCCCAGGCACCGTGACCCCCCTGCAGCAGGGACCCCCAGGCACCCTGACCCCCAGGGACTGTGACCCCCAGGCACCATGACCCCCCCTGCAGCAGGGACCCCCAGGCACTGTGACCCCCCGGCACCGTGACCCCCAGGCACCCTGATCCCCAGGGACTGTGGCCCCCCCTGCAGCAGGGACCCCCAGGCACCATGACCCCCAGGGACTGTGACCCCCAGGCACCCTGACCCCCAGGGACTGTGACCCCCAGGCACCGTGACCCCCCCTGCAGCAGGGACCCCCAGGCACCATGACCCCCCAGGCACCCTGACCCCCAGGCACCGTGACCCCCCTGCAGCAGGGACCCCCAGGGACTGTGACCCCCAGGGACCACGACCCCCAGGCACTGTGACCCCCCTGCATCAGGGACCCCCAGGCACCGTGACCCCCCCTGCAGCAGGGACCCCCAGGCACCCTGATCCCCAGGCACCGTGACCCCCAGGCACTCTGACCCCCAGGCACCGTGACCCCCCTGCAGCAGGGACCCCCAGGCACCGTGACCCCCCCTGCAGCAGGGACCCCCAGGCACCATGACCCCCAGGCACCCTGACCCCCAGGCACCACGAACCCCCCTGCAGCAGGGACCCCCAGGCACCCTGATCCCCAGGCACCGTGACCCCCCTGCAGCAGGGACCCCCAGGGACTGTGACCCCCAGGGACCACGACCCCCAGGCACTGTGACCCCCCTGCATCAGGGACCCCCAGGCACCGTGACCCCCCCCTGCAGCAGGGACCCCCAGGCACCCTGATCCCCAGGCACCGTGACCCCCAGGCACTCTGACCCCCCAGGCACCGTGACCCCCCTGCAGCAGGGACCCCCAGGCACCACGACCCCCAGGGACCACGACCCCCAGGCACTGTGACCCCCAGGCACCCTGACCCCCCCTGCAGCAGGGACCCCCAGGCACCACGACCCCCCCTGCAGCAGGGACCCCCAGGCACCCTGACCCCCAGGGACCATGACCCCCAGGGACTGTGACCCCCCTGCAGCAGGGACCCCCAGGGACCACGACCCCCAGGCACTTTTACCCCCCTGCAGCAGGGACCCCCAGGCACCGTGACCCCCAGGACCCCCGCTGCAGCAGGGACCCCCAGGCACCCTGACCCCCAGGGACCACGACCCCCAGGGACTGTGACCCCCAGGCACTCTGACCCCCCCTGCGGCAGGGACCCCCAGGCACCCTGACCCCCAGGGACTCTGACCCCCAGGGACCACGACCCCCACTGCAGCAGGGACCCCCAGGCTCTGTGACCCCCAGGGACCCTGACCCCCCCTGCAGCAGGGACCCCCAGGCTCTGTGACCCCCCACATCAGGGACCCCCTCCTGCCCCCCAGACCCCTCTGTGTGCCCCTCCCAGCAGCTGGTGGGGCCGGGGGGGCTCAGCCGGGGCTGTGCAGGGTGGGGCGGGAGGGGGCGGCTGTGGCAGTGTGTCCCCCCCTCAGCCCCCCTTCCCGGCGCTGGCAGGAGGCACCGGGCGCCGTTTGGCACCGGGACTCGGGCGCGGCTGGAAGGGCTGAGTCAGAGCCGGGGGGGGGGCCCCTCCCTGCCGGGGGCTGGCACTGAGCCCCCCCACAGCCCACCACAGCCCCCTGCCCGGGGCCCCCTCCCTGCCGGGGGCTGGCACCGAGCCCCCCCCCACAGCCCCCCACAGCCCCCTGCCCGGGGCTGGCACCGAGCCCCCCCCAGCAACCCCCCACAGCCCCCTGCCCAGCCCTGGCACAGAGCCCCCCCACAGCCCCCTGCCTGGGGCTCTGGCACCGAGCCCCCCCCCCACAGCCCCCCCCACAGCCCCCTGCCCGGGGCCCCTCCCTGCCCGGCCCTGGCACCGAGCCCCCCCCCCCAGCAACCCCCACAGCCCCCTGCCCGGGGCCCCCTCCCTGCCCAGGGCTGGCACCGAGCCCCCCCACAGCCCCCAGCCCCCTGCCCAGCCCTGGCACTGAGCCCCCCCACAGCCCCCTGCCCAGCCCTGGCACCGAGCCCCCCCGCAGCCCCCTGTCTGGGGCTCTGGCACCAAGACCGCCCCACAGCCCCCCCCCACAACCCCCTGCCCGGGGCTCCCCAGCCCTGGCACCAAGACCCCCCCACAGCCCCCTGCCAGGGGCCACCTCCCTGCCCAGGGGGTCCCCAGCCCTGGCACTGAGCACCCCCGACCTGGGCCCCACCATGTGACCATCCCCGGCACCATCCCAGGGTCCATCCCGGGCCCCATCCCATCCCAGCACCATCCCAGGGACCATCTGGGCACCATCCCAGCAACCTTCCCTCTGACCATCCCAAGGACCATCCCGGGCACCACCCCTGGGGGACCACCCTGGGCACTGTCCCAGGGACCATCCCAGGCCCCATCCCATCCTGGGCCCCATCCCAGGGACCACCCTGGGGACCACCCTGAGCACTGTCCCAGGGACCATCCCAGGCCCCATCCCATCCTGGGCCCCATCCCAGGGACCACCCTGGGGACCACCCTGGGCACTGTCCCAGGGACCATCCCAGGCCCTATCCCATCCTGGGCCCCATCCCAGGGACCACCCTGGGGACCACCCCTGGGCACTGTCCCAGGGACCATCCCAGGCCCCATCCCATCCTGGGCCCCATCCCAGGGACCATCCTGGGGACCACCCTGAGCACTGTCCCAGGGACCATCCCAGGCCCCATCCCATCCTGGGCCCCATCCCAGGGACCACCCTGGGGACCACCCTGGGCACTGTCCCAGGGACCATCCCAGGCCCCATCCCATCCTGGGCCCCATCCCAGGGACCACCCTGGGGACCACCCTGAGCACTGTCCCAGGGACCATCCCAGGCCCCATCCCAGGGACCACCCTGGGGACCACCCTGGGCACTGTCCCAGGGACCATCCCAGGCCCCATCCCATCCTGGGCCCCATCCCAGGGACCATCCTGGGGACCACCCTGAGCACTGTCCCAGGGACCATCCCAGGCCCCATCCCATCCTGGGCCCCATCCCAGGGACCACCCTGGGGACCACCCTGGGCACTGTCCCAGGGACCATCCCAGGCCCTATCCCATCCTGGGCCCCATCCCAGGGACCACCCTGGGGACCACCCTGGGCACTGTCCCAGGGACCATCCCAGGCCCCATCCCATCCTGGGCCCCATCCCAGGGGACCATCCTGGGGACCACCCTGAGCACTGTCCCAGGGACCATCCCAGGCCCCATCCCATCCTGGGCCCCATCCCAGGGACCACCCTGGGGACCACCCTGGGCACTGTCCCAGGGACCATCCCAGGCCCCATCCCAGGGACCACCCTGGGGACCACCCTGGGCACTGTCCCAGGGACCATCCCAGGCCCCATCCCATCCTGGGCCCCATCCCAGGGACCACCCTGGGGACCACCCTGGGCACTGTCCCAGGGACCATCCCAGGCCCCATCCCATCCCGGGCCCCATCCCAGGGACCCACCCTGGGGACCACCCTGGGCACTGTCCCAGGGACCATCCCAGGCCCCATCCCATCCTGGGCCCCATCCCAGGGACCACCCTGGGGACCACCCTGGGCACTGTCCCAGGGACCATCCCAGGCCCCATCCCATCCCGGGCCCCCATCCCAGGGACCACCCTGGGGACCACCCTGGGCACTGTCCCAGGGACCATCCTGGGCCCCATCCCCTCCCAGGGACCATCCCGGGGACCATCCCGGGGACCATCCTGGGGACCGCCCTGAGCACTGTCCAAGGGATCATCCCAAGCCCCACCCATGGCACATCCCAGCCACTATCCCAGGGACCATCCCAGGCCCCATCCTGGGTACCACACCGGGTACCACCCTGGGCCCCATTCCGGTCCCAGGCACCATCCCAGCGACCAGGCCCCACCCATGGCACATCCCGGGCCCCATCCCATCCCATCCCATCCCATCCCATCCTGGCGGCCTCACCTCGACCTCCTCGTAAGGTGCTGGGGAGGCGGCGCTCCTGGCAGAGCGCCGTGTGCTGCCGGAGCCACTGCAGCAGCAGCGTCACCACCTCGTAGTACTCCTGCCAGCGCAGCTGCAGCTCCTGCCCGGGCACAGCAGCGTGGGTGGGGAGGGGGGCTCGGCGCGCCCCGCGCCCCCCAGCCCCGGCCCCCCGCTCACGTTGGCCTTGGCGCCGTCCTGCGGGTCGGGCAGGCGCGGCATCGCGTCGTACAGCGACGACACGTACGTGATGATGGACTTCTCGTCCGGCTGCGCCACGTCCACGTCTGCGGGATGATGGACTTCTCGTCCGGCTGCGCCACGTCCACGTCTGCGGGGAGGGGGGCTCGGCACCCATCGCTGACACCCCCAGCCACGGCAGCCCCCGCGCCCCCCAGCACCCCCAGCCACGGCAGCCCCAGCCACGGCACCCCCAGTCCCAGCGCCCCCAGTCCCAGCACCCCCCAGCCACGGCACCCCCAGTCCCGGCACCCCCAGTCCCAGCACCCCCAACAACCCCCAGTCCCAGCACCCCCAGTCCCGGCACCCCAGTCCCAGCACCCCCAGTCCCAGCACCCCCAGCCACGGCACCCCCAGTGCCCCCAGCACCCCCAGTCCCAGCACCCCCCAGCCACGGCACCCCCAGCCACGGCACCCCCCAGTCCCAGCACCCCCAGTCCCGGCACCCCCAGCCACGGCACCCCCAGTCCCAGCACCCCCAGTCCCAGCACCACCAGTCCCAGCACCACCAGCCATGGCAGCCCCCGCGCCCCCAGCACCCCCAGTCCCAGCACCCCCAACAACCCCAGTCCCAGCACCCCCAGTAATGGCAGCCCCAGTCCCAGCACCACCAGTCCCAGCACCCCCAGTCCCAGCACCCCCAGCCACGGCACCCCCAACAACCCCCAGCCACAGCCCCCCCAGCATCGCCCCCCAGCATCACCCCCCATTCCAGCACCCCCAACATCACCCCTCAGCATAGCCCCCCCATCCCCAGCACCATCCCCAAGCACCCCCAGCCCCAGCCCCCCCCCAGATCCAGCACCCCCCAGCCCCAGCCCCCCCCCAGCCCCAGCACCTTCAGGGTCCAGCAGCCCGCGTCACCCCCAGGCCCCCCCAGCCCCCCATGCCCAGCCCCCCCATGCCCAGCTCCCCCATTCCCAGCCCCCCGTCCCAGCACCTTCGGGGTCCAGCAGCCGCGTCACCCCCAGGCCCCCCAGCCCCCCATGCCCAGCCCCCCATGCCCAGCTCCCCCATTCCCAGCACCCCGTCCCAGCACCTTCGGGGTCCAGCAGCCGCGTCACCCCCAGGCCCCCCGAGTCCCCCCATGCCCAGCCCCCCCAGGGCCCCCCATTCCCAGCCCCCCCAGCCCCCCCATTCCCAGCACCCCCAGCCCCCCCATTCCCAGCCCCCCCAGCCCCCCCCATTCCCAGCACCCCCAGGCCCAGCCCCCCGTCCCAGCACCTTCGGGGTCCAGCAGCCGCGTCACCCCCCAGGAACCCCAGCCCCAGCCCCCCCAGCCCCCCCAGCACCCCCATTCCCAGCCCCCCCATTCCCAGCCCCCCGTCCCAGCACCTTCGGGGTCCAGCAGCCGCGTCACCCCCAGGTCCCTCTCGGCCACGGCAAAGGCCTGTTCCAGGTTCTGCAGGTTGCTCTGCCGGTACACGCGGCTCATGTCCACCAGCATCGGCCTGAGGGATGGGCAGGGGGCTCAGGGGGCAGCTCTGCCAGGACCCCACACTGCATCCCCCACCCATCCCATCCCATCCCATCCCCACCCCCATCCCATCCCCACCCCATCCCATCCCCATCCCCATCCCCATCCCATCCCCTCCCATCCCCATCCCCATCCCCATCCCATCCCATCCCCATCCCATCCCCAATCCCATCCCATCCCCATCCCCATCCCATCCCCTCCCATCCCCATCCCCATCCATCCCATCCCCATCCCCATCCCCATCCCATCCCCATCCCCATCCATCCCCTCCCATCCCCATCCCCATCCCCATCCCATCCCCATCCCCATCCCATCCCCATCCCCATCCCATCCCCATCCCATCCCCATCCCATCCCCTCCCATCCCCATCCCATCCCATCCCATCCCCATCCCCATCCCATCCCCTCCAATCCCCATCCCCATCCCCATCCCCATCCCCATCCCATCCCATCCCACCCCCATCCCATCCCATCCCCATCCCCATCCCATCCCATCCCATCCCATCCCCATCCCATCCCCCCCCATCCCATCCCATCCCATCCCCATCCCATCCCCATCCCATCCCCATCCCATCCCCACCCACACCAGATGCCCCAGGGGACTCAGCACCCACCTTACCCCCCCATCCTCATCCATCCCCATCCCGGGATGGCACCATCACCACACCACCACACGTGCCACCGTGTGCTGGGGCGTGCCAGGAGCGCCTGTCCCCCATCACCCCCCCACCCCCCATCACCCCCCATCCCTCCCATCCCCCATCACCCCACATCATCCCCCCCCAATCACCCCCTATCACCCCCCATCCCTCCCATCCCCCATCACCCCACATCATCCCCCCCAATCACCCCCCATCACCCCCCATCCCTCCCATCCCCCATCACCCCACATCATCACCCCCCAATCACCCCCTATCACCCCCCATCCCTCCCATCCCCCATCACCCCACATCATCCCCCCCCCATCACCCCCACCCCAATCACCCCTATCACCCCCCATCATCACCCCCCATCATCACCACCCATCACCCCCACCCCCATCACCCCCCTATCACCCCCTATCAACCCCCATCCCCTCCCATCCCCCATCACCCCCCATCACCCCCCCCAATCACCCCCTATCACCCCCCATCATCACCCCCCATCATCACCCCCACCCCAATCACCCCCCATCAGCCCCCATCATCACCCCCCAATCACCCCCATCACCCCCCACCCCTCCCATCCCCCATCGCTCCCCATCACCCCCCATCAGCCCATCATCACCCCCCAATCACCCCCTATCATCCCCCATCCCTCCCACCCCCCATCACCCCCATCATCACCCACCCATCACCCCCACCCCCATCACCCCCCCATCAGCCCCCATCCTCACCCCCCAATCACCCCCCATCATCCCTCCCCATCACCCCCACCCCAATCACCCCCTATCACCCCCCATCACCCCCCATCATCACCCCCACCCCAATCACCCCCACCCCAATCACCCCCCATCATCCCCCCATCACCCCCCACCCCTCCCATCCCCCATCACTCCCCATCCTCCCCCCGTCCCCCCCCATCCCCCATCACCCCCCATCACCCCCCATCATCACCACCCATCACCCCCACCCCCATCACCCCCCATCATCCCCCAATCATCCCCCATCACCCCCACCCCCATCATCCCCCATCATCACCCCCCATCACCCCCCATCATCACCCCCCATCATCCCCCATCACCCCCCATCACCCCCCATCCCTCCCATCCCCCATCACCCCCCATCCCCCCCACCCCAATCACCCCCTATCACCCCCCATCCCTCCCATCCCCCATCACCCCCCATCACCCCCCCATCACCCCCCATCCCTCCCATCCCCCATCACTCCCCATCACCCCCCATCACCCCCCATCCCCCCCACCCCAATCACCCCCTACCACCCCCCATCCCTCCCATCCCCCATCACCCCCCATCACCCCCCATCCCTCCCATCCCCCATCACCCCCCATCACCCCCCATCACCCCCATCCCCCCCATCCCCCCCGCCCGCCGCGGGCCGGGCCGCACTTGTGCCGGTGGATGATGGCGTTGAAGAGGCGGCCGTCGCGCCAGCTGGTGGTGAAGTTGTCGCAGCGCAGCCCCTGGTAATCCTCCACCATCCGCTGCGACCAGAGCAGCAGCTTCTCCTTGGCCGTCATGTCCTCCGACTGCCCCGACACCTGGATGTCCGAGATCTGCGGCACGGGCGGGGGGCTCAGGGGGGGCCCAGCGCTGCCGGGACCCTGCGCCGGGAGCGGGGACCCCACACAGCATCGCCCACCCCATCTCATCCCATCCCACCCCATCCCCATCCCATCCCCATCCCATCCCACCCCATCCCATCCCCATCCCTCCCCCTCCCCATCCCATCCCATCCCCATCCCCATCCCCATCCCATCCCCACCCCATCCCACCCCATCCCCATCCCATCCCCATCCCATCCCTCCCCATCCCACCCGATCCCATCCCACCCCATCCCATCCCCATCCCTCCCCCTCCCCATCCCATCCCATCCCCATCCCCACCCCATCCCCATCCCATCCCATCCCCACCCCACCCCATCCCACCCCCTCATCCCCATCCCATTCCATCCCCATCCCCATCCCATCCCATCCCCACCCCATCCCCATCCCATCCCCATCCCACCCCCATCCCATCCCATCCCCATCCCCATCCCACCCCCATCCCATCCCATTCCATCCCCATCCCCATCCCATTCCATCCCCACCCCATCCCCATCCCCATCCCATCCCACCCCCTCCCCCATCCCCATTCCCATCCCTCCCCCGGGCACAGGGGGGTGTCGGGACCCCCCATGGCCCCCCCAGCCATCCCCCCCCGACCTGGAAGTGCAGGATGATGGTCCAGATGAGCCCCAGGGTCAGCTTGGGGTTCCCGTCGGCGATGTCATCGTTCCGGATGTTCACCAGCTTCACCTGCGGCACAGGGTGGGGGGGGGATGTGGTGAGGGCGGCGCTGGGGGGTCCCAGGGGGGTTCCCAGGGGGGTCCCACCGCCCAGCCAGCCCCCCCCACCCCTCACCTGGCGATGCCTCAGGTAGTCCAGGGCGATCTGCACGTTCTGCAGCTTGTGGAAGCGCATCCGGCCCTTCTCCCGGGGCTGCGGGAGAGCGCGGTGAGCCGCGGCACGCGCCGGCGTGGCACGGCGTGGTGTGGCTCCCCAGGACCCCAGCACCCGCCTCGCGCCCCCATCACACTCCCAGCACCCCCCTCGCACCCCCAGCACTCCCCCCAGCACCCCCATCACTGCCATCACCCCCCCGGCACCCGCCGTCACCCCCCGCCATGCGCCGGCCCGGCCGCTCCCGGTGCCGCCCGCGCCGGTGCCGCCCGCCCACCGCACTTTGGCCCCGTCGCGCCGGGAGGGGGACGGATTCGGCTGCCGGTTGGGACACGTCACCCACCCCGGTTGGGACACGTCACCCACCCGGCATCACCAGCGCCGGGCTGGGCATGGTGAGTGCCAGAGCGTGAGGGATCGGCCCAGCTGCTGGCACCGGCTGTGCCAGGACACCGAACCCCCAGCACTGCCCGGCACAAAGCCTGGTGGCTGCCCACACCGGTGGGACCGGCAAGGGGATGGTGGGCACCGGCCACACCATTGCCACAGGGTCCTGGTGCCGGAATGGAGCCTGTGGCACGGTCACGGCACTCGGCACCACAGCCGCTGCCTGGGGTGGCCGTGCCCAGCCGGCCCCAGGCCAAGCTGCCGCGGAGCCCCCCAGCCTTCCCCGGCATCAGGGGGTGTGGATGTGCCAGGAAACCCCCGGCCCGGCGCGGGGGGCTGCGGGCAGGAAGCGCCGGCGGCACCGAACAATGGTGAGCGCGACGGCCGCGGCACCGCATCCTGCGCCTGCCCGGCACCGGCCCCACGGCGCTGGCACAGCCCAGCCACGCTCGGCCACCAGCATCCCCAGCACCCCCTAACGCCCTTCGCCAGCTCCGTGCCACCCTCCGGCCTGCGGCGAGGCCGTGCCGGCACACGGCTCTCCGGCACCATCCGCTCTGCCCGGCGGCAGGGAGCCGGTGCCACCGTGCTGGTGAACTCCCCTCCCCAAACCCCCTGCCCCAGGGCAGTGCCTGCCCGCTCCCCACGCTCTCCAGCACGGTGTGTGCTGGTGGTGATAGCCGGGGAGCCCCGGAGCTCCCATGTGCCACGTGGTGACGCCGATGGCCACAGCGCCATCGCCCTGTGCGGCATCCCCAGGGAGCCAGGGGGGTGCCACGTGTCCTGTCTCACCCGCAGTGCCAGGACTCTGAGAGCCCAGCCCCATGGCACAGCTCCCGGTGATGCCGTGCTCCGTCACCCGGTGCTGGGGTACCCGGGATGCTGTGGCACCCAGGATGCTGGGGTACCTGGGACGCTGGGGTACCCGGGATGCTGGGGCACCCAGGATGCTGGGGTACCTGGGACGCTGGGGTACCCAGGATGCTGGGGCACCCAGGATGCTGTGGTACCCAGGACGCTGGGGGACCTGATGCTGTGGTACCCAGGATGCTGTGGCACCTGGGACACTGGGGTACCCGGGATGCTGGGGCACCCAGGATGCTGGGGTACCAGAGACGCTGGGGTACCCAGGATGCTGTGGCACCCCAGGACGCTGTGGCACCCAGGACGCTGGGGGACCTGATGCTGTGGTACCCAGGATGCTGTGGCACCTGGGACGCTGGGGTACCCGGGACGCTGGGGCACCCGGGATGCTGGGGTACCTGAGATGCTGGGGCACCCGGGATGCTGGGGCAACCCGGGATGCTGGGGCACCGGGGATGCTCAGGTACCCAGGATGCTCAGGTACCCAGGATGCCGGGGTACCTGAGATGCTGGGGCACCCGGGACGCTGGGGCACCCGGGATGCTGGGGTACCTGAGATGCTGGGGTACTCGGATGCTGGGGGTACCCGGGATGCCTGGGGCACCTGAGACACTGTGGTTCCCCGGGATGCTGGGGCACCCGAGATGCTGTGGCACCCAGGATGCCAGGGTACCCGGGCTGCTGGGGTACCCAGGATCCTGAGGCACCCGGGACGCTGTGGCACCTGATGCTGGGGTACCCAGGACGCTGTGGCACCCGGGACACTGTGGTACCCGGGACACTGTGGCACCCAGGATGCTCTGGCATCCAGGATGCTGGGGTACCCAGGACACTGTGGTACCCAGGACGCTGTGGTACCCAGGACGCTGTGGTACCCAGGATGCTCGGGCATCCAGGATGCTGGGGTACCCAGGACGCTGTGGTACCCAGGACACTGTGGCGCCCATGATGCTGGGGCACCCAGGATGCCAGGGTACCTGAGATGCTGGGGTACTCGGGATGCTGTGGTACCCGGGATGCTGTGGCACCAGGGATGCTGTGGCACCTGGGACGCTGTGGCACCCGGGATGCTGTGGCACCCAGGATGCCGGGGTACCTGAGATGCTGGGGCACCTGGGATGCTGTGGCATCCAGGATGCTGGGGCACCCAGGATGCTGAGGTACCCAGGACGCTGTGGCACCCGAGATGCTGTGGTACCCAGGACTCCACGGCGGCTCCCCCCGCGCCGCAGCATGCCTCGACGCCTCTCCTCCGCGCCGGGTCACCGCCGCCGCCACCGGAGCGGGCTGGCGGCACAACCAACCAACCAACCAACCACGTCCCGGTCGGGGACCATGCGGCACAAACCACTCACCAACCGCAACTTCCTGAGCAGGTCGCGCTCCCTCGGCTGCGCCGCCCCAGCGCCACGGGGCAGGAGGCCGAGCCGGCGCCGCGCGGTGAGCCGGAGCCGGGAAGCAGAGAGGGCACCAAAGCAAAGAGACGGCCGGCGTTAGAGGCCGTGCCAGGGGCTGGGGACGGGGCTGCGGCATGGGGGGCTGGGGCAGGGGGTGTTTTGGGGTGGGGGATGCAGGCAGGTGGGTGCAGGGGGTGCCGGCAGCGGGGTGCAGGGGGTGCCGGGAGCGCAGCGGCGGCGGCGGCGGCGTGGCACCTACCAGCGTGTCCCCCGACAGCACCTCCAGCAGCGAGATGAGGTTGTGGCCGTCCCGCAGGTCCTCGTACAGGTCGTTGACATGGCGCTGCGCCTGCGGGCACCACGCGGCGTCACCGGCACGGCCGCGGCACCTGGCACCGCACCGCCCTCCCCAGAGCCACGGGAGACCCCCCAACACCCCCCTACCCACCCCAGCCCAAGCAGAGGGTGCTCAGGAGCATCCCTGGTACCCCCAGGGAGCAGCCCCCAGGCTGTGCCCCCCTCCCCGTGCCTGGCATCGCCCGGCCATGCGCGGTGGGACACGGTGGGATGTGGTGGATTGTGGTGGGACACGGTGAGACACGGTGGAGACATGAGTGGAGCAGGCACAGACCTACCTCTGCTCGCCAGTGCTGTGCCGGGGCAGAGAAGAGAGAGGTCAGGAGAGTGGCAGGGACACGGCAAAGACGCGGCAGCACCGGGGGGGACGGGGTGGGGTGGGGGGGGATAGAGGGGGATGGGGAGGGGTGGCACCCTGTGCCGGTCTCGGTGCCAGGCCGGCGTGTGGGGACGCGCCGGGCGCGGGGGCCGGGCGCGTGCCAGGGACAGGCAGCGGCACGCTGGCGCCGCAGGGCGCGGGCGGCACGGCGTGGCCAAGGGGGGGGCACCGGGGGAGCCGTGGCGGTGCCGGGGGGCACGGGGAGCGGTGCTGGCTGAGCTGCCAGGCTCCCTGGTGTGGAAGCCACCGAAGGGGACGCCGCGATGGCGTGTGGGCAAGGGGCAGCCGGCGGCTCCCGCTGTGGCACAGTGCCTGGCGCAGCCAGAGCACGGCACGGGCGCCCCGGCACAGCCGGGTGGGGGGGCTGGGGGGGCTGTGGGACCCCCGGCACAGGCTGTGGCACGGCGCTGTGCCGTGTCACCGCGGCAGGGACGTGGCTGAGGATGCTCCAGCACCCGGAGCCGTGGGATGTCCGGACGCCCCCGGCGCGGCGGCACCGTGTGCCGGTACCTTGATCAGGTGCTTGTTGACCCATTTGGTGAAGGTTTTCTTCTGGACACGGTCACGCTCGTCTGCAAGAGAGGAGAGGGGGAGTGTGAGCACCGGGGGGCTCTGGGGAGGGTCTGGGGGGCACTGTGGGGGTTCTGGGGGGCACTGTGGGGGTTCTGGGGAGGGTCTGGGGGCCTCTGGAGGGTTCTGGAGGGGATCTGGGGGGCTCTGGGGAGGGTCTGGGGGGCACTGCGGGGGTTCTGGAGGGGATCTAGGGGGCTCTGGGGAGGGTCTGGGGGTCTCTGGAGGGTTCTGGAGGGGATATGGGACCCTCTGGGGAGGGTCTGGAGGGGCTCGGGGGGGGGTTGGGGGATTCTGGGGGGCTCTGGGAGGGTTTTGAGGGGTTCTAGGGGGCTCGGGGGGGGGGGGTTGGGGGATTCTGGAGGCTCAGGGGAGGTTTTGGGGGATTCTGGGGGCTCTGGGGGGGATCTGGGGGCTCTAGGGAGGGTCTGGGGGTGTTTTGGGGGGCTCTGGGGGGCTCTGGGGGGGCCGTGGCGGTGCAGGAAGCCAGCGCTGAGCCAACGGCTCCGGCGCAGCGCGGTGACTCAGGGGAAGGAAACGGTTACCGTGGGTCAGGCTGTGGCACCGGGGCGGGGGAACGGGACAGGGGGGGGTCCCCACCACACCCACACCCCTCACACCCCCATCCCGGGACGGGGGGGTTCCCACCCCACCCAACACCCCCCAGAGCAAGACGTGTGGGGCGCGGCTGTGTCCGTCTGTCCATCCCGGTGCCGGCACCAGCGACCCCCCCCCAACACCCCCCCCCCATCCCCGGCACCACCGCGCGCCGACGCCACCGCCACCCCCACAGAGAGTCTGGGGGACCCCCCGACCCCCCCCCAAGAGGATGTGGGGCGATGCCGCCAGCTCCACCATCCCCCCTCTGGCGACGTGGCGGTGCCAGGACGGAGCGTGCCGGGTCTGGCAGTGCCGGGACGCGCCCACACAGCACCCAGCACCCCATGGGCACCCCACAGGCACCCCACAGGCACCCCCCAGCCACCACAGCAGCACCCCGGGACAGGGGCACCCCCAGATGTGGACACCCCCAGACACGGGCACCCCGAGCCACCGGCAGCTCATGGCACAACCACAGCCGGGGTGTGCCGGGTCTGGCACCCACACAGCGCCCAGCACCCCATGGGCACCCCACAGGCACCCCCCAGCCACCACAGCAGCACCCCCAGATGTGGACACCCCCAGACACGGGCACCCCCAGACACGGGCACCCTGTGCCACCGGCAGCTCATGGCACAGCCACAGCCGGGATGTGCCCACACAGCACCCAGCACCCCACAGACACGCCCTGGCCAGCACAGCAGCACCCCCAGATGTGGACACCCCCAGACACCGGCACCCCCAGACACCGGCAGCTCGTGGCACAACCACAGCCAGGGCGTGCCAGGTCTGGCAGTGCCGGGACGTGCCCACGCAGCACCCAGCACCCCATGGGCACCCCACAGGCACCCCCCAGCCAGCACAGCAGCACCCCCAGATGTGGACACCCCCAGACGTGGACACCCCCAGACATGGGCACCCCGGCACAGGGGCACCCTGTGCCACCGGCACCCCATGGCACAGCCACAGCCAGGGTGTGCCGGGAGGGAACCACGTGCCGGGAGGGAGGAAGGAAGCGTGGGGCACCCTCGCCCGCGGGTGGGTGCCCACCGAGGGGGGAGCGAGCCCACGCCGAGTGCTGGGGGGGACCCTGCACCCCGAAAGGCCTCGAGGCCGCGTCTGGCGGCGCCGGGCCCACGCGGCACCGCGGCCTGGCCGGCGGCGGGACGGGACGGGCGTGGGCGGCCGGGCGGGTGCCCCACGGGCCGGGTGGGTGCCCCACGGGCCGGGCTGGCGCCCCAAGGGCCGGGCGGGTGCTGGTGCTGCCGGGACGGGCCGGGCCGGACGCCGGCGTGGGACCCCCGGTGCTGCCGAGGGGGCAGCCAGGGTCAGGCCCAGTCACCAGCTCTGGGGCCACGGTGCTGCCCCACAGCATGGGGGGCTCTGCCCCATAGCCTGGCCAGGGACACCACCCCAGTGTGGGGGGGCTGCCCCACAGCACAGGGGGCTCTGCCCCATAGCATGGCCAGGGACACCTCCCAACATGGGGGGGGTCTGCCCCACAGCATGGGGGGCTCGGCCCCATAGCATGGCCAGGGACACCACCCCAGTGTGGGGGGGCTGCCCCACAGCCCACGCAGGGACACACCCAGGGGGTCTCTGCCCCACAGCCTGTATGGGGACACCTCCCCAACATGGGGGGCTCTGCCCCATAGCCTGGCCAGGGACACCTCCCAACATGGGCGTCTGCCCCACAACATGGGGGGCTCGGCCCCATAGCCTGCCCAGGGACACCACCCCAGTGTGGGGGGGCTGCCCCACAGCCCACGCAGGGACACACCCAGGGGGTCTCTGCCCCACAGCCTGTATGGGGACACCTCCCCAACATGGGGGGCTCTGCCCCATAGCCTGCCCAGGGACACCGCCCCAGTGTGGGGGGGCTGCCCCACAGCCTGTATGGGGACCCACTGTGGGTCTGCCCCATAGCATACCCAGGGACACCGCCCAAACATGGGGGTCTCTACCCCACAGCTCATGCAGGGCACCACCCCAATGTGGGGGGCTGCCCCACAGCCTGTATGGGGACCCCCCGTGGGTGTCTCTGCCCCATAGCTTACCCAGGGACACCGCCCCAATGTGGGTCTGCCCCACAGCCTGTATGGGGACACCCCCTGGGTGTCTCTGCCCCACAGCCAGACCCAGGGACACCGCCCAAAAATGGGTCTGCCCCCCAGCCTGCTCAAGGAAACCCCTGGGGGTCCCTGCCCCACGGCCTGTGCATGGGGCACCCCCTGGGGGTCTCTGCCCCACAGGTACCCAGAGACCCCGCCCCAACATGGGGATCCCTGCCCCACAGCCAGCACGGGACCCCACCCCAGCATGGGGGTCTCTACCTCCATCCTGCCCAGTATCACTCCCGCGGGGTCCCAGCCCCCCATCCTGCACAGAAACACCCCGGGGGGTCCCTGCCCCACATCCTGCCCCGTATCACTCCCGGGGGGTCCCAGCCCCCCATCCTGCCCAGTAACACCCCGGGGGGTCCCTGCCCCACATCCTGCCCAGTAACACTCCCGGGGGTCCCCTGCCCCCCCACCCCACCCCAGCAGTGGGGTCCCTGCCCCACATCCTGCACAGAAACACCCTCGGGGGGTCCTGCCCCACACCCTGCTCCGGGAACACCCTCGGGGGTCCCTGCCCGGGGGGTCCCAGCCCCCCATCCTGCCCAGTAACACCCCCGGGGGTTCCCTGCCCCCCCACACCCCACCCCAGCAGTGGGGTCGCAGCCCCCCATCCCCGCCGGTACCTTTCCTGCCCTCGCTCGCCCGCAGCACGGCCAGGTACAGATTGTCCTCCGAGCCCGTCCGCTGCCCCCCGGGACCCCCCCCCGCCTCCTCCCGCCGGGCCATGGCGCTGAGACCCGACGCAGCTCAGCTCAGCTCAGCCCAACTCCCCCTGCGCTCCGCTCCGCGCGGCTCCGGGAGGCTCCAATGGGGCGGGGACCGGGGTTCCCCTCCCTATCCCCCCTGCCCCTCCCCCTCCCTGCCCCCCCTTGCCCCTCCCCTCCCTGCCCTGCCCCCCCCCCCACTGCCCCTCCCCACAGGAAACCGCCCGGGGCTGCGGCTGCGCTTTAACCGCTCCTGCCCGAGCCGCGCCCTGAGGCCACGGGGATGGGCTGGGGGATGCTCCCCCTCCCGTGCCCCCTCCCCTAAACCTCCCCCCCCAGCCCTGAGCCGGGGGATTCCCCCCGGGCTCAGGGCTGGGGGGGGGGGGTTTAGGGGAGGGGGCACGGGAGGGGTTCAGGATCCCTAGACCCCACCTGGAGCTGTGGGACACATGGAGTGGGGAGGGGTCTGGGGGGGAGCTCAGGACCCCCAAACCCAGAGCTGGGGGACCCACGGGGTAGGGGGTGGAGGAGGGGGGGGCTGGGACCCCCAAACCCCAGAGCTGGGGGACCCACGGGGTGGGGGGTGGAGGAGGGTGGGGGGTCAGGACATCCATCCCCATATCCCGGAGCTGGGGGACCCATGGTGTGGGGAGGGGTCTGGGGGGGGCTCAGGACCCCCCCCCCCAGCTCTGCCAGCCCCGGGTTAGGGGAGGTGGGGGGGTCCTGAGGTCTCGGGGGTGCTGGGGGGTCTCATGCCACCATCGGGGACCGTGGGGTCCCCAAGGGGGGGTCCCTGATAAGGGGGTTGGAGGTTGGGGGGTCCCACCCTGCCTGGGGGACCCCCGCAGCGCTGCCCATGGCACCCACAACACCAACGGCACCATCAGTGGGTGCCGGCAGCGCCGACACCGACGGGCAGAGCCCGACCCTTGTGTGGGTCCAAGGGTCCCACTGGTGACTCAGGGCCCGAGCAGCCGGCACACCCTGCACCCGGCTCCGGCACCGCCGGGGCCGCCGGGACGGCAGTGCGGTTGTGCCGGCGTGCCGGGGCGCAGCCGGGGGTGCAGCTGGGGAAGGCTCTGGCACCAGGCTCTGGCACTGGGCTCTGGCACCAGGTTCTGGCACGGGGCTCTGGCACTGGGCTCCAGAACCAGCTCTGGTACCGGGCTCCATCATTGGGCTCTGGCACCAGGCGCCGGTACCGGGCTCTGGCACTGGGCTCCAGCACTGCGCTCCAGAACCAGGCTCTGGTACCGGGCTCTGGAACCGGGCTCCAGCACTGGGCTACAGAACCAGGCTCTGGCACCGGGCTCTGGCACCGGGCTCCGGCACATGGCTCTGGCACCAGGCTCTGGTACCAGGCTCCATCATTGGGCTCTGGCACCAGGCTCCAGCACCAGGCTCTGGCACCGGGCTCCGGCACCAGGCTCCATCATTGGGCTCTGGCACCGGGCTCTGGCACCAGGCTCCAGCACCGGGCTCTGGCACATGGCTCTGGCACATGGCTCTGGCACCAGGCTCTGGTACCAGGCTCCATCATTGGGCTCTGGCACCAGGCTCCAGCACCAGGCTCTGGCACCGGGCTCCGGCACCAGGCTCCATCATTGGGCTCTGGCACCAGGCTCTGGCACCAGGCTCCAGCACCGGGCTCTGGCACCGGGCTCCGGCACCGGGCTCTGGCACCGGGCTCTCCACCAGGCCCCACCCCCCTTTCCCGCCACAGGCCCATCTGGCACCCGTGGCCAGGCTGACGTGGGCGTGCGTCAGAGCAGGGACATACCGGAGCTGCTGCTCACCGCGGTGCCGCCGGCACGTGGCCCACGGCACCGGGGCAAGGGGCGAGCGATGGCACTGCCGGGGCGACGGCACAGCCAGGGCGACGACGGCACAGCCAGGGCGATGGCACAGCCAGGGTGATGGCACTGCTGGGAAGATGGCACTGCCGAGGTGACAGCGCTGACAGGGCGATGGCACTGCCAGGGCGATGGCACAGCCGGGGTGATGGCACTACCAGGGCGATGGCACAGCCGGGGTGATGGCACTACCAGGGCAATGCCACAGCCAGAGCGATGGCACTGCCAGGGTGATGGCACTGCCAGGGCAATGGCACTGCCAGGGTGATGGCAAAGCCAGGGCGATGGCACAGCCGGGGCGATGGCACAACTGGGGTGATGGCACAGCCGGGGTGATGGCAAAGCCAGGGCGATGCCACAGCTGGGGCAATGGCACAGCCGGGGTGATGGCACAGCCAGGGCGATGGCACTGCCAGGGCGATGCCACAGCCAGGGTGATGCCACAGCCAGGGTGATGGCACTGCCAGGGCAAATGGCACTGCCAGGGTGATGGCAAAGCCAGGGCGATGCCACAGGCGGGGTGATGGCACAGCCAGGGTGATGGCACTGCCAGGGTGATGGCACTGCCAGGGCGATGCCACAGGCGGGGTGATGCCACAGCCAGGGTGATGGCACTGCCAGGGCGATGCCACAGGCGGGGTGATGGCACAGCCAGGGTGATGGCACTGACAGGGCGATGGCACTGACAGGGCGATGGCACAGCCAGGGTGATGGCACTGCCAGGGTGATGGCACTGCCAGGGCGATGGCACAGCCGGGGTGATGCCACAGCCGGGGCAGCTCGGTGCCGGGCGCAGACAGACAGACAGACAGACGGATGCACAGACACACCGAAACCGGCTCTGGCCCCGCCGGGCGCTGCCGCAGCCGCCAGCGAACCCCCGGCGCCGCCGCGCCCGTGTCCGGCCGGAGCCCCCGAGCGGCACCGGCACCGGCACCCGGCACCGGCACCGGCACCGGCACCGGCACCGGCCGGCGAGGGCGCAGCCCCGGGGCCCGGGCAGGGTGCGCAGGGTGCCCGGGGCAGCCCCGGGGCCGGGCAGGGTGCGCAGGGTGCCCGGGGCAGCCCCGGGGCCGGGCAGGGTGCGCAGGGTGCCCGGAGCAGCCGCCGCGCCGGCTGGGCCGGCCGGGCAGGAGGCGCCGCCGCCGCCGGTGGCTCCCGGGGCCCCGCGGGTACCGGTACCGCGGCGTCACGGCTGCGCTACCGCCCCGCGCAGCACCGGGGGCTCCGCGCCGGGGCCGCCCCGCAGCCCACCCCCCCCCCAGCCCACCCACAGCCACCCCGCGGCACGGCACCGGCACCGCGGGGCACGGGGCACACGCGTGTGCACAGCCCTGCACACCCTGGCACACCCGGCACACGTGGGGCACACGCGTGTGCACAGCCCCGCACACCCTGGCACACCCGGCACACGTGGGGCACACGCGTGTGCACAGCCCCGCACACCCTGGCACACCCGGCACACGTGGGGCACACGCGTATGCACAGCCCTGCACACCCTGGCACACCCGGCACACGTGGGGCACACGCGTGTGCACAGCCCCGCACACCCTGGCACACGCCAGCACACAGCACGGCGCACCCGGCACACGCAGCACACGTGGGGCACACGCGTGTGCACAGCCCCGCACACCCTGGCACACCCGGCACACCGTGGGGCACACGCGTGTGCACAGCCCCGCACACCCTGGCACACGCCAGCACACAGCACGGCGCACCCGGCACACGCAGCACATGTGGGGCACACGCGTGTGCACAGCCCTGCACACGCCGGCACATGGCACAGCACACCCAGCACATGCAGCACAGGTGGGGCACACGCGTGTGCACAGCCCCTCATGCGCCAGCACACCCAGCACACGTGGGGCACACGCGTGTGCACAGCCCCGCACACCAGCACCCAGCATGGCACACCCGGCACACATGGCACATGTGGGGCACACGCGTGTGCACAGCCCTGCACACCCTGGCACACACCAGCACCCAGCACGGCACACCCAGCACACGTGGGGCACACGCGTGTGCACAGCCCCTCACGCCAGCACCCAGCACGGCACACCCGGCACACATGGCACATGTGGGGCACACGCAGGGCACACGTGTGCGCACAGCCTCTCACGTGCCTGCACACCCAGCACACGTGGGGCACACGCGTGTGCACAGCCCCTCACGTCAGCACCCAGCACGGCACACCCGGCACACATGGCACATGTGGGGCACACGTGGGGCACACGCGTGTGCACAGCCCCTCACATGCCAGCACATGGCACAGCAGAACCAGCACCCGGCACATGTGGGGCACACGCGTGTGCACAGCCCCTCACGCCAGCACCCAGCACGGCACACCCGGCACACATGGCACATGTGGGGCACACGTGGGGCACACGCGTGTGCACAGCCCCTCACATGCCAGCATATGGCACAGCAGAACCAGCACCCGGCACATGTGGGGCACACGCGTGTGCACAGCCCCTCATACCAGCACCCAGCACAGCACACCCGGCACACATGGCACATGTGGGGCACACGCAGGGCACACGCATGTGCACAGCCTCTCACGTGCCTGCACACCCAGCACACGTGGGGCACACGCGTGTGTACAGCCCCTCACGCCAGCACCCGGCATGGCACACCCGGCACACATGGCACATGTGGGGCACACATGGGGCACACGCGTGTGCACAGCCCCTCACATGCCAGCACATGGCACAGCAGAACCAGCACCTGGCACACGTGGGGCACACGCGTGTGCACAGCCCCGCACATGCCTGCACACCCGGGGCACATACGTGTGCACAGCCCCCCACCCTGCACCTGTGGGGCACCCATGGGGCACACCCAGGGCACACCCGGGGCACACGCGTGTGCAGCTGCACCATGGGACACACGTGCACACGCAGCCCCCCCGCGGGTCCAGCTCAGCCCAGTTCAGCACAGTCCAGTTCAGCCCAGTCAATCCCAGTTTAGCCCAGCCCAGCCCAATTCAGCTCAGCCCAACCCAGTTAACCCAGTTCAGCTCAGCCCAGCCCAGTTTAACCCAGTCCAATCCAGCTCAGCCCAGTTCAGCTCAGCCCAGCTTAGCCAGTTCAATCCAGCTAAGCACAACTCAGCCCAGTTCAGCCCAGTTCGGCCCAGCTCAGCTCAGCCCAGTTCAACCCAGTCAATCCCAGTTTAGCCCAGCCAGCTGAGCCCAACTTGACCCAGTTCAGCCCAGTTCAGCTCAGCCCCACCGAGCCCAGTTTAACACAGTTTAGCCCAGTTCAGTCCAGTTTAGTCCAGTCCAGCTCAGCCCAATTCAGCTCAGCCCAGCCCAGTTTAACCCAGTTTAGCCCAGCCCAGCTCAGCCCAGTTCAGCCCAGCTCAGTCCAGTTCAGTCCAGCTCAGCCCAGTTCATCTCAGCCCAACCCAGTTTAGCCCAGTTCAGTCCAGTCAAGCCCTACTCAGCCCAGTTCAGCCCAGTTTAGGCCAGTCCAGCTCAGCCCAATCCATCTTAGTCCCAATCCAACCCAGTTTAGTCCAGTTCAGCTCAGCTCAGACCAGCCCAGTTCAGCCCAGTTTACTCCAGCTCAGCCCAGTTTACTCCAGTTCAGCCCAGTTTACTCCAGCTCAGCCCAGTTCAGCCCAGTTTACTCCAGTTCAGCCCAGTTTAGCCCGGTTCAGCCAATCCCAGTTCAACCCCGTTCAACCCAGTTTAGCCCAGTTTACTCCAGCTCAGCCCATCCCAGTTCAACCCAGTTTAGACCAGTTCAGCCCAACCCAGCCCAGCCCAGCGCGTCCCAGTTCCGCCCGGCCCAGCCCAGTTTGGCCCCTCCCAGTTCAGCCCATCCCGGCCCCTCCCCCCCCCGCGGGGATCCCCGGGACACCCCGGCCCCGCCCCCCCCGCGCCCGGTGCCCCCCTCGGGGCGATGCTCCCCCCATCCCGGACCGGTGCCGCCCCCCCCGGGCCCGGTGCCCCCCCCGGTCCCTGTCACCCCCCCGGGTCCCTGTCACCCCCCCGGGTCCCTGTCCCTGGTCCCGGTGCCCCCCCCCCGGTCCCTGTCTCCACCCCGCCCCGCTGCCCCCCCTGTCCTGCCCCGGTCCCTGTCCCCGCCCCGGGCGTCCCCCCCGGTCCCTGCCCCCCCCCCAGCCCCGGTGCTCCCCGGTCCCGTCCCGGTGTCCCCCTCCCCAGTCCCGTCCCGCCCCGGTCCCCGGCCCGGTGCCCCCCCCGGCCGGCCCCTGTCCCGCCCCGGTGCCATCCCGCCCCGGTCCCGTCCCGGTGCCCCCCCCCCCCGGTCCCGTCCCGCCCCGGTCCCGTCCCGGTGCCCCCCCCCCCGGTCCCGTCCCGCCCCGGTCCCGTCCCCCCCCCGGTGCCCCCCTGTCCCGCCCCGGTGCCGGTGCCCCGCCCCGTGCTCCCCGGTCCCGTCCCGCCCCGGTGCCGGTGCCGCCCCGTCCCCCGGTCCCGTCCCGGTGCCCCCCCCCGGCCCCTGTCCCGCCCCGGTCCCGGTGCCGTCCCGGTGCCCCCCCCCGGCCCCTGTCCCGCCCCGGTCCCGTCCCGGTGCCCCCCCCCGGCCCCTGTCCCGCCCCGGTCCCGGTGCCGTCCCGCCCCGCACCGGCGCAGCAGAGCCGGTCGCTCAGGTCCCGCCGCCGCTCGGTGCCGGAGCCGCCGCTCAGCCAGTGCCCGGCGGGGCGGGGGGGGGCGCGGGGGGGTCCCCGGGGGGGTCCCGGCCATCGCCTCGCTCGCTCCGCGCCCCGCGGCACCGGACGGGACCCGGGCGGGACCCGCCCCCGACACGCCCCCCCCCACCCCCCCCACCCCCCGGGAGGGACCCGACCGGCCCCCCCCGCAGCCGGGGGGACACGGGGGGGCAAGGGGGGGCACGGGGGGCACCGGGGGGGGGCAAGGGGGGACACAGGGACAGCGGGGGGACACGGGGGGCACGGGGGGCACCGGGGGGGGGACTGGGGTGACACGGGGGGGTACGGGGGGGCACAGGGGGGGCACGGGGGGGACATGGGGGGGACACAGGGACACCGGGGGGACACGGGAGGGGTACGGGGGGGCACAGGGGGGGCACGGGGAGGACATGGGGGGACACAGAGACACCGGGGGGGACACGGGAGGGGTACGGGGGGGATATGGGGGGGCACGGGGGGACACAGGGAGGGATGGGGGGGGATGGGGTGGAATTGGGGGGGGACACGGGGGGAGAAACTCGGGTGGGACCCTGGGGGAGACCCAGGGGGGGACATGGAGGGACCCGGGCAGGGATGGGGGGGCACAGGGTGGAATTGGGGGGGGGACACGGGGGGAGAAACACGGGGGGAGGAGCCAGGGGAATGGGGTGGGGGGGGGAACCGGGGGGGCGATGGGGGGGACACAGACATTGGGGGGGATACATGGGGTGGGGCCCAGGGTGGGACCTGGGGGGGGCTGGGGGGTACCCACGGGATGCTGCCCCCCCCCCCATGCTGGGCACCCTGTGCCACAGCAACCCCTCCCTGGTGCCCCCCCCCCCCAAACCTTGGCACCCCCTCCCCTGGCACCCCCTCCCCAGCATCCCCTCCCCAGCATCCCCCACCCCCCCCAAGGCGGGATCCACACCCCTCCCCACCC
>JAJHSY010000085.1:0-32103 GCA_020800305.1 Porphyrio hochstetteri | reverse complement strand
GGGGGGGGTACAGGGGACCCAGACCACCTCATCCCCTCCCCCAAACCCCTCCCCTGGCTGATTGGGGGGGGGTAGAGGGGGACCCAGACCACCTCATCCCCCCCCCAAACCCCTCCCCTGGGTGATTGGGGGGGGTACAGGGGACCCAGACCACCTCATCCCCCCCCCCAAACCCCTCCCCTGGCTGACTGGGGGGGGGTAGAGGGGACCCAGGCCACCTCATCCCCCCCCCAAACCCCTCCCCTGGCTGATTGGGGGGGGGTACAGGGGACCCAGGCCACCTCATCCCCCCCCAAAACCCCCCCAGGGCACCCTGCCCCCTCCCAGGGTGGCGGGTGGGGGTGGATAGGGGACCCAGGCCACCTCATCCCCCCCCACAAACCCCTCCCCTGGCTGATTGGGGGGGGTATAGGGGACCCAGACCACCTCATCCCCCCCCAAACACCCCCAATGCAGCTTGCCCCCCTCCCCAAACCCCCCCAGGGCACCCTGCCCCCTCCCAGGGTGGTGGGTGGGGGGGGTATAGGGGACCCAGACCACCTCATCCCCCCCCCCCAAAACCCCTCCCCTGGCTGATTGGGGGGGGTAGAGGGGGACCCAGACCACCTCATCCCCCCCCCCAAACCCCTCCCCTGGGTGATTGGGGGGGGTACAGGGGACCCAGACCACCTCATCCCCCCCCCCAAACCCCTCCCCTGGCTGACTGGGGGGGGGTAGAGGGGACCCAGGCCACCTCATCCCCCCCCCAAACCCCTCCCCTGGCTGATTGGGGGGGGGTACAGGGCACCCAGGCCACCTCATCCCCCCCCAAACCCCCCCCAGGGCACCCTGCCCCCTCCCAGGGTGGCGGGTGGGGGTGGATAGGGGGACCCAGGCCACCTCATCCCCCCCCCAAACCCCTCCCCTGGCTGATTGGGGGGGGGTATAGGGGACCCAGACCACCTCATCCCCCCCCAAACACCCCCAATGCAGCTTGCCCCCCTCCCCAAACCCCCCCAGGGCACCCTGCCCCCTCCCAGGGTGGTGGGTGGGGGGGGGTATAGAGGACCCAGGCCACCTCATCCCCCCCCCAAACCCCTCCCCTGGCTGATTAGGGGGGGGGGTAGAGGGGACCCAGACCACCTCATCCCCCCCCCCAACCCGACCCTTGGGTGATTGGGGGGGGGCAGAGGGGACCCAGACCACCTCATCCCCCCCCCCAACCCGACCCTTGGGTGATTGGCGGGGGTAGAGGGGACCCAGGCCACCTCATCCCCCCCCCAAACCCCTCCCCTGGCTGATTGGGGGGGTACAGGGGACCCAGGCCACCTCATCCCCCCCCCAAACCCCTCCCCTGGCTGATTGGGGGGGGTAGAGGGGACCCAGACCACCTCATCCCCCCCCCAAACCCCTCCCCTGGGTGATTGGGGGGGGGGGTATAGGGGACCCAGGCCACCTCATTACCCACCCCCAAACCCCTCCCCTGGCTGATTGGGGGGGGGTACAGGGGACCCAGACCACCTCATCCCCCCCCCCAAAACCCCTCCCCTGGCTGATTGGGGGGGGTACAGGGGACCCAGGCCACCTCATCCCCTCCCAAACCCCCCCAGGGGCACCCTGCCCCCTCCCAGGGTGGCGGGTGGCGGTGGATAGGGGACTCAGGCCACCTCATCCCCCCCCCAACCCCCTCCCTGGCTGATTGGGGGGGGTATAGGGGACCCAGGCCACCTCATCCCCCCCCCCAAACCCCTCCCCTGGCTGATTGGGGGGGGGGTAGAGGGGACCCAGACCACCTCACCCCCCCCCCCCCCCCCCAAGCCCCCCCCCCTCAGCTCAGCGCAGGGCCAGCAGCGCGGGGGGCAGCAGCATCAGGAGGCTGGGGCTGGGTATTGGGGGGCTGGGGGCGCCCCCGTAGGCGTAGTAGCGAGCCACGGCGATATTGGGGTTCCCCTGGGAGGGGTCGAACCACATCTGGATGCAGCGGCCGCTGCCCCGGTGATGGGTCGTGTACCGGTAGGAGTGGGACCAGACCTGCTCGCACAGCGCCGCCGGCGTGGGGAACACGAACCGGAACCGCTGGCACATGGACCCCCGGGGACACTGGTTGGTGCCTGGGGGGGGATTTGGGGATGGGTTGGGGGGTGTTCGTGTCCCCCTGTGCCTTTGGGATGGGATGGGGGGGGACTCAGGGGGGATTTGGGGATGGGTTGGGGGGGGTCAGTGTCCCCCTGTGCCTCTGGGATGGGTGGGGGGCTGTAGATGTGACCCTGTGCCTTTGGGATGGGATGGGGGGGACACAGGGGGGGATTTGGGATGGGTTGGGGGGGTGTTGGTGTCCCCCTGAGCCTCTGGGATGGGTTGGGGGGGGATAGGGGGGGATTTGGGATGGGTTGGGGGGGTGTTGGTGTCCCCCTGTGCCTTTGGGATGGGTGGGGGGTGGACAGGGGGGACAGGGGGGGATTTAGGGATGGGATGGGGGGGGACACAGGGGGGGATTTGGGATGGGTTGGGGTCCCCCTGAGCCTCTGGGATGGGATGGGGGGTGGGGAACACGAACCGGAACCGCTGGCACAGGGACCCCCGGGGACACTGGTTGGTGCCTGGGGGGGGACAGGGGGGGATTTGGGGATGGGTTGGGGTCCCCCTGAGCCTCTGGGATGGGATGGGGGGTGGGGAACACGAACCGGAACCGCTGGCACAGGGACCCCCGGGGACACTGGTTGGTGCCTGGGGGGGGACAGGGGGGGATTTGGGATGGGTTGGGGGGGTGTTGGTGTCCCCCTGTGCCTTTGGGATGGGATGGGGGGGGGACACAGGGGAGGATTTGGGATGGGTTGGGGGGTGTTGGTGTCCCCCTGAGCCTCTGGGATGGGTTGGGGGGGGACACAGGGGGGGATTTGGGGATGGGTTGGGTGGTGTTGGTGTCCCCCTGTGCCTTTGGGATGGGTTGGGGGGGATAGGGGGGGATTTGGGATGGGTTGGGGGGGGGACCGGGGGGGATTTGGGATGGGTTGGGGGATGTTGGTGTCCCCCTGTGCCTTTGGGATGAGTTAGGGTGACCCTGTGGCTTTTGGGATGGGTTGGGGGGGACACAGGGGGGGATTTGGGATGGGTTGGGGTCCCCCTGAGCCTCTGGGATGGGATGGGGGGTGGGGAACACGAACCGGAACCGCTGGCACAGGGACCCCCGGGGACACTGGTTGGTGCCTGGGGGGGGACAGGGGGGGGATTTGGGGATGGGTTGGGGTCCCCCTGAGCCTCTGGGATGGGATGGGGGGTGGGGAACACGAACCGGAACCGCTGGCACAGGGACCCCCGGGGACACTGGTTGGTGCCTGGGGGGGGACAGGGGGGGATTTGGGATGGGTTGGGGGGTGTTGGTGTCCCCCTGTGCCTTTGGGATGGGATGGGGGGGACACAGGGGAGGATTTGGGATGGGTTGGGGGGTGTTGGTGTCCCCCTGAGCCTCTGGGATGGGTTTGGGGGGGGACACAGGGGGGGATTTGGGGATGGGTTGGGTGGTGTTGGTGTCCCCCTGTGCCTTTGGGATGGGTTGGGGGGGATAGGGGGGGATTTGGGATGGGTTGGGGGGGGACCGGGGGGGGATTTGGGATGGGTTGGGGGATGTTGGTGTCCCCCTGTGCCTTTGGGATGAGTTAGGGTGACCCTGTGGCTTTGGGATGGGTTGGGGGGACACAGGGGGGGATTTGGGATGGGTTGGGGGGTGTTAGTGTCCTCCTGTGCCTTTGGGATGGGTTGGGGGGTGGACAGGGGGGGATTTAGGGATGGGTTGGGGGGTGTTAGTGTCCCTCTGTGCCTTTGGGATGGGTTGGGGTGACCCTGTGGCTTTGGGATGGGTGGGGGGTGGACAGGGGGGGATTTGAGGATGGGTTGGGGTCCCCCTGAGCCTCTGGGATGGGATGGGGGGTGGGGAACACGAACCGGAACCGCTGGCACAGGGACCCCCGGGGACACTGGTTGGTGCCTGGGGGGGGACAGGGGGGGATTTGGGATGGGTTGGGGGGTGTTGGTGTCCCCCTGTGCCTTTGGGATGGGATGGGGGGGGGACTCAGGGGGGATTTGGGGATGGGTTGGGGGGGGTCAGTGTCCCCCTGTGCCTCTGGGATGGGTGGGGGGCTGTAGATGTGACCCTGTGCCTTTGGGATGGGATGGGGGGGACACAGGGGGGGGATTTGGGATGGGTTGGGGGGTGTTGGTGTCCCCCTGAGCCTCTGGGATGGGTTGGGGGGGGATAGGGGGGGATTTGGGATGGGTTGGGGGGTGTTGGTGTCCCCCTGTGCCTTTGGGATGGGTGGGGGGTGGACAGGGGGGACAGGGGGGGATTTAGGGGATGGGATGGGGGGGGGACACAGGGGGGGATTTGGGATGGGTTGGGGTCCCCCTGAGCCTCTGGGATGGGATGGGGGGTGGGGAACACGAACCGGAACCGCTGGCACAGGGACCCCCGGGGACACTGGTTGGTGCCTGGGGGGGGACAGGGGGGGATTTGGGGATGGGTTGGGGTCCCCCTGAGCCTCTGGGATGGGATGGGGGGTGGGGAACACGAACCGGAACCGCTGGCACAGGGACCCCCGGGGACACTGGTTGGTGCCTGGGGGGGGACAGGGGGGGGATTTGGGATGGGTTGGGGGGTGTTGGTGTCCCCCTGTGCCTTTGGGATGGGATGGGGGGGGACACAGGGGAGGATTTGGGATGGGGTGGGGGGTGTTGGTGTCCCCCTGAGCCTCTGGGATGGGTTGGGGGGGGACACAGGGGGGGATTTGGGGATGGGTTGGGTGGTGTTGGTGTCCCCCTGTGCCTTTGGGATGGGTGGGGGGTGGACAGGGGGGACAGGGGGGGGATTTAGGGATGGGATGGGGGGGGACACAGGGGGGGATTTGGGATGGGTTGGGGTCCCCCTGAGCCTCTGGGATGGGATGGGGGGGTGGGGAACACGAACCGGAACCGCTGGCACAGGGACCCCCGGGGACACTGGTTGGTGCCTGGGGGGGGACAGGGGGGGATTTGGGGATGGGTTGGGGTCCCCCTGAGCCTCTGGGATGGGATGGGGGGTGGGGAACACGAACCGGAACCGCTGGCACAGGGACCCACGGGGACACTGGGTTGGTGCCTGGGGGGGACAGGGGGGGATTTGGGATGAGCTGGGGGGGGACAGGGGGGGATTTGGGGATGGGTTGGGGGGTGTTGGTGTCCCCCTGTGCCTTTGGGATGGGTTGGGGGGGTGTTCGTGTCCCCCCTGTGCCTTTGGGATGGGTTGGGGGGGGGACACAGGGGGGGATTTGGGGATGGGTTACGGGGTGTAGATGTGACCCTGAGCCTCTGGGATGGGATGGAGGGGTGGTGGGGTTGGGGGGTGTTGGTGTCCCCCTGAGCCTCTGGAATGGGATGGGGGGGGACATAGGGGGGGATTTGGGGATGGGTTGGGGGGGTGTTCCTGTCCCCCTGAGCCTCTGGGATGGGTTGGGGTCCCCCTGAGCCTCTGGGATGGGTTGGGGGGGGGACACAGGGGGGGATTTGGGATGGGATGGGGGGGTGTTGGTGTACCCCTGTGCCTTTGGGATGGGTTGGGGGGGGACCGGGGGGGATTTGGATGGGTTGGGGGGGTGTCAGTGTCCCCCTGTGCCTTTGGGATGGGTTGGGGGGGGGACAGGGGGGGGATTTGGGGATGGGTTGGGGGGGGGACAGGGGGGATGTGGGGATGGGTTAGGGTGACCCTGTGCCTTTGGGATGGGATGGGGGGGGACAGGGTGGGATTTGGGGATGGGATGGGGGGTTGTCAGTGTCCCCCTGTGCCTCTGGGCTGGTTTGGGGGTGGGGGTCTGATGTCCCCCTGTGCCTCAGGACTCTGGGGGTCCCCATGGGTCCAGCTGGCTCAATTTGGTGCTGGGGGATCCCCCACCAATCTACCAGCCCCCCCACCCCCTTAGCACTCTCACCCCCCCCACACCCAGCATCCCATAGGGACCCTCATCCCCCCTCCCACCCCTCCCCACAACCCCACCCACCCACCCACACCCCCCAGACCCGCCCCCCCCCTCCCCAAAGGGTGTGGGGGACAAGATTAAGGGCGCCCAAGGAGATCTCAGGGGCTCTGACCCTGAGGGGGGCGGTTCTACCCCTCAGGGAGGGTCTGGCCTAAATTTGGGGGGGGGGGTCCCCAAGGCCCCCAGCCCCAACCTGTGGTCCAGTTCCAGCCCTTGTGCCAGTTGGCTTTGCAGGTGACAGCGTCCTGACAGTCGTCCCACCACTGCTCACAGTCCTCCCGGCACAGCGGCACGTGCAGGATGCGCTCCCGGCGCCAGCTGCTGTCAGCCTGCCGCCCAGTTCAGACCAGTTCAGACCAGTAACCACCCAGTTGAGCCCCTATCCCACTAATGAGGAAAGGGACGCAGCCCAGTTTAGCCCAGTTCAGCCCAGAAACCTCCCAGTTCCTCCCCTATCCCACTACTGAGGAAAGGGGTGCATCCCAGTTCAGACCAGTTCAGACCAGTTCAGACCAGTAACCACCCACTTCTGCCCTTATCCCACTAATGAGGAATGGGACGCAGCCCAGTTCAGACCAGTAACCTCCCAGTTCCTCCCCTATCCCACTACTGAGAAAAGGGGTGCATCCCAGTTCAGACCAGTTCAGCCCAGTAACCACCCAGTTCTGCCCTTATCCCACTAATGAGGAAAGAGCTTCAGTTCCAGTTCAGCCCAGAAACCTCCCAGTTCCACCCCTATCCCACTACTGAGGAAAGGGCTGCATGCCAGTTTAGCCCAGTTCAGACCAGTAACCACCCAGTTGAGCCCCTATCCCACTAATGAGGAAAGGGACGCAGCCCAGTTCAGCCCAGTTCAGCCCAGAAACCTCCCAGTTCTACCCTTATCCCTCTGCTGAGGAAAGGGGTGCATCCCAGTTCAGCCCAGTTCAGACCAGTTACCACCCAGTTCCGCCCTTATCCCACTAATGAGGAAAGGGCTGCATCCCAGTTTAGCCCAGTTCAGCCCAGAAACATCCCAGTTCCACCCCTATCCCACTAATGAGGAAAGGGACGCAGCCCAGTTCAGCCCAGTTCAGCCCAGAAACCTCCCAGTTCCTCCCCTATCCCACTACTGACGAAAGGGCTGCATCCCAGTTTAGCCCAGTTCAGACCAGTTCAGACCAGAAACCTCCCAGTTCCTCCCCTATCCCAAAACTGAGGAAAGAGCCGCATCCCAGTTCAGACCAGTTCAGACCAGTAACCACCCAGTTGAGCCCCTATCCCACTAATGAGGAAAGGGACGCAGCCCAGTTCAGCCCAGTTCAGACCAGTAACCTCCCAGTTCCTCCCCTATCCCACTACTGAGGAAAGGGGTGCATCCCAGTTCAGACCAGTTCAGACCAGTTCAGACCAGAAACCTCCCAGTTCCACCCCTATCCCACTACTGAGGAAAGGGGTGCATCCCAGTTTAGCCCAGTTCAGCCCAGTTCAGCCCAGAAACCACCCAGTTGAGCCCCTATCCCACTACTGAGGAAAGGGGTGCATCCCAGTTCAGACCAGTTCAGACCAGTAACCACCCAGTTGAGCCCCTATCCCACTAATGAGAAAAGGGGTGCATCCCAGTTTAGCCCAGTTCAGCCCAGTTCAGCCCAGAAACCTCCCAGTTCCTCCCCTATCCCACTACTGAGGAAAGGGCCGCATCCCAGTTCAGACCAGTTCAGACCAGTAACCACCCAGTTCTGCCCTTATCCCACTAATGAGGAAAGGGCTGCATCCCAGTTTAGCCCAGTTCAGACCAGTTCAGCCCAGAAACCTCCCAGTTCCTCCCCTATCCCACTACTGAGGAAAGGGGTGCATCCCAGTTCAGACCAGTTCAGACCAGTAACCACCCAGCTGAGCCCCTATCCCACTAATGAGGAAAGGGACGCAGCCCAGTTCAGCCCAGTAACCTCCCAGTTCCTCCCCTATCCCACTACTGAGGAAAGGGCCGCATCCCAGTTCAGACCAGTTCAGACCAGTAACCACCCAGTTCTGCCCTTATCCCACTAATGAGGAAAGGGCTGCATCCCAGTTTAGCCCAGTTCAGACCAGTTCAGACCAGTAACCTCCCAGTTCCTCCCCTATCCCACTACTGAGGAAAGGGGTGCATCCCAGTTCAGACCAGTTCAGACCAGTAACCACCCAGTTGAGCCCCTATCCCACTAATGAGGAAAGGTACGCAGCCCACTTCAGCCCAGTTCAGCCCAGTAACCTCCCAGTTCAACCCGAATTCACCCCAGTTCACTCCGGAAACATCCCCGTTCACCCCAATTCCCCCCCGAAACCTCCCAGTTCAGCCCAGTTCACCCCAGAAACCTCCCAGTTCACCTCAGAAACCTCCCAGTTCAGCCCAGAAACATCCCAGAAACCTCCCAGTTCACCCCAGTTCACCACAGTTAAGCCCAGAAACCACCCAGTTCAGCCCAGTTCACCCCAGAAACCTCCCAGTTCAGCCCAGTTCCCCCCAAAAACCTCCCAGTTCCCCCCAGAAACCTCCCACTTCAGCCCAGTTCACCCCAGTTCACTCCGGAAACATCCCTGTTCACCCCAATTCCCCCCAGAAACCTCCCAGTTCAGCCCAGTTCACCCCAATTCCCCCCAGAAACCGCCCAGTTCCCCCCAGAAACCTCCCAGTTCATCCCAAATTCACCCCAGTTCACTCCGGAAACGTCCCAGTTCAACCCAGTTCACCCCAATTCCCTCCAGAAACCTCCCAGTTCAACCCAAATTCACCCCAGTTCATCCCAGAAACATCCCAGTTCAGCCCAGTTCACCCCAGAAACCTCCCAGTTCAGCCCAGTTGCCCCCAGAAACCTCCCAGTTCAACCCGAATTCACCCCAGTTCACTCTGGAAACATCCCAGTTCACCCCAATTCCCCCCCGAAACCTCCCAGTTCAGCCCAGTTCACCCCAGAAACCTCCCAGTTCACCTCAGAAACCTCCCAGTTCAGCCCAGTTCACCCCAGTTCACCCCAGAAACCTCCCAGTTCAGCCCAGTTCACCCCAGTTCACTCCAGAAACATCCCTGTTCACCCCAGTTCACCCCAGAAACCTCCCAGTTCACCCCAGTTCACCCCAGTTCAGCCCAGAAACCTCCCAGTTCAACTCGAATTCACCCCAGTTCACTCCGGAAACATCCCAGTTCAGCCCAGTTCACCCCAGAAACCTCCCAGTTCCCCCCAGAAACCTCCCAGTTCACCCCAGTTCACCACAGAAACCTCCCAGTTCCCCCCAGAAACCTCCCAGTTCACCCCAGAAACCTCCCAGTTCAGCCCAGTTCACCCCAGTTCCCCCCAGAAACATCCCAGTTCAACCCGAATTCACCCCAGTTCACTCCGGAAACATCCCAGTTCACCCCAGTTCACCCCAGAAACATCCCAGTTCAGCCCAGTTGACCCCAGAAACCTCCCAGTTCAGCCTAGTTCCCCCCAGAAACCGCCCAGTTCCCCCCAGAAACCTCCCAGTTCACCCCAGTTCCCCCCAGAAACCACCCAGTTCAACCCGAATTCACCCCAGTTCACTCCGGAAACATCCCAGTTCACCCCAATTCCCCCCAGAAACCTCCCAGTTCAGCCCAGTTCCCCCCAATTCCCCCCAGAAACCTCCCAGTTCAGCCCAGTTCACCCCAATTCCCCCCAGAAACCTCCCAGTTCAGCCCAGTTCACCCCAGTTCAGCCCAGAAACATCCCAGTTCACCCCAGTTCCCCCCAGAAACCTCCCAGTTCAGCCCAGTTCCCCCCAGAAACCGCCCAGTTCCCCCCAGAAACCTCCCAGTTCATCCCGAATTCACCCCAGTTCACTCCAGAAACCTCCCAGTTCAGCCCAGTTCACCCCAATTCCCTCCAGAAACCTCCCAGTTCAACCCAAATTCACCCCAGTTCATCCCAGAAACATCCCAGTTCACCCCAGTTCCCCCCAGAAACCTCCCAGTTCAGCCCAGTTCACCCCAGAAACCTCCCAGTTCGCCCCAGTTAAGCCCAGAAACCACCCAGTTCACCCCAGTTCACCCCAGAAACCTCCCAGTTCAGCCCAGTTGCCCCCAGAAACCTTCCAGTTCAACCCGAATTCACCCCAGTTCACTCTGGAAACATCCCAGTTCACCCCAATTCCCCCCCGAAACCTCCCAGTTCAGCCCAGTTCACCCCAGTTCACCCCAGAAACCTCCCAGTTCAGCCCAGTTCACCCCAGTTCACTCCGGAAACATCCCAGTTCACCCCAGTTCACCCCAGAAACCTCCCAGTTCACCCCAGTTCACCCCAGTTCAGCCCAGAAACCTCCCAGTTCAACTTGAATTCACCCCAGTTCACTCCGGAAACATCCCAGTTCAGCCCAGAAACCTCCCAGTTCAGCCCAGTTCACCGCAGTTCAGCCCAGTTCACCCCAGTTCCCCCCACAAACCACCCAGTTCAACCCGAATTCACCCCAGTTCACTCCGGAAACCTCCCAGTTCACCCCAATTCCCCCCAGAAACCTCCCAGTTCAGCCCAGTTCACCCCAGAAACCTCCCAGTTCAACCCAAATTCACCCCAATTCCCCCCAGAAACCTCCCAGTTCAGCCCAGTTCACCCCAGAAACCTCCCAGTTCAACCCAAATTCACCCCAGTTCACTCCAGAAACCTCCCAGTTCAGCCCAGTTCACCCCAGAAACTGCCCAGTTCACCCCAGAAACATCCCAGTTCACCCCAGTTCCCCCCAGAAACCTCCCAGTTCCCCCCAGAAACATCCCAGTTCAGCCCAATTCCCCCCAAAAACCTCCCAGTTCCCCCCAGAAACCTTCCAGTTCAGCCCAGTTCACCCCAGTTCCCCCCAGAAACCACCCAGTTCAACCCGAATTCACCCCAGTTCACTCCGGAAACATCCCAGTTCGCCCCAGTTAAGCCCAGAAACCTCCCAGTTCAGCCCAGTTCACCCCAGTTCCCCCCAGAAACCTTCCAGTTCAACCCGAATTCACCCCAGTTCCCCCCAGAAACATCCCAGTTCGCCCTAGTTCCCCCAGAAACCTCCGAGTTCAGCCCAGTTCACCCCAGTTCCCCCCAGAAACCACCCAGGTCAACCTGAATTCACCCCAGTTCACTCCGGAAACCTCCCAGTTCACCCCAGTAACCTCCCAGTTCAACCCGAATTCACCCCAGTTCACTCCAGAAACCTCCCAGTTCAGCCCAGTTCAGCCCAGTTCACCCCAGTTCCCCCCACAAACCACCCAGTTCAACCCGAATTCACCCCAGTTCACTCCGGAAACCTCCCAGTTCACCCCAATTCCCCCCAGAAACCTCCCAGTTCCCCCCCTATCCCGAAGCCCGGCTGCAGCGGGTGTGTGTGTGTTTGGGTGGGGGGTCCCCCAGCACCCACCTGGTCGATCCAGGGCCCCAGGTTGGGGGAGCACTCGTAGAGACACGTGTCCTGGATGAAGTGGCGCTTGCACTTCTCGGGCATGGCCCCGCAGTGGTCCCAGTTGAAGCTGTACAGGTAGGACTGGTCTTGGTGGGCTTCCATACTGGTGTTGGCCGTGCAACAGGCGTTGTCCTTCCACAGGGCACACTGGGACAATGGGGGGGGACGGAGCTCAGCCACCAGCCACCCCCACACAGCATCCCAGTATGGAACTGGGGTTGTCACCACATAGAGGGGTGACAACTGTGGTGGAGGACACCCCTCAGAGTGGTGACATTGTGGTGGTGGTGTGTCACCCACTGGGATGGTGTGTCACCCACTGGGGTGGTCTGTCACCCACTGGGATGGTGTGTCACCCCCCGGGGTGGGCTGCCAGCACCCTACGTCGCCATAGACCAGCCCCTCAGGCACTGGGTGCTGCCAGCCCCCCATAGGGGTGACAACCACTGTGTAGGACCCCCCCCAGTGCGGTGACACTGTGGTGATGGTCTTTGTCACCCACTGGGGTGGTGTGTCACCCACTGGGGTGGTCTGTCACCCCCCAGGGTGGTGTGCCAGCACCCTACCTGGCCATAGAGCAGCCCCTCAGGTACTGGGTACCACCCATAGGGGTGACAACCATTGTGTAGGACCCCCCCAGAGCAGTGACACTGTGGTGATGATCTTTGTCACCCACTGGGGTGGTGTGTCACCCACTGGGATGGTGTGTCACCCACTGGGGTGGTCTGTCACCCACTGGGGTGGTGTGCCAGCACCCTACCTGGCCATAGAGCTGCCCCTCAGGTACTGGGTACCACCCATAGGGGTGACAACCATTGTGTAGGACCCCCCCAGTGCGGTGACACCGTGGTGATGGTCTTTGTCACCCACTGGGGTGGTCTGTCACCCACTGGGGTGGTGTGTCACCCACTGGGATGGTGTGTCACCCACTGAGGTGGTGTGCCAGCACCCTACCTGGCCATAGAGCAGCCCCTCAGGAACTGGGTACCACCCATAGGGGTGACAACCGTGGTGTAGGACCCCCCCAGCGCGGTCACACTGTGGCAGTGGTGTGTCCCCCCCAGGGTGGTCTGTCACCCCCCAGGGTGGGCTGCCAGCACCCTACCTGGCCGTAGAGCTGCCCCTCAGGCACTGGGTGCTGCCAGCACCCCATAGGAGTGACAACCGTGGTGTAGGAACCCCCCAGTGCGGTGACACCGTGGTGATGGTCTTTGTCACCCACTGGGGTGGTCTGTCACCCACTGGGATGGTGTGTCACCCACTGGGGTGGTGTGTCACCCACTGGGGTGGTGTGCCAGCACCCTACCTGGCCGTAGAGCTGCCCCTCAGGAACTGGGTGCTGCCAGCACCCCATAGGGGTGACAACCGTGGTGTAGGACCCCCCCAGAGCGGTGACACTGTGGTGATGGTCTTTGTCACCCACTGGGGTGGTGTGTCACCCCCCAGGGTGGTCTGTCACCCCCCAGGGTGGGCTGCCAGCACCCTACCTGGCCGTAGAGCTGCCCCTCAGGCACTGGGTGCTGCCAGCACCCCATAGGGGTGACAACCGTGGTGTAGGAACCCCCCAGAGCAGTGACACTGTGGTGATGATCTTTGTCACCCACTGGGATGGTGTGTCACCCACTGGGATGGTCTGTCACCCACTGGGGTGGTGTGCCAGCACCCTACCTGGCCATAGAGCAGCCCCTTAGGCACTGGGTGCTGCCTGCACCCCATAGGGGTGTCAACCATGGCGTAGGACCCCCCCAGCACGGTGACACTGTGGCAGTGGTGTGACACCCCCCAGGGTGGTCTGTCACCCCCCAGGGTGGTCTGCCAGCACCCTACCTGGCCGTAGAGCTCCCCCTCAGGCCCGGGCTCCGTCTTGTGGTGCTTGGCGTCCATGCAGACGTTGAGCAGCGCGTCCGGTGCCGCCGCCGCCGCCGCCGTGGCCACCACCAACCGTGCCAGGAACCCCACCAGCAACACCCATACAGCTGCCATCACCCTGCTGGGGTGGGGATGGGTGTTTGGGGGGGGTGCCAACATAGCAACACCCCCCCCACCCAAGCGATCCCCACCACCCCTTTCCCTCACAGCGGTGGGGCCCAAGTCCTCCCCCTGTCTGTCTGTCTGTCTGTCTGTCCCCCCCCCCCCCACAAAGCGTCACTGCGTCCCCCAGCGTGGTGTCAGGGTTCTTACCTGTCCCTGGAGGGGTGTTGCTGGCTGTTGGGTGCTGTGGGGTGAGCCTGGCTCATCTCAAAGGTCACCCAGGCGACTCTCAACCCTTGGCCGCCGATCACGGGACGCGGCGCCGGTGCCCTGGCACAGGTGGGGGGGGGGGGGGCGAGCCACCCCACCCTGGTGTGTCCCTAGGTGACCCCAGGGGCACCCCAACCTGCATCACAAGCTATCCCCCCACCCTCAAATCACCCCTCCTTGGGGCTGTGAGGAGCTTTGTCCTCCTCTCCACCACCCCCCACCCACCTTGGGCCTGCTCCGCCTGGCGCCGGGCTGGGCCCTGCACAGGCCAAAATCCACTCGAGGGGGGTTTGGCCTCCCCCTGCGCCAGGGAAAGGGGTGGGGGGGGGACAGTGGGGAGGTGCCCCCCCTGTTCTGGGACAGGGTGGGGTGTTGGTTCCCACCCTAAGTCCCAGCATAGGGTCCTCATTGCAGGGAGGGGGGCAGGAGCCCCCCCAGGCCCAGCACAGGGTCCCCATTGCGGGGGGGGGGGGCAGGAGCCCCCCCCAGGCCCAGCACAGGGTCCCCATTGCAGGGGGGGGGGGCAGGAGCCCCCCCAGACCCAGCACAGGGTCCCCATTGAGGGGGGGGTGGGGCAGGAGCCCCCCCAGGCCCAGCACAGGGTCCCCATTGCGGGGGGGGGGGGCAGGACCCCCCCCAGGCCCAGCACAGGGTCCCCATTGCGGGGGGGGCAGGATCCCCCCCCAGGCCCAGCACAGGGTCCCCATTGCAGGGGGGGCAGGATCCCCCCCCAGGCCCAGCACAGGGTCCCCATTGCGGGGGGGGGGGCAGGACCCCCCCCAGGCCCAGCACAGGGTCCCCATTGCGGGGGGGGCAGGATCCCCCCCCAGGCCCAGCACAGGGTCCCCATTGCAGGGGGGGCAGGATCCCCCCCCAGGCCCAGCACAGGGTCCCCATTGCGGGGGGGGGGGGCAGGACCCCCCCCCAGGCCCAGCACAGGGTCCCCATTGCGGGGGGGGGCAGGATCCCCCCCCAGGCCCAGCACAGGGTCCCCATTGCAGGGGGGGCAGGATCCCCCCCCAGGCCCAGCACAGGGTCCCCATTGCGGGGGGGGGGGGCAGGACCCCCCCCAGGCCCAGCACAGGGTCCCCATAGTGGGGGGGGGGGGACACACACCCCTGGGGGGAGCAGGAGCCCCCCCAGGCCCAGCACAGGGTCCCCATTGCAGGGGGGGCAGGATCCCCCCCCAGGCCCAGCACAGGGTCCCCATAGTGGGGGGGGGGGACACACACCCCTGGGGGGAGCAGGAGCCCCCCCAGGCCCAGCACAGGGTCCCCATTGCAGGGGGGGCAGGATCCCCCCCCCAGGCCCAGCACAGGGTCCCCATTGCGGGGGGGGGGGGGCAGGATCCCCCCCCCAGGCCCAGCACAGGGTCCCCATTGAGGGGGGGGCAGGATCCCCCCCCAGGCCCAGCACAGGGTCCCCATTGAGGGGGGGGGGGGGGCAGGAGGCCCCCCCAGGCCCAGCACAGGGTCCCCATTGCGGGGGGGGGGGGGCAGGAGCCCCCCCAGACCCAGCACAGGGTCCCCATAGTGGGGGGGGACACACACACCCCTGGGGGAAGCAGGAGCCCCCACAGGCCCAGCACAGGGTCCCCATTGCAGGGGGGGGCACAGTTGCCCCGGGGGGGGTTATAGATGCCCTGGGGGGGTCACAGATGCCCCGGGGGGGGTCACAGATGCCCTGGGGGGGTCACAGTTGCCCCGGGGGGGGTTATAGATGCCCCGGGGGGGTCCCAGCTGCCCCGAGTGGGGTCACAGTTGCCCCGGGGGGGTCACAGATGCCCCGGGGGGGGTCACAGATGCCCCGGGGGGGTCACAGTTGCCTCGGGGGGGTTATAGATGCCCCGGGGGGTTCCCAGTTGCCCCGGGGGGGTCACAGATGCCCTGTGGGGGGGTCACAGTTGCCTCGGGGGGTTATAGATGCCCCGGGGGGGTCACATTTGCCTTGGGGGGGTCACAGTTGCCCTCGGAGGGATCACAGATGCCCCGGGGTGGGTACCAGTTGCCCCGGGGGGGGTTATAGATGCCCCGGGGGGGATCACAGTTGCCCCTGGGGGAGTCACAGCTGCCCCAGGGGGGTTATAGATGCCCCTGGGGGGGTCACAGATGCCCCGGGGGGGTTATAGATGCCCCTGGGGGGGTGACAGATGCCCCGGGGGGGTCACAGCTGCCCCGGGGGGGGTCACAGATGCCCCGGGGGAGTCACAGATGCCCCGGGGGTGTCACAGTTTCCCCGAGGGGGGTCAGAGATGCCCCAGGTGGGGTTATAGATGCCCCGGGGGGGGTTATAGGTGCCCCGGGGGGGGTCACAGTTGCCCTGGGGGGGGTTATAGATGCCCCGGGGGGGGGTCAGAGATGCCCCGGGGGGGTTATAGATGCCCCTGGGGGGGTCACAGATGCCCCGGGGGGGGTTATAGATGCCCTGGGGGGGGTCACAGATGCCCTGAGGGGATCACAGTTGCCCCGGGGGGGTCACAGATGCCCTGGGGGGGTGACAGATGCCCCGGGGGGGTCACAGCTGCCCCGGGGGGGGTCACAGATGCCCCGGGGGAGTCACAGATGCCCCGGGGGGGGTCACAGATGCCCCGGGGGGGTCACAGTTGCCCCGGGGGGGGTCACAGATGCCCCGGGGGTGTCACAGTTTCCCCGAGGGGGGTCAGAGATGCCCCAGGTGGGGTCAGAGATGCCCCGGGGGGGTTATAGATGCCCTGGGGGAGTCACAGATGCCCCGGGGGGGGGGTTATAGATGCCCGGGGGGGGGTCACATATGCCCTGTGGGAGGGTCACAGCTGCCCCGGGGGGGGTCACAGATGCCCTGGGGGGGGTCACAGTTGCCCTGTTGGGGGTCACAGATGTCCTGTGGGAGGGTCACAGCTGCCCCGGGGGGGGTCACAGATGCCCTGGGGGGGGTCACAGTTGCCCTGTTGGGGGTCACAGATGCCCCGGGGGGGTCACAGTTTCCCCGGGGGGGTCACAGTTGCCCCTGGGGGGGTTATAGATGCCCTGGGGGGGTCACAGTTTCCCCGGGGGGGGTCAGAGATGCCCCGGGGGGGGTTATAGATGCCCCTGGGGGGGTTATAGATGCCCCTGAGGGATCACAGATGCCCCGGGGGGGGGTAACAGTTGCCCCGGGGGGGGTCACAGATGCCCCAGGGGGGGTAACAGTTGCCCCGGGGGGGGTTACAGATGCCCTGGGGGGGGTTATAGATGCCCCTAGGGGGTCACAGTTGCCCCTGGGGGGGTTATAGATGCCCCGGGGGGGGTCACAGTTGCCCCGGGGGGGTTATAGATGCCCCGGGGGGGGTCACAGCTGCCCCTGGGGGGGTACCAGTTGCCCTGGGGGGTCACAGTTGCCCCGGGGGGGTGGTTATAGATGCCCCGGGGGGGGTCACAGATGCCCCGGGGGGGTCCCAGTTGCCCCGGGGGGGGGTTATAGAAACCCCGGGGGGGGTCACAGTTGCCCTGTGGGGGGTCACAGATGACCTGGGGGGTTTATAGATGCCCCGGGGGGGGTCACAGATGCCCCGGGGGGGATCACAGTTGCCCTGGGGGGGCCACAGATGCCCCGAGGGGGGTCACAGTTGCCCTGGGGGGGCCACAGTTGCCCTGGGGGGGTTATAGATGCCCCGGGGGGGGTCACAGTTGCCCTGGGGGGGTTACAGATGCCCCGGGGGGGTTATAGATGCCCCGGGGGGGGTCCCAGTTGCCCCGGGGGGGGGTTATAGATGCCCTGGGGGGTCACAGATGCCCCGGGGGGTGTCACAGTTGCCTCGGGGGGGTTATAGATGCCCCGGGGGGGTCCCAGTTGCCCCGGGGGGGTCCCAGCTGCCCCGAGTGGGGTCACAGTTGCCCCGGGGGGGTCCCAGTTGCCCCGGGGGTGTCACAGTTGCCTCGGGGGGGTTATAGATGCCCCGGGGGGGGTCCCAGTTGCCCCGGGGGGGTCCCAGCTGCCCCGAGTGGGGTCACAGTTGCCCCGGGGGGGTCCCAGTTGCCCCGGGGGGGTCACAGTTGCCTCGGGGGGGTTATAGATGCCCCGGGGGGGTCCCAGTTGCCCCGGGGGGGTCACAGTTGCCTCGGGGGGGTTATAGATGCCCCGAGTGGGGTCACAGTTGCCCCGGGGGGGTCCCAGCTGCCCCGAGTGGGGTCACAGTTGCCCCGGGGGGGGTTATAGATGCCCCGGGGGGGTCACAGTTGCCCCGGGGGGGGTTATAGATGCCCCGGGGGGGGTCCCAGTTGCCCTGGGGGGGTTATAGATGCCCCGGGGGGGGTCCCAGTTGCCCCTGGGGGGGTTATAGATGCCCCGGGGGGGGTCCCAGTTGCCCCTGGGGGGGTTACATAGCTCCACCAGCCCCCCAGCTGTCAATCAAGCTTCGCCCCGCCCCTCCCTCAGCCAATCGTTGCCCTTTGCGCATGCGCATGGCGGGGCAGTGCCGGTAACTTCCGGCTGGGTAGGGGGTCCCACTTCCGGTCCGGCGGGAGGTCGCGGCCTAGTCCCGGCCCCGCCATGGCCACGCTGTTCCCGTCGCTGCTGCCCCGCGTCACCGAGACCCTGTGGTTCAACCTGGACCGGCCGTGCGTGGATGAGACCGAGCTGCAGCAGCAGGAGCAGCAGCACCAGGCTTGGGTGGGCCTCGGGGTGCGGGGCTGGGGGGGGGGATCCACATCGGGCCTGGGAGGGTCCCTTCCCCCCCCCCCACCGGCCCGGTAGCTCTGGGTGGGGGTCCCAGAGGTGCTAGGAGGGGGGGTCCCAGAGGTGCTGGGTGGGGGGGTCCTGAAGCTGCCTGGGGTGGGGGTCCCAGAGCTGCTGGGTGGGGGTCCCGGAGCTGCCTGGAGATGGGGGGTCCTGAAGCTGCCAGGATGGGGGTCCCAGAGCTGCTGGGGAGGGGGGGGTCCCAGAGGTGCTGGGGGGGGGGGGGGTCCTGAAGCTGCCAGGATGGGGGTCCCAGAGCTGCTGCCTGGGGTGGGGGTCCCAGAGCTGCCTGGGGAGGGGGTGCCAGAGCTGCTGGGTGGGGGTCCCAGAGCTACTGGGGTGGGGGGGGGTCCCAGAGCTTCTGGGGCTGGGTGGGGGGGGGTCCCAGAGCTGCCAGGGGTGGGGGTCCTAGAGCTGCCTGGGGTGGGGACATCCCAGAGCTACCAGGGAGGGGGGGGTCCCAGAGGTGCTGGGAGGGGGGGTCTCAGAGCTGCCTGGAGGTGGGGGGTCCTGAAGCTGCCAGGATGGGGGTCCCAGAGCTGCTGGGTGGGGGGTGGTCCTGGAGCTGCCGGGGGGGCCTGGTGCTGGGAGGGGGGGGGTCCCGGAGGTGCCTGGGGACGGGGGGTCCCAGACCTCCGTGGCCGGGGGGGTCGTGGAGCTGCTGGGTGGGGGTCCCAGAGCTGCCGTGGGGGGAGAGGTGGGTCCCTGAGGTGCCTGGGGAGGGGGGTCCAGGAGCTACTGGTTGGGGGTCCTGGAGCTGCCGGGGAGGGGGTTCCGGGAGTGCCTGGGGGGGTCCTGGAGCTGCCTGGGGTGGGGGGTCCAGGGACCTGCCTGGGGGGGGGGTGGTCTCAGACCTGCCAGGCCAGGGAGGGAGTCCCGGAGCTGCTGGGGGGGGGGTCCTGGAGGGGCCTGGGGAATGGGGGGGGGTGGTGCCAGAGGTGCTGCGGGGGTCGGGGGTCTCAGACATGCCAGGCCAAGGAGGGGGTCCCGGAGCTGCTAGGGTGGGTGGGGGGAGGTCCCAGAGCTACTGGGGGGGGGTCCCGGAGCTGCCAGGGGTGGGGGGTCCCGGAGCTGCCAGGGGTGGGGGTCCCAGAGCTGCCCGGGGTGGGGGGTCCTGAAGCTGCCAGGATGGGGGTCCCAGAGCTGCTGGGTGGGGGGGGGGAGGTCCCAGAGCTGCCAGGGGTGGGGGTCCTGGAGCTGCCTGGGGTGGGGGTCCCAGAGCTGCCAGGGGTGGGGGGGGGAGGTCCCAGAGCTGCCAGGGGTGGGGGTCCTGGAGCTGCCCAGGGTGGGGATGTCCCAGAGCTACCGGGGAGGGGGGGGGTCTCAGAGGTGCTGGGAGGGTGGGGTCCCAGAGCTGCCTGGAGGTGGGGGTCCTGAAGCTGCCAGGATGGGGGTCCCAGAGCTGCTGGGTGGGGGGGGGGTCCCAGAGCTGCCAGGGGTGGGGGTCCCAGAGCTGCTGGGTGGGGGGGGTCCTGGAGCTGCTGGGGCTGGGGGGGGGAGGTCCCAGAGCTGCCTGGGGTGGGGGTCTCGGAGCTGCCTGGAGGTGGGGACATCCCAGAGCTACTGGGGAGGGGGGGTCCCAGAGCTGCCCGGGGTGGGGGGTCCTGAAGCTGGCAGGATGGGGGTCCCAGAGCTGCTGGGTGTGGGAAGGTCCCAGAGCTACTGGGGAGGGGGGGTCCCAAAGCTGCCTGGAGGTGGGGGGTCTTGAAGCTGCCAGGGGTGGGGGTCCCAGAGCTGCTGGGTGGGGGGTCCTGAAGCTGCCAGGATGGGGGTCCCAGAGCTGCTGGGTGGGGGGGGGAGGTCCCAGAGCTGCCAGGGGTGGGGGTCCTGGAGCTGCCTGGGGTGGGGATGTCCCAGAGCTACCGGGGAGGGGGGGTCTCAGAGGTGCCTGGAGATGGGGGGTCCTGAAGCTGCCAGGATGGGGGTCCCCAGAGCTGCCTGGGGTGGGGGTCCCAGAGCTGTCTGGGGTGGGGACATCCCTGAGCTACTGGGGAGGGGGGGTCCCAGAGCTGCCGGAGGTGGGGGGTCCTGAAGCTGCCAGGATGGGGTTCCCAGAGCTGCTGGGTGGGTGGGGGTCCTGGAGCTGCCAGGGGTGGGGGTCCCAGAGCTGCCTGGAGGTGGGGGGTCCTGAAGCTGCCAGGATTGTGGTCCCAGAGCTGCCAGGGTCGGGGGGGTCCCAGAGCTGCTGGGGGGGCGAGGTCCCAGAGCTGCCAGGGGTTGGGGTCCCAGAGGTGCTGGGTGGGGGGGGGGGTCCCAGAGCTGCCTGGAGGTGGGGGGTCCTGGAGCTGCCAGGGGTGGGGGTCCTGGAGCTGCCAGGGGTGGGGGTCCTGGAGCTGCCTGGGGTGGGGATGTCCCAGAGCTACCGGGGAGGGGGGGTCTCAGAGGTGCTGGGGAGGGGGGGTCTCAGAGGTGCTGGGAGGCTGGGGTCCCAGAGCTGCTGGGTGGGGGTGGGGGTCCTGCTGCTGGGGGGGTCCCATAGCTGCCAGGGGGAGGGGTCCTGTACCTACCAGGGGGTCTCCCCCACCTCCAGCTGCAGAGCATCGCTGAGAAGGACAACAACCTGGTGCCCATAGGCAAACCAGCCTCTGAGGTGAGTAGGGGGGCTGTGGGTGGGCCCCTCACCCCTGAGGGGCTGGGGGGGGACCCATAGCTGACCTAACAGGGTGCTGCTGTGCCCCCAGCATTACGATGAGGAGGAGGAGGAGGATGATGAGGACGATGAAGACAGTGAGGAGGACTCAGAGGACGATGAGGACATGCAGGACATGGATGAGATGAACGACTACAACGAGTCCCCTGATGATGGGGAGATCAATGAGGTGAAGGAGGGGGGGCTTGGGGGGGCTAATGAGGGGCTGGGGGGGGCTAATGAGGGGCTGGGGGGGAAAGGAGGGGCTGGGGGGGCTAATGAGGGGCTAGAGGGGGGAAATGAGGGGCTGGGGGGGCTAATGAGGGGCTGGGGGGGGAAAGGAGGGGCTGGGGGGACTAATGAGGGGCTAGGGGGGGCTAATGAGGGGCTGGGGGGACTAATGAGGGGCTGGGGGGACTAATGAGGGGCTGGGGGGGCTAATGAGGGGCTGGGGGGGAAAGGAGGGGCTGGGGGGGCTAATGAGGGGCTAGAGGGGGGAAATGAGGGGCTGGGGGGGCTAATGAGGGGCTGGGGGGGAAAGGAGGGGCTGGGGGGGCTAATGAGGGGCTAGGGGGGGCTAATGAGGGGCTGGGGGGGAAAGGAGGGGCTGGGGGGACTAATGAGGGGCTGGGGGGGCTAATGAGGGGCTGGGGGGGAAAGGAGGGGCTGGGGGGGCTAATGAGGGGCTAGAGGGGGGAAATGAGGGGCTGGGGGGGCTAATGAGGGGCTGGGGGGGAAAGGAGGGGCTGGGGGGGCTAATGAGGGGCTAGAGGGGGGAAATGAGGGGCTGGGGGGGCTAATGAGGGGCTGGGGGGGGAAAGGAGGGGCTGGGGGGACTAATGAGGGGCTAGGGGGGGCTAATGAGGGGCTGGGGGGGAAAGGAGGGGCTGGGGGGACTAATGAGGGGCTGGGGGGGCTAATGAGGGGCTGGGGGGGCTAATGAGGGGCTGGGGGGGAAAGGAGGGGCTGGGGGGGCTAATGAGGGGCTAGAGGGGGGAAATGAGGGGCTGGGGGGGCTAATGAGGGGCTGGGGGGGAAAGGAGGGGCTGGGGGGGCTAATGAGGGGCTAGGGGGGGCTAATGAGGGGCTGGGGGGGAAAGGAGGGGCTGGGGGGACTAATGAGGGGCTGGGGGGGCTAATGAGGGGCTGGGGGGGAAAGGAGGGGCTGGGGGGGCTAATGAGGGGCTAGAGGGGGGAAATGAGGGGCTGGGGGGGCTAATGAGGGGCTGGGGGGGAAAGGAGGGGCTGGGGGGGCTAATGAGGGGCTAGAGGGGGGAAATGAGGGGCTGGGGGGGCTAATGAGGGGCTGGGGGGGGAAAGGAGGGGCTGGGGGGACTAATGAGGGGCTAGGGGGGGGCTAATGAGGGGCTGGGGGGGAAAGGAGGGGCTGGGGGGACTAATGAGGGGCTGGGGGGGCTAATGAGGGGCTGGGGGGGCTAATGAGGGGCTGGGGGGGAAAGGAGGGGCTGGGGGGGCTAATGAGGGGCTAGAGGGGGGAAATGAGGGGCTGGGGGGGCTAATGAGGGGCTGGGGGGGCTAATGAGGGGCTAGAGGGGGGAAATGAGGGACTGGGGGGGCTAAGGAGGGGCTGGGGGGGGAAAGGAGGGGCTGGGGGGGGAAAGGAGGGGCTAGAGGGGGGAAAGGAGGGGCTGGGAGGGGGAAAGGAGGGGCTGGGGGATGTAATGAAGGGCTTGTGGGGGGAAAGGAGGGGCTGGGGGGTGGTAATGAGGGGCTGGGAGGGGGAAATGAGGGCCTTGGGGGGCCAAATGAGGGCCTTGGGGGTGTAATGTGGGGCTGGGGGGTGTAATGTGGGGCTGGGGGCTGTAATGAGGGGCTTGAGGGAGAAAATGAGGGGCTGGGGGGGGGAAATGAGGGGCTGGGGGGGGGGAAATGAGGGGCTGGGGGGTGGTAATGAGGGGCTGGGGGGGGAAATGGGGGGCTGGGGGGGGAAATGAGAGCCTTGGGGGGCCAAATGAGGGGCTTGGGGGGTGTAATGTGGGGCTGGGGGGTGTAATGTGGGGCTGAGGGCTATAATGAGGGGCTTGGGGGGGAAATGAGGGGCTTGAGGGAGAAAATGAGGGGCTGGGGGGGGGAAATGAGGGGCTTGAGGTGGGGAAATGAGGGACATGGGGGGGAAATGAGGGGCCTGGGGGGGGAAATGAGGGGCTGGGGGGAGGAAATGAGGGGCCGGGGGGGGGGAAATGAGGGGCCGGGGGGGGGGAAATGAGGGGCCGGGGGGGAGGAAATGAGGGGCCTGGGGGGGGAAATGAGGGGCTGGGGGGAGGAAATGAGGGGCTGGGGGGGGAAATGAGGGGCTGGGGGAGGAAATGAGGGGCTTGGGGGGGGGAAATGAGGGGGGAAATGAGGGGCTGGGGGGGGAAATGGGGGGCTGGGGGGGTCTCTGCTCCTCACCCCATTTTGGGGGGGGTCTCACCCCTCCCCTCCCCACTCAGGTGGACATGGAGGGGGCTGAGCAGGACCAGGACCAGTGGATGATGTGATGGGACCAGTACGGCCCCCCAGTTTGGGGACCCCCTGCTCCCAGCATGGCCCAGTTTGGGGTGACCCCTGCTCCCACCATGGCCCAGTTTGGGGACCCTCTGCTCCCACCATGGCCCAGTTTGGGGTGACCCCTGCTCCCACCATGGCCCAGTTTGGGGACTCCCACCATGGCCCAGTTTGGGGACCCTCTGCTCCCACCATGGCCCAGTTTGGGGACCCCCTGCTCCCACCATGGCCCAGTTTGGGGACCCCCTGCTCCCACCATGGCCCAGTTTGGGGTGACCCTGCTCCCACCATGGCCCAGTTTGGGGTGACCCCTGCTCCCACCATGGCCCAGTTTGGGGTCACCCCTGCTCCCACCATGGCCCAGTTTGGGGTCACCCCTGCTCCCACCATGGCCCAGTTTGGGGACCCCCTGCTCCCACCATGGCCCAGTTTGGGGTGACCCCTGCTCCCACCATGGCCCAGTTTGGGGTGACCCTGCTCCCACCATGGCCCAGTTTGGGGTGACCCCTGCTCCCACCATGGCCCAGTTTGGGGTGACCCCTGCTCCCACCATGGCCCAGTTTGGGGACCCTCTGCTCCCACCATGGCCCAGTTTGGGGTGACCCTGCTCCCACCATGGCCAGTTTGGGGACTCCCACCATGGCCCAGTTTGGGGTGACCCTGCTCCCACCATGGCCCAGTTTGGGGTCACCCCTGCTCCCACCATGGCCCAGTTTGGGGTGACCCCTGCTCCCACCATGGCCCAGTTTGGGGTGACCCCTGCTCCCACTATGGCCCAGTTTGGGGACCCTCTGCTCCCACCATGGCCCAGTTTGGGGTGACCCTGCTCCCACCATGGCCCAGTTTGGGGTGACCCCTGCTCCCACCATGGCCCAGTTTGGGGTGACCCTGCTCCCACCATGGCCCAGTTTGGGGGTGACCCCTGCTCCCACCATGGCCCAGTTTGGGGTGACCCCTGCTCCCACCATGGCCCAGTTTGGGGTGACCCTGCTCCCACCATGGCCCAGTTTGGGGTGACCCCTGCTCCCACCATGGCCCAGTTTGGGGTGACCCCTGCTCCCACCATGGCCCAGTTTGGGGTGACCCCTGCTCCCACCATGGCCCAGTTTGGGGACCCTCTGCTCCCACCATGGCCCAGTTTGGGGTCACCCCTGCTCCCACCATGGCCCAGTTTGGGGTCACCCCTGCTCCCACCATGGCCCAGTTTGGGGTGACCCCTGCTCCCACCATGGCCCAGTTTGGGGACCCCCTGCTCCCACCATGGCCCAGTTTGGGGTGACCCCTGCTCCCACCATGGCCCAGTTTGGGGTCACCCCTGCTCCCACCATGGCCCAGTTTGGGGTCACCCCTGCTCCCACCATGGCCCAGTTTGGGGACCCCCCTGCTCCCACCATGGCCCAGTTTGGGGTGACCCTGCTCCCACCATGGCCCAGTTTGGGGACTCCCACCATGGCCCAGTTTGGGGTGACCCCTGCTCCCACCATGGCCCAGTTTGGGGACTCCCACCATGGCCCAGTTTGGGGTGACCCCTGCTCCCACCATGGCCCAGTTTGGGGACCCTCTGCTCCCACCATGGCCCAGTTTGGGGTGACCCTGCTCCCACCATGGCCCAGTTTGGGGACCCTCTGCTCCCACCATGGCCCAGTTTGGGGTGACCCCTGCTCCCACCATGGCCCAGTTTGGGGTGACCCCTGCTCCCACCATGGCCCAGTTTGGGGTCACCCCTGCTCCCACCATGGCCCAGTTTGGGGACCCCCTGCTCCCACCATGGCCCAGTTTGGGGACCCTCTGCTCCCACCATGGCCCAGTTTGGGGTGACCTGCTCCCACCATGGCCCAGTTTGGGGTGACCCTGCTCCCACCATGGCCCAGTTTGGGGACTCCCACCATGGCCCAGTTTGGGGTGACCCTGCTCCCACCATGGCCCAGTTTGGGGTGACCCCTGCTCCCACCATGGCCCAGTTTGGGGTGACCCCTGCTCCCACCATGGCCCAGTTTGGGGACCCTCTGCTCCCACCATGGCCCAGTTTGGGGTGACCCTGCTCCCACCATGGCCCAGTTTGGGGACTCCCACCATGGCCCAGTTTGGGGTGACCCTGCTCCCACCATGGCCCAGTTTGGGGTGACCCCTGCTCCCACCATGGCCCAGTTTGGGGTGACCCTGCTCCCACCATGGCCCAGTTTGGGGTGACCCCTGCTCCCACCATGGCCCAGTTTGGGGTGACCCCTGCTCCCACCATGGCCCAGTTTGGGGTGACCCTGCTCCCACCATGGCCCAGTTTGGGGTGACCCCTGCTCCCACCATGGCCCAGTTTGGGGTGACCCCTGCTCCCACCATGGCCCAGTTTGGGGTCACCCCTGCTCCCACCATGGCCCAGTTTGGGGTGACCCCTGCTCCCACTATGGCCCAGTTTGGGGACCCTCTGCTCCCACCATGGCCCAGTTTGGGGTGACCCTGCTCCCACCATGGCCCAGTTTGGGGTGACCCCTGCTCCCACCATGGCCCAGTTTGGGGTGACCCTGCTCCCACCATGGCCCAGTTTGGGGTGACCCCTGCTCCCACCATGGCCCAGTTTGGGGTGACCCTGCTCCCACCATGGCCCAGTTTGGGGTGACCCCTGCTCCCACCATGGCCCAGTTTGGGGTGACCCCTGCTCCCACCATGGCCCAGTTTGGGGACCCTCTGCTCCCACCATGGCCCAGTTTGGGGTCACCCCTGCTCCCACCATGGCCCAGTTTGGGGTCACCCCTGCTCCCACCATGGCCCAGTTTGGGGTGACCCCTGCTCCCACCATGGCCCAGTTTGGGGACCCCCTGCTCCCACCATGGCCCAGTTTGGGGTGACCCCTGCTCCCACCATGGCCCAGTTTGGGGTCACCCCTGCTCCCACCATGGCCCAGTTTGGGGTCACCCCTGCTCCCACCATGGCCCAGTTTGGGGACCCCCTGCTCCCACCATGGCCCAGTTTGGGGTGACCCCTGCTCCCACCATGGCCCAGTTTGGGGACTCCCACCATGGCCCAGTTTGGGGTGACCCCTGCTCCCACCATGGCCCAGTTTGGGGACCCTCTGCTCCCACCATGGCCCAGTTTGGGGTGACCCCTGCTCCCACCATGGCCCAGTTTGGGGTGACCCCTGCTCCCACCATGGCCCAGTTTGGGGACCCTCTGCTCCCAGCATGGCCCAGTTTGGGGTGACCCCTGCTCCCACCATGGCCCAGTTTGGGGTGACCCCTGCTCCCACCATGGCCCAGTTTGGGGTCACCCCTGCTCCCACCATGGCCCAGTTTGGGGACCCCCTGCTCCCACCATGGCCCAGTTTGGGGACCCTCTGCTCCCACCATGGCCCAGTTTGGGGTGACCCTGCTCCCACCATGGCCCAGTTTGGGGTGACCCCTGCTCCCACCATGGCCCAGTTTGGGGACCCTCTGCTCCCACCATGGCCCAGTTTGGGGTGACCCCTGCTCCCACCATGGCCCAGTTTGGGGTGACCCTGCTCCCACCATGGCCCAGTTTGGGGTGACCCCTGCTCCCACCATGGCCCAGTTTGGGGTGACCCTGCTCCCACCATGGCCCAGTTTGGGGTGACCCCTGCTCCCACCATGGCCCAGTTTGGGGACCCTCTGCTCCCACCATGGCCCAGTTTGGGGTGACCCTGCTCCCACCATGGCCCAGTTTGGGGTCACCCCTGCTCCCACCATGGCCCAGTTTGGGGTCACCCCTGCTCCCACCATGGCCCAGTTTGGGGACCCCCTGCTCCCACCATGGCCCAGTTTGGGGACCTCCTGCTCCCACCATGGCCCAGTTTGGGGTGACCCCTGCTCCCACCATGGCCCAGTTTGGGGACCCCCTGCTCCCACCATGGCCCAGTTTGGGTGACCCTGCTCCCACCATGGCCCAGTTTGGGGTCACCCCTGCTCCCACCATGGCCCAGTTTGGGGTGACCCTGCTCCCACCATGGCCCAGTTTGGGGTGACCCCTGCTCCCACCATGGCCCAGTTTGGGGACCCTCTGCTCCCACCATGACCATGGCCCAGTTTGGGGTGACCCTGCTCCCACCATGGCCCAGTTTGGGGTGACCCCTGCTCCCACCATGGCCCAGTTTGGGGACTCCCACCATGGCCCAGTTTGGGGTGACCCCTGCTCCCACCATGGCCCAGTTTGGGGGCCCTCTGCTCCCACCATGGCCCAGTTTGGGGTGACCCTGCTCCCACCATGGCCCAGTTTGGGGTGACCCCTGCTCCCACCATGGCCCAGTTTGGGGTCACCCCTGCTCCCACCATGGCCCAGTTTGGGGGTGACCCTGCTCCCACCATGGCCCAGTTTGGGGTGACCCCTGCTCCCACCATGGCCCAGTTTGGGGACCCCCTGCTCCCACCATGGCCCAGTTTGGGGACCCCCTGCTCCCACCATGGCCCAGTTTGGGGTGACCCTGCTCCCACCATGGCCCAGTTTGGGGTCACCCCTGCTCCCACCATGGCCCAGTTTGGGGTGACCCTGCTCCCACCATGGCCCAGTTTGGGGTGACCCCTGCTCCCACCATGGCCCAGTTTGGGGACCCCCTGCTCCCACCATGGCCCAGTTTGGGGTGACCCTGCTCCCACCATGGCCCAGTTTGGGGACTCCCACCATGGCCCAGTTTGGGGACCCTCTGCTCCCACCATGGCCCAGTTTGGGGTGACCCTGCTCCCACCATGGCCCAGTTTGGGGTGGGGTCGCTCCTCCTGTCACTGGTCAGGTTGGGGGGGGGGGCTCAGGGTGCAGCTTGGGGGGTGGGATCCCTCCTAATAAACACTGGGTTAAGGACCCCCCACCCACCCTGGGTCTTGTGCAGCCCCCCCCACCCTCCCAGTACTCCCTCCCTGTCCCCCCCCAGTGTCCCCCCACCCATCCCTGGTGCCCCCCAACCTGGTGCTGCCCCCCCCTGGGGTACTCCCCCCCCCCACCCCAGTGTCCCCCACCCTAGTGCCCCCCAACCTGGTGCTGCCCCCCTGTGCTCCCCCCCTCCCACCCAGTGCTCCCCCCCCTCTGGTGCTGCCCCCCCCCCCAGGGTACTCCCCCTCCTCTCCCTGGTGCCTCCCCACCCTAGTGCCCCCCAACCTGGTGCTGCCCCCCCAGGGTACTCCCCCTCCTCTCCCTGGTGCCCCCCCCCACCCCAGTGCCCCCCCACCTAGTGCCCCCCAACCTGGTGCTGCCCCCCTGGGGTACTCCCCCCCCCCACCCCAGTGTCCCCCACCCTAGTGCCCTGGTGCTGCCCCCCTGTGCTCCCCCCTCCCACCCAGTGCTCCCCCCCTCTGGTGCTGCCCCCCCCCCCAGGGTACTCCCCCTCCTCTCCCTGGTGCCCCCCCCCCATCCCTGGTGCCCCCCAACCTGGTGCTGCCCCCCCAGGGTACTCCCCCTCCTCTCCCTGGTGCCCCCCCCACCCCAGTGCCCCCCCACCCTAGTGCCCCCCAACCTGGTGCTGCCCCCCTGGGGTACTCCCCCCCCCACCCCAGTGCCCCCCCACCTAGTGCCCCCCAACCTGGTGCTGCCCCCCCTGGGGTACTCCCCCCCCCACCCCAGTGTCCCTCACCCTAGTGCCCCCCAACCTGGTGCTGCCCCCCTGTGCTCCCCCCTCCCACCCAGTGCTCCCCCCTCTGGTGCTGCCCCCCCCCCAGGGTACTCCCCCTCCTCTCCCTTGTGCCCCCCCCATCCCTGGTGCTGCCACCCCTGCGGTACTCCCCCCCCCCCCCCCCCCCCCCCCCAGTGCCCCCCAACCTGGTGCTGCCCCCCTGTGCTCCCCCCCCCCAATGTTTCCCCCCCCCAGCTGCCCACCCAGCCTGCACAGCCCCCCCCCCAATTCCAGCAGCCCCCCACTCCCCCCACAGAGCACAGCAGCCAGCACGTCACCTCCAGAGCCCTTGTTGACCGTGTCAGCGGGGTCCCCGTGTCCCCCCCCGGGTCCCCTCGGGTGTCCCCGGGTCCCCCCCGGTGTCAGCGGGGTCCTAGTGTCCCCCCCCGGGTCCCCTCGGTGTCCCCGTGTCCCCCCCGGTGTCAGCGGGGTCCTAGTGTCCCCCCCCGGGTCCCCTCGGGTGTCCCCGTGTCCCCCCCGGTGTCAGCGGGGTCCCAGTGTGTCCCCCCGGGTCCCCTCGGGTGTCCCCGTGTCCCCCCCGGTGTCAGCGGGGTCCCAGTGTGTCCCCCCGGGTCCCCTCGGGTGTCCCCGTGTCCCCCCCGGTGTCAGCGGGGTCCCAGTGTGTCCCCCCGGGTCCCCTCGGTGTCCCCGTGTCCCCCCCGGTGTCAGCGGGGTCCTAGTGTCCCCCCCCGGGTCCCCTCGGGTGTCCCCGTGTCCCCCCCGGTGTCAGCGGGGTCCTAGTGTCCCCCCCCGGGTCCCCTCGGGTGTCCCCGTGTCCCCCCCGGTGTCAGCAGGGTCCCTGTGTCCCCCCCCTCGGTCCCCTCTGGTGTCCCTGTGTCCCCCCCGGTGTCAGCAGGGTCCTTGTGTCCCCCACCTCGGTCCCCTCGTGTGTCCCTGTGTCCCCCCCTGGGTCCCCTCTGGTGTCCCTGTGTCCACCCCGGTGTCAGCAGGGTCCCTGTGTCCCCCCCCTCGGTCCCCTCTGGTGTCCCTGTGTCCCCCCCGGTGTCAGCAGGGTCCTTGTGTCCCCCACCTCGGTCCCCTCGTGTGTCCCTGTGTCCCCCCCTGGGTCCCCTCTGGTGTCCCTGTGTCCACCCCGGTGTCAGCAGGGTCCCTGTGTCCCCCCCCTCGGTCCCCTCTGGTGTCCCTGTGTCCCCCCCGGTGTCAGCAGGGTCCTTGTGTCCCCCACCTCGGTCCCCTCGTGTGTCCCTGTGTCCCCCCCTGGGTCCCCTCTGGTGTCCCTGTGTCCACCCCGGTGTCAGCAGGGTCCCTGTGTCCCCCCCCGTCGGTCCCCTCGTGTGTCCCTGTGTCCCCCCCGGGTCCCCTCTGGTGTCCCCATGTCCCCCCCGGTGTTAGCAGGGTCCCTGTGTCGTCCCCCCCGGGTCCCCTCCGGTGTCAGCAGGGTCCCTGTGTCCCCCCCCTCGGTCCCCTCGGGTGTCCCTGTGTCCCCCCCGGGTCCCCTCTGGTGTCCCCATGTCCCCCCACGGTGTCAGCAGGGTCCCTGTGTGTCCCCCCCGGGTCCACTCCGGTGTCAGCAGGGTCCTAGTGTCCCCCCACCCCTGCTTCCCTCCAGTGTCAGCAGGGTCCTAGTGTCCCCCCACCCTATTCCCCTCCGGTGTCAGCAGGGTCCTAGTGTCCCCCCACCGCGATCCCCTCCGGTGCCAGCAGGGTCCTAGTGTCCCCCCACCCTGTTCCCCTCCGGTGTCAGCAGGGTCCTAGTGTCCCCCCACCCCTGCTTCCCTCCGTGTGTCAGCAGGGTCCTAGTGTCCCCCACCCCTGCTTCCCTCCGGTGTCAGCAGGGTCCTAGTGTCCCCCCACCCGGTTCCCCTCCGGTGTCAGCGGGGTCCTAGTGTCCCCCACCATGCTCCCGTCCGGTACCATCAGGGTCCTAGTGTCCCCCCTCACTCCCCCTCCTGTGTCCCCGTTTCCACCCCCCCGCTCCCCTCCGGTACCAGCAGGGTCCTAGTGTCCCCCCACCCTGTCCCCTCCGTTTCCAACAGGGTCCTAGTGTCCCCCACCCCTTCTCCCCCTCCAGTATTCCCATGTCCCCCTCTCCGGTGTCCCCATCCCCACACCCCCCGGTCCCTCGTCCCCCCGGCTCTCCCCTCCGGTGCCAGCAGGGTCCTAGTGTCCCCCCACCCTGTTCCCCTCCGGTGTCAGCAGGGTCCTAGTGTCCCCCACCCCTTCTCCCCCTCCAATGGTCCCATGTCCCCCTTTCCGTTGTTCCCATCCCCACACCCCTCCGTCCCTCGTCCCCCCGGCTCTCCTCTCCGGTGCCAGCAGGGTCCTAGTGTGTCCCCCCCCACGATCCCCTCCGGTGTCAGCAGGGTCCTAGTGTCCCCCACCCCGATCCCCTCCGATGCCAGCGGGGTCCTAGTGTCCCCCACCCTGTCCCTTCCGTTGCCAACAGGGTCCTAGTGTCCCCCCACCCCTGCTTCCCTCCAGTGTCAGCATGGTCCTAGTGTCCCCCACCCCTGCTTTCCCCCCCGGTGTCAGCAGGGTCCTAGTGTCCCCCCACCCTGTTTCCCTCCGTTTCCAACAGGGTCCTAGTGTCCCCCACCCCTGCTTCCCTCCGGTGCCAGCAGGGTCCTAGTGTCCACCACCCCTGCTCCCCTCCGTTGCCAGCAGGGTCCTAGTGTCCCCCCCACCCTGTTCCCCTCCGGTGTCAGCGGGGTCCTAGTGTCCCCCCTCAGCCCCCCTCCTGTGTCCCCGTTTTCCCCCCCCGGTCCCCTCCTGTGTCAGCAGGGTCCTAGTGTCCCCTCACCCTGTTCCCCTCCGGTGTCAGCAGGGTCCTGGTGTCCCCCCCACCCGGTTCTCGTCCGGTGTCAGCATGGTCCTACTGTGTGTGTCCCCGCTGCCCTCCGGTGTCAGCAGGGTCCTAGTGTCCCCCACCCCGATCCCCTCCGATGCCAGCAGGGTCCTAGTGTCCCCCACCCTGTCCCTTCCGTTGCCAACAGGGTCCTAATGTCCCCCCACCCCTGCTTCCCTCCAGTGCCAGCAGGGTCCTAGTGTCCCCCCACCCTGTCCCCTCCTTT
>JAJHSY010000084.1:0-32979 GCA_020800305.1 Porphyrio hochstetteri | reverse complement strand
GGGAGGTGTTGGGGGGCACAGAAAAGCCCCAGGGGGCAGCAGCAGGGCTGGGGGCTGGGCCAGCATCACCCACCACCCCAGCCCAGCAGCAGGGACTGGGCAAACTGGGGGGCAACTGGGGAAGGGGCACCCCTGGGGTGGTACCCAGGATGTGGCCCCCTGGTCCCAGGACCAACCCCACCCCCCCACCCCCCCAAAATGTCCCTTGGGGCCAGTGAGACCCCAACCCAGCTCATGAAGCCTGGAGAGGTCAGGATCCCCCCCCATCATCACTGGGTACCCCCAAACTGGCCCTGGGTGCCAGCTGAGGGGAGCTGCACCCCCTCCCCATCATCACTGAGCACCCCCAAATTAACCATGGGTGCCAGCTGGGGGGAGGTGCACCCCTTCCCCATCACTGAGCACCCCCAAATTAACCATGGGTACCAGCTGGGGGGGAGTTGCACCCCCTCCCCATCACTGAGCACCCCCCAAATTGACCATGGGTGCCAGCTGGGGGGGAGTTGCACCCCCTCCCCATCATCACTGAGCACCCCCAAACTGGCCATGGGTACCAGCTGGGGGGCAGCTGCCCCCCCCAGTACATCCCAGCATCACCCCAAGGATGGAGCCACCTTCCTCCTCTTGTGATTTTGGGGGGGTTGCAGCCTTCTAGGACCATCCCTGTGCTCCCCTTCCCCCCCCCCCTTTAATTCTTTCCCCTCCCCCCCTCTTTTCCCCCATGGCTTCTCAGGGTTTGGGGGGGGGTCTCAGGGTTTGGGGGGGGTCTCAGGGCTTGAGGGGGTCTTGGTGGGCATCCAGCCACGTGTCCTCCCAGGGGTTGGGCAAAGCATCTTGCTGAAGGCATCTCCGAGTAGGTAAGGCAAAAGGAATTCAGTTCACTTTGTGTCCCCCTCCACCCCCCAAACTTGGGGAGCAGCTTGGTTTTGGGGGGTCCCAGGGGTCCTGGGTACCCCTGATAGGGGTGCTGATGGGTGAAAGGATGAGGAGCCCCAGCCCCACGGCCCAAATGTGGGAGGGAAGCGTGGGGGATGCTGCTGTGGTACCCACAGGGGGCTGGGGTGGGGATGGGGGGGGTGGGATGCTGAGGGGGTAAAGGGAACCCCCCCCTTGGGACCCTGGATCCTGGTGGGACCATTGCTGGTGGGACCATCCCTGGTGGGGCTGATCCCAGTGGGACCATGGCTGATGGGAACATCCCTGGTGGGATCATCCCAGTGGGACTGATCCCGGTGGGACCATCCCCACTGGGACCATCCCCAGTGGGACCATCCCTGATGGGACTGATCCCAGTGGGACCATCCCCACTGGGACCATCCCCAGTGGGACCATCCCCAGTGGGACCATCCCAGTGGGACTGATCCCAGTGGGACCATCCCCACTGGGACCATCCCCACTGGGACCATCCCCAGTGGGAACATCCCCAGTGGGACCAACCCTGGTGGGACCATCCCAGTGGGACCAACCCTGGTGGGACCAACCCTGGTGGGACCATCCCAGTGGGACTGATCCCAGTGGGACCATCCCCAGTGGGACCATCCCCAGTGGGACCAACCCTGGTGGGACCATCCCAGTGGGACTGATCCCAGTGGGACCATCCCCGGTGGGACTGATCCCCAGTGGGACCAACCCTGGTGGGACCAACCCTGGTGGGACCATCCCAGTGGGACTGATCCCAGTGGGACCATCCCCAGTGGGACCAACCCTGGTGGGACCATCCCAGTGGGATAGATCCCAGTGGGACCATCCCCAGTGGGACTGATCCCAGTGGGGACCATCCCCCATGGGACCATCCCTGGTGGGACTGATCCTGGTGGGACCATCCCAGTGGGACCAACCCTGGTGGGACCATCCCAGTGGGACTGATCCTGGTGGGACCAACCCTGGTGGGACCAACCCTGGTGGGACCATCCCAGTGGGACTGATCCCAGTGGGACCATCCCCAGTGGGAACATCCCCAGTGGGAACATCCCCAGTGGGACTGATCCCAGTGGGACCAACCCTGGTGGGACCAACCCTGGTGGGACCATCCCAGTGGGACTGATCCCAGTGGGACCATCCCCAGTGGGACCAACCCTGGTGGGACCATCCCAGTGGAATAGATCCCAGTGGGACCATCCCCAGTGGGACTGATCCCAGTGGGACCATCCCCAGTGGGATCATCCCCAATGGGAACATTCCCAGTGTGACTGATCCCAGTGGGACTGATCCTGGTGGGACCATCCCACTGGGACCATCCCCAGTGGGACCATCCCCAGTGGGACCATCCCAGTGGGACCAACCCTGGTGGGACCATCCCAGTGGGATAGATCCCAGTGGGACCATCCCCAGTGGGATCATCCCTGATGGGACCATCCCCAGTGGGGACTGATCCCAGTGGGACTGATCCTGGTGGGACCATCCCCAGTGGGATCATCCCTGATGGGACCATCCCCAGTGGGACTGATCCCAGTGGGACCACCCCTGGTGAGACCATCCCAGTAGGACCATCCCCAGTGGGCCTGATCCCAGTGGGACTACCCCTGATGGGACCATCCCCAGTGGGACCACCCCTGGTGGGACCATCCCTGGTGGGACCATCCCACTGGGACCACCCTTGGTGGGACTGATCCCAGTGGGACCACCCCTGGTGGGACCATCCCTGGTGGGACCCCCTTTGGGGTCTCACTGTGCTGCTCCCATCACCTTTGGCAAACCAGCAGCTCCCACAAACCAGATGATGCAGCTGGGGAGGGGTTGGGGGGTGGGGGGGGGGGGATGCTCAGAGCACCCTGGTCCCTCAGGGGGGTGCTCAGCACCCACCCAGCTCCCGCCTCCGTGGGGGTCACCCTGCCCTGGTGTCCCTGCTCATGGGTGTTTGGGGTGACTCCCAGCTGGAGGGACCCTGTGGGGCTGGTTGAGGGGGGGGTCCATGCACGGTGGGCTGTGGGACTGGGGTGGGGGGACCATGGGGAGGCTGGTGGGGTCCATGCACGATGGTCAGGAGGGATCACAGGAGGCCACCACCATCCATGCATGGGGGTCTGCAGGGCCAGAGGGACCATGGAGGGGACAGCAGGGTCCATGTATGGGGGTCTGCAGGACCAGAGGGACCATGGAGGGGACAGCAGGGTCCATGTATGGGGGTCTGCAGGACCAGAGGGATCACAGGAGACCACCACCATCCATGCCTGGGGGTCTGCAGGACCAGAGGGACCATGGGATGAGGGCAGGGTCCATGCATGGCAGTCAGTAGGTCAAAGAAGGACCACAGGAGACCACCACCATCCATGTATGGGGGTCTTCAGAACCAGAAGGACCATGGGGGGGGACCACAGGAGGCCAGAAGGATCCATGCCTGGTGGTCTGCAGGACCAGAGGGATCATAGGAGGCCGCAACCATCCATGCCTGGTGGTCTGCAGGACCAGAAGGATCACAGGAGACCAGAAGGATCCATGCCTGGTGGTCTGCAGGACCAGAGGGATCATAGGAGACCACCACCATCCATGCCTGGTGGTCTGCAGGACCAGAGGGACCATGGAGGGGAACATCAGGGTCCATGCATGGCAGTCAGTAGGTCAAAGAAGGACCACAGGAGACCACTACCATCCATGTATGGGGGTCTGCAGGACCAGAAGGACCACAGGAGACCAGAAGGATCCATGCATGGTGGTCTGCACGGTGGTCTTCAGGACTAGAGGGATCACAGGGGACCATCACTGTCCATGCATGGGGGTCTACAGGACCAGAGGGACCACAAGAGACCATCAGGGTCCAGGCAGGCTGGTCTGCAGGACCAGAGGGACCTCAGGAGATCATCACTGTCCATGCATGGGGGTCTGCAGGACCAGAGGGACCATGGAGGGGAACATCAGGGTCCATGCATGGCAGTCAGTAGGTCAAAGAAGGACCACAGGAGACCACTACCATCCATGTATGGTGGGGTCTGCAGGACCAGAGGGACCATGGGATGAGGGCAGGGTCCATGCATGGCAGTCAGTAGGTCAAGAAGGACCACAGGAGACCACCACCATCCATGCCTGGGGGTCTTCAGGACCAGAAGGACCACAGGAGACCAGAAGGATCCATGCCTGGTGGTCTGCAGGACCAGAGGGACCATGGTGGGGGACATCAGGGTCCATGCACAGCAGTCAGCAGGGCAGGAGGGATGGTGGGAAGCCATCAGGGGCTGAGCATGGTGCCAAATAAGACTGGTGGGGACCAGAGGGGGTCATCACTGTCCATGCATGGGGGTCTGCAGGACCAGAGGGACCTCAGGAGACCATCAGGGTCCAGGCAGGGTGGTCTGCAGGACTAGAGGGACCTCAGGAGACCATCAGGGTCCAGGCAGGGTGTCAGGAGCTGTGAAGCCACCACAGGCTGGGGATGCTCATGGACATGTTGGTCACGGGTGCAGCCGCTGGCACAGGAGGCTCCAGGTGAGCTACAGGAACACCCAAGTGCTGGGGACACTGGGGGGGACACTGGGGGGGGACACTGGGGGGACACTGGGAGGACCACCAGACCCTCTGCAGCCCCATCATCCCACCCCAAGTGTGGGGACCAGGAGCCCCCCAAGCTGGGACAGGGCTGGGGGTGTCTAAGGGGGGGGTCTCAGGGGGGTGGGGTGGGGGGTCTGCAGCTTGGGGAGGGGTGCAGGCAGAGCACCCTCACCCCAACCTCCTTCTAAGGGCCTGATCCTGGCTCCTGTCACCCCCCCCCCCAGCCTTGTACCCCCCAAAAACCCACCCCCCCAGCTCTCTCACTGCCCCACACCCTATTTGGGGGGGACAATCTGCCCCCCCCCCCATGTCCCTGATGTCCCCCCCATATCCCTGTTGTCCCCCCCACCCAATTGTCACCCCCCAGGGATGGGACCTGCAGCCTTAAGGCAATTTAAAGCACATCAACCCCCCCACCCACCCAACCCCACCCCCAAGCCCTTGGGGTCCCCCCCCAATGGAGACCCCAAAAATCCCAGCACAGATGGGTGATGGGACCCCCATGGGGTGGGGACACTCATATCAGAGGTGGGCACAGCCACCCATGGGTGGGGAAAGCCCAAGGGGGGGTCACCAGGGTGGTCTAGAGTCACTCATGTCCATCCTCACCCCACCCCAAAACCTCCTCCCCATGGGATGGAGGACAAAGGTTGGGGGTTCTCCTGCTCCCCAACCACCCAACCCTGGTGTGTGGGGGTCCAGTGTGTGTGTCCCTCTTCCTTTCCCAACCCCACCCATGGGTCCCCTCAGTCAGCCCCTGCTTCAGGTTGTCCCCCCTCGGGGTCCAGGCAGCCGTTGAGTTGGGGGTCAGGGGTTTGGGGGTCGTATTCTTCATCCAAGAAGTCCAGGGAGTTGTTACTGGGCAGCCCCCGGATGGTGAACTTGTGGGACACCTTGGTCCACTGCTCCCTGTTGCTGGCCACCCGCTCGTAGAGCTCAGCTGCCTTGGGGAAGAGGTCCTGCAGCAACCTGGGGAGGAGGGGGGGACACCCACTCACCCATCAGGGTCCCCACCAAAGATGGGGGTCAACAGAGTTACTCAGATCCATCCATCCATCCATCAATCCATCCATCCATCCATCCATCCATCCCCCATCCATCCATCCATCCCCCATCCATCCATCCATCCATCCATCCATCCATCCATCCCCCATCCATCCATCCCCCATCCATCCATCCATCCATCCATCCCCCATCCATCCATCCATCCATCCATCCATCCATCCCCCATCCATCCATCCATCCATCCATCCATCCCCCATCCATCCATCCATCCATCCATCCATCCCCCATCCATCCATCCATCCATCCATCCATCCATCCATCCATCCCCCATCCATCCATCCCCCATCCATCCCCCATCCATCCATCCATCCATCCATCCATCCATCCATCCCCCATCCATCCATCCCCCATCCATCCATCCATCCCCCATCCACCCATCCATCCATCCCCCATCCATCCATCCATCCCCCATCCATCCATCCATCCATCCATCCATCCATCCCCCATCCATCCATCCATCCATCCATCCCCCATCCATCCCCCATCCATCCATCCATCCATCCATCCCCCATCCATCCATCCATCCATCCATCCCCCATCCATCCATCCCCCATCCATCCATCCCCCATCCATCCCCCATCCATCCCCCATCCATCCATCCATCCATCCATCCCCCATCCATCCATCCATCCCCCATCCATCCATCCATCCATCCATCCCCCATCCATCCATCCATCCATCCATCCATCCATCCATCCATCCCCCATCCATCCATCCCCCATCCATCCATCCATCCCCCATCCATCCATCCATCCATCCATCCATCCATCCCCCATCCATCCATCCCCCATCCATCCATCCATCCATCCCCCATCCATCCCCCATCCATCCATCCATCCATCCCCCATCCATCCATCCCCCATCCATCCCCCATCCATCCATCCATCCCCCATCCATCCATCCATCCATCCCCCATCCACCCATCCATCCCCCATCCATCCCTCCACCCCCACTGCTTGGAACCCCTTCCCCAAACATCTCCAAGCCCCCCCCCAGCCCCCCACCCACCCCCCCAAATCCCCAGGGACCCCCCAGTTACTTGTAGATGGGCATGGCGATGTGCTCCATGAAGCTGATCTGCAGCTCAGGGATGTAGGCTTTCTCCCGGTCCATCATCTCCAGAGGACGGTTGCCCATGGCCTTCTCCTACAGTGGTGGCAAGAGGGGGGTCAAAACCAGTGGCCAACCCCTCCCCAATCCCAAGAAACCCCCCAAATCCCAACTAACCCCCCCCCCAACCCCAACCAAACACCCTCCCAGATCTCCCTTGGTGCTCACCAGGAGCGTTGGCCAAGCCCAACCTTGGTGCTACCTACCAGGTCACCCTGGGAGAAGAACTCCTTGTAGATCAGCTCCTGCAAGGGACACACGTGGAGGAAGGAGGGGGAGGGACATACATGGGGTGACCCCCCCCCAAAAAAACACCCCACTTGCCCCTCAAGCCCCCTCCCCTTCCATGGCCATGGAGGGGACATCACCACCTTGGGTGAGGACACGGGATGAAGGATGCTGCTGGGTGGTCCAAGGGGATGGACCCCAGAGTGGTATCCTCAGCATCTGAGGGGTGGGGTGGGGTTTTGGGGAGGGGTGAGGGTGGTCTTCAGGGGGTCAGCAGTAGGGTGGGACACTCACTGCAATCTTCCTGGTGGTCTTCCAGCCCTTGGTCTGGTCAGAGAGGTCACAGGAGGTCATGAGGAGGCAGAGCAACAGGCTGTGGTGCTGCTTGTTCTTGGGGTCGTAGCCCACTGCCAGGGAGAGGGAGGGGGGGGGACACAGGGTTGGGGTGGGGTGGGGTCCCATGACTCCCATCTCCCCCTCTGAGAGGGCTGTGGGGACTTGTCATGTCATCATTCCTCCCATCTTTGGGGGGATGAGGGGTCACCACCCCCCAACCCCCAGGATATCATCTCTCCCCCTCAATCTTTGGGGGGATGAGGTCCCACCAACCCCCAACTCCCAGAACTTGCTACATCATCACCCCCCACACCCCAGATTTGGTGGGATGAGGTCCCACCACCCCCCCCAACCCCCAGGATATCATCCCCCCCCCTCAATCTTTGGGGGGATGAGGTCCCACCAACCCCAAGAACATCATCTCCCCCCCACAAATCTTTGGGGGGATGAGGTCCCACCACCCCCCAACCCCCAGAACCTGCCATGCCATCACCCCCCCACCCCAGATTTGGTGGGATGAGGTCCCACCACCCCTCAACCCCAGAACTTGCCCTGTCATCACCATCCCCCCTCAATCTTTGGGGGGATGAGGTCCCACCAACCCCCAGGACATCATCTCTCCCCCCAAATCTTTGATGGGATGAGGTCCCATCACCCCCACCAGCCCCCAGGATATCATCCCCCCTCACCCCCAATCTTTGGTGGGATGAGGTCCCACCACCCCCCAACCCCCAGAACTTGCCTTGTCATCAACCCCCCACCCCAGATTTGGAGGGATGAGGTCCCATCACACCCCAACCCCCAGGATATCATCTCCCCCCCTCCAAATCTTTGGTGGGATGAGGTCCCACCACCCCCCAACCCCCAGAACTTGATGTATCATCACCCCCCACCCCAGATTTGGTGGGATGAGGTCCCACCACCCCCCAACTCCCAGGACTTGCTACATCATCACCCCCCACACCCCAGATTTGGTGGGATGAGGTCCCACCACCCCCCCCAACCCCCAGGATATCATCCCCCCCCCCCTCAATCTTTGGGGGGATGAGGTCCCACCAACCCCAAGAACATCATCTCCCCCCCCACAAATCTTTGGGGGGATGAGGTCCCACCACCCCCCAACCCCCAGAACCTGCCATGCCATCACCCCCCCACCCCAGATTTGGTGGGATGAGGTCCCACCACCCCTCAACCCCAGAACTTGCCCTGTCATCACCACCCCCCCCTCAATCTTAGGGGGGATGAGGTCCCACCACCCCCCAACCCCCAGAACTTCCTACATCATCACCCCCCACCCCAGATTTGATGGGATGAGGTCCCACCAACCCCCCCAACCCCCAGGAGTTGCCATATCATCACCCTCTACACCCCAGATTTGGAGGGATGAGGTCCCCCCAACACCCTCAACCCCCAGAACTTGCCTTGTCATCACCCCCCCACCCCAGATTTGGAGGGATGAGGTCCCACCACCCCCCCAGACCCCCGAGCAGGGGTGCTTCACCTTCTGCCATCTTCTGGAGGTCCTTGAAGATGCGGAGGTGGTGAGCCAGGTCGGTGGCCAGGATGATGTCCCTCATCAGGTCCAGCATACGCTGGTAGTCCTGTGGGACCAGACAGGGCCCCAATCCACCTTGGGGAGGGGGCTCTGAGGGTCCAGAGGGTCTGAGAAGGCTCAGCCTGGGGCATAGGGTGGGGGTGAGGGTGCTGGGAGAGGTGTTGGTGCCCAGGTTGGGTCTCACCTTGCGGGAGAAGTGGTCGAAGATGTTGCAGCCTTGGCTGTTGAGGATGGCGATGGCCTGGGCAAAGTGGTGCCTCTGTGGGAGAAACCAGGGTGGGGAGGGGGCTGTGGGACCAGGATGGGGCTGTCCACCCCCAGCCCAAGCCCCACATGGGGCTGGGAGATGTTTCAGGGGCTGTGGGACCACCCTGGGTGGTCCTTCCCCCATGTCTGAGTCCCCAACCCAAGCCCCACATGGGGCAGGGAGATGTTTGAGGGGCTGTGGGACCACCCTGGGTGGTCTGAGCTCCAAATCTGAGCCCCACCTGGGGCAGGGAGATGTTTGAGGGGCTGTGGGACCAGGAATGGTGGTGTCCATCCTCAGCCCAAGCCCCACATGGGGCAGGGAGATGGTTTAGGGGCTGTGGGACCACTCAGGGTGGTCTGAGCCCCAAATCTGAGCCCCACATGGGGCAGGGAGATGTTTGAGGGGCTGTGGGACCATTCAGGGTGGTCCTTCCCCCTAGTCTCAGCCCCCAACCCAAGCCCCACGTGGGGCAGGGAGATGTTTGAGGGGCTGTGGGACCACTCAGGGTGGTCCTTCCCCCAAGTCTCAGCCCCCAACCCAAGCTCCAGGTGGGGCAGGGAGATGTTTGAGGGGCTGTGGGACCACCCTGGGTGGTCTGAGCCCCAAATCTGAGCCCCACCTGGGGCAGGGAGATGGTTTAGGGGCTATGGGACCACCCTGGGTGGTCCTTCCCCCATGTCTGAGTCCCCAACCCAAGCCCCACATGGGGCAGGGAGATGGTTTAGGGGCTGTAGGACCAGGAATGGTGGTGTCCACCCCCAACCCAAGCTCCACATGGGGCAGGGAGATGTTTGAGGGGCTGTGGGACCACCCTGGGTGGTCCTTCCCCCAAGTCTGAGCCCCCAGCCTGAGCCCCACATGGGGCAGGGAGATGGTTTAGGGGCTGTGGGACCACCCTGGGTGGTCTGAGCTCCAAATCTGAGCCCCACCTGGGGCAGGGAGATGTTTGAGGGGCTGTGGGACCAGGAATGGTGGTGTCCATCCTCAGCCCAAGCCCCACATGGGGCAGGGAGATGGTTTAGGGGCTGTGGGACCACTCAGGGTGGTCTGAGCCCCAAATCTGAGCCCCACCTGGGGCAGGGAGATGTTCCAGGGGGTGGGGGACACAGAGGGCAGGACAGACACCTCACCTCCATGACGGAGCCCTCAGAGCTGTAGAGAGCAGCCAGCACTGATTTCTGCAGGACAGAGCAGCCAGTCAGTGAGCTCTGGGGGTGAAGACCCCCTCCATCTCCACACCCACCCCCTTTAATCCTGTCCCCACGTCCCCCTCCCCATCCTCTTGGCCACCCCAGCTCACCGAAGCCACCTGGAAGGAGTTGTTGGTGCCTCTGTGGTCCAGGTCGTGGCACATGCAGGAGATGAAGAGGGCAAAGATCTCAATGTCTCTGGGGTTGAAAGAGGGGAAACTGAGGCACAGGGGGAGGCCAAAGACCACCCCAGCTCAACCAAGAGGGGGTAGGGACAGGGGTGGGGATGGTCCCTGCTCCTTACTCCAGGTAGTTGATGAGCTCCAGGTTCTTGTAGAGCAGGTAGCAGAAGTGGGACACAGAGAAGGCATGCATCCAGTTGTGGTAGGGGGGGTCCCTGTAGCCCTTCTTCACCATCAGGCAGAATCTAGGGGAGGGGAGGACCATGAGGAGGAGGAGGAGGAGGTGGGTGGGTGGTTTTGGCACCTTAGGGAAGCCCCTCAAGCTTGCCCAGGGGTCCCAGAGAGGTGGGTGTGGGGCCAAGGACCTGGTGAGGGTCTGGCGGTCCATCTTGTAGGTGTTGATGAAGTTCATGTCCTGCAGCATGCTGAGGATGGCCTGAGGGGACAGGGGCAGCGTGGGGACAGGGTGGCCCACAGGGGACAGCCCTGCCTGGCAGGGAGGGTGATGCTCGGGGTGCAGATACATCCCCATCCCCATCACATCCAATCCCATCCCCATCCCATCCCATCCCATCCCCATCCCATCCCATCCCCATCCCATCCCCATCCCCATCCCATCCCCATCCCCATCCCCATCCCATCCCATCCCATCCCCATCCACATCCCATCCCCATCCCCATCCCCATCCCATCCCATCCCATCCCCATCCCATCCCATCCCCATCCCCATCCCCATCCCATCCCATCCCATCCCCATCCCATCCCATCCCCATCCCCATCCCCATCCCATCCCATCCCATCCCCATCCCATCCCATCCCCATCCCCATCCCCATCCCATCCCATCCCCATCCCCATCCCATCCCATCCCCATCCCATCCCCATCCCATCCCCATCCCCTCCCCACCCCATCCCCATCCCCATCCCCATCCCCTCCCCACCCCATCCCCTCCCCATCCCCATCCCCCTCCCATCCCCATCCCTATCCCATCCCCATCCCCATCCCCATCCCATCCCATCCCATCCCCATCCCCATCCCCATCCCATCCCATCCCATCCCCATCCCCATCCCATCCCCATCCCATCCCCATCCCCATCCCCATCCCATCCCCATCCCCATCCCCATCCCCATCCCCACCCTATCCCCATCCCCACCCCATCCCCATCCCCACCCCCATCCCCATCCCCACCCTATCCCCATCCCCATCCCCATCCCCACCCTATCCCCATCCCCATCCCTCATCCCCCCTGGGGCTGGGATAAAGGAGCTGCTGGGGGGGCTGGCAGGGCTGGTGGCCCTTGGGGACAGTCCCCACCCTGCTCACCATGGAGGTGTCATCCTCAGGCAGCGAGCGGGGGGTGTAGGTGAAGCTGGCAAAATTGGGGTCGATGGTGGCCACGGGCTGGATGCCCTCACTCAGCAGCTTGGTGTACTCATCATCTGACACCTGGAGGAGCCAGTCCCAGTGGCCAGGTCCTCAGAGTGTCCCCTGGGTCACCTCAACCCCCAAGGAAGACGAGAAAGGCACCCCCAGAGGCAGCCAAACCCACCCCCCCACCTTTGTCCCACCTCACCTTCATGTGGTACATCATCATCTCGTTGGCCAAGTGGCTGCGGTACTGAGCCTCGTTCACCTTCTTGTAGAGGAGGGACTGAGGGGTGGGAGGGGGGGATGGGAGTGTTGGGGGGTGGGCAGACCCTCCCAGAACCCCTCTGTCACCCCCAACTCATCCCATCCCATCCCCACCAGTGACTGTCCCCAAGGACCTCACCCCCCTCCATCCCCATCCTCAGCTCTCCACGCTGCAGCCAACTCCAGGGCAGGGTGGTGGGTCCCTCTTGCACCCCATCCCAACCTATCCCATCCCTATCCCATCCCATCCCCATCCCCATCCCATCCCCATCCCCACCTCATCCCCATCCCCATCCCCATCCCATCCCCATCCTCATCCCCATCCCCACCCCCATCCCATCCCATCTCCATCCCCATCCCCATCCCCATCCCCATCCCTTCCGCATCCCATCCTATCCCATCCCCATCCCCATCCCATCCCCATCCCATCCCATCCCCATCACCATCCCCATCCCATCCCCATCCAGATCCCCATCCCCATCCCATCCCCATCCCCATCCCATCCCCATCCCCATCCCCATCCCCATCCCCATCCCATCCCATCCCCATCCCCATCCCCATCCCATCCCCATCCAGATCCCCATCCCCATCCCATCCCCATCCCCATCCCATCCCCATCCCATCCCCATCCCACCCCATCCCATCCCATCCCCATACTCATCCCATCCCATCCCATCCCCATCCCCATCCCCATCCTCATCCCCATCCCATCCCCATCCCATCCAATCCCATCCCACCCCATCCCACCCCCACCCCATCCCCACCCCATCCCCACCACTGCCTCTCCTCAATGACCTCACCCTCCTCCCTCCCCATCCTCAGCTCTCCACGCTGCACCCAACTCCAGGGCAGGGTGGTAGATCCCCCTTGCACCCCTTCCCAACCCCACCCTTGGGTTGGGGACCCCCCCAAACCCCCCCCCAGCACCTACGTGGGCGATGCTGATGCCACAGTAGATGGAGAAGGCGGTGGCCAGGTCCTCATCAAACTTACTGAACCAAGGTCCATTGATCTTATTGACCAGCTCAGCCACCCCAATGACCTCTGAGAGTGGAGACAAGGCCAGAGGGTGGGCTTCAGGGGTGGGAAGGGTCCTCTGGACATCATCCAATCCCACCCCATCCAGAGCAGCAGCACCCAGATTGAATCCCACAGGAATATCCAGGATCAGTGTTCAAGGAGAGGATGGATGGGGCAACCTTGTGGAGCTCCAGGACTGGAGGATGGTGGAACTGCCTGTGGCAGGGGGGTTGGAGCTCTAGGACCCTTGGAGTCCCTCCCAAACCTGGCAGGGGGTTGGAGCTCTGGGACCCTTGGAGTCCCTCCCAAACCTGGCAGGGGGTTGGAGCTCTGGGACCCTTGGGGTCCCTCCCAAACCTGGCAGGGGGTTGGAGCTCTGGGACCCTTGGGGACCCTCCCAAACCTGGCAGGGGGTTGGAGCTCTGGGACACTTCGGGACCCTCCCAAAACTGGCAGGGGGGTTGAGGTCCCTTGGAGTCCCTCCCAAACCTGGCAGGGGGTTGGAGGACCCTTGGGGACCCTCCCAAACCTGGCAGGGGGTTGGAGCTCCCTTGCGGTCCCTCCCAAACCTGGCAGGGGGTTGGAGCTCTGGGACCCTTGGGGACCCTCCCACACCTGGCAGGGGGTTGGAGCTCTGGGACCCTTGGGGACCCTCCCACACCTGGCAGGGGGTTGAGGCTCTGGGACCCTTGGGGACCCTCCCACACCTGGCAGGGGGTTGGAGCTCCCTTGGGGACCCTCCCAAATCTGGCAGGGGGTTGCAGGACCCTTGGGGACCCTCCCAAACCTGGCAGGGGGTTGGAGCTCCCTTGGGGACCCTCCCAAACCTGGCAGGGGGTTGGAGCTCTGGGACCCTTGGGGACCCTCCCAAACATGGCAGGGGGTTGGAGCTCTGGGACCCTTGGGGACCCTCCCAAACCTGGCAGGGGGTTGGAGCTCTGGGACCCTTGGGGTCCCTCCCAAACCTGGCAGGGGGTTGGAGCTCCCTTGGGGACCCTCCCAAACCTGGAGGGGGTTGGAGCTCCCTTGGGGTCCCTCCCAAACCTGGCAGGGGGTTGGAGGACCGTTGGGGACCCTCCCAAACCTGGCAGGGGGTTGGAGCTCCCTTGGGGACCCTCCCAAACCTGGCAGGGGGTTGGAGGACCGTTGGGGACCCTCCCAAACCTGGCAGGGGGTTGGAGCTCTGGGACCCTTGGGGTCCCTCCCAAACCTGGCAGGCGGTTGGTGCTCTGGGACCCTTCAGGACCCTCCCAAAACTGGCAGGGGGTTGGAGCTCCCTTGGGGACCCTCCCAAACCTGGCAGGGGGTTGGAGCTCCCTTGGGGTCCCTCCCAAACCTGGTAGGGGGTTAGAGGACCCTTGGGGACCCTCGCAAACCTGGCAGGGTGTTGGAGGACCCTCGGGGACCCTCCCAAACCTGGCAGGGGGTTGGTGCTCTGGGACCCTTGGGGACCCTCCCAATCCTGGAGGGGGTTGGAGCTCCCTTGGGGACCCTCCCAAACCTGGCAGGGGGTTGGAGCTCTGGGACCCTTGGGGACCCTCCCAAACCTGGCAGGGGGTTGGAGCTCTGGGACCCTTGGGGTCCCTCCCAAACCTGGAGGGGTTCGGAGCTCCCTTGGGGACCCTCCCAAACCTGGAGGGGGTTGGAGCTCCCTTGGGGACCCTCCCAAACCTGGCAGGGGGTTGGAGCTCTGGGACCCTTGGGGACCCTCCCATACCTGGCAGGGGGTTGGAGCTCCCTTGGTGACCCTCCCAAACCTGGCAGGGGGTTGGAGCTCTGGGACACTTGGGGTCCCTCCCAAACCTGGCAGGGGGTTGGAGCTCCCTTGGGGACCCTCCCAAACCTGGCAGGGGGTTGGAGCTCCCTTGGGGACCCTCCCAAACCTGTCAGGGGGTTGGAGCCACCTTGGTGTCCCTCCCAAACCTGGTAGGGGGTTGGAGGACCCTTGGGGACCCTTCCAAACCTGGCAGGGGGTTGGAGCTCCCTTGGGGACCCTCCCAAACCTGGCAGGGGGTTGGAGGACCCTCGGGGACCCTCCCAAACCTGGCAGGGGGTTGGAGCTCTGGGAACATTGGGGACCCTCCCAAAACTGGCAGGGGGTTGGAGCTCCCTTGGGGTCCCTCCCAAACCTGGCAGGGGGTTGGAGGACCCTTGGGGACCCTCCCAAACCTGGCAGGGGGTTGGAGGACTCTCAGGGACCCTCCCAAACCTGGCAGGGGGTTGGAGCTCTGGGACCCTTGGGGACCCTCCCAAACCTGGCAGGGGGTTGGAGCTCCTTTGGGGAGCCTCCCAAACCTGGCAGGGGGTTGGAGCTCCCTTGGGGTCCCTCCCAAACCTGGCAGGGGGTTGGAGCTCTGGGACCCTTGGGGACCCTCCCAAGCCTGGCAGGGGGTTGGAGCTCCCTTGGGGATCCTCCCAATCCTGGCAGGGGGTTGGAGCTCTGGGACCCTTGGGGACCCTCACAAACCTGGCAGGGGGTTGGAGCTCTGGGACCCGTGGGGACCCTCCCAAACCTGGCAGGGGGTTGGAGCTCCCTTGGGGACCCTCCCAAACCTGGCAGGGGTTTGTAGCTCCCTTGGGGACCCTCCCAAACCTGGCAGGGGGTTGGAGCTCCCTTGGGGACCCTCCCAAACCTGGCAGGGGGTTGGAGGACTCTCAGGGACCCTCCCAAACCTGGCAGGGGGTTGGAGCTCTGGGACCCTTGGGGACCCTCCCAAACCTGGCAGGGGGTTGGAGCTCCCTTGGGGACCCTCCCAAACCTGGCAGGGGGTTGGAGGACTCTCAGGGACCCTCCCAAACCTGGCAGGGGGTTGGAGCTCTGGGACCCTTGGGGAACCTCCCAAACCTGGCAGGGGCTTGATGCTCTGGGACCCTTGGGGACCCTCCAAAACCTGGCAGGGGGTTGGAGCTCCCTTGGGGACCCTCCCAATCCTGGCAGGGGGTTGGAGCTCTGGGACCCTTGGGGACCCTCCCAAAACTGGCAGGGGGTTGGAGCTCCCTTGGGGACCCTCCCAAACCTGGCAGGGGGTTGGAGCTCCCTTGGGGACCCTCCCAAACCTGGCAGGGGGTTGGAGCTCCCTTGGGGCCCCTCCCAATCCTGGCAGGGGGTTGGAGCTCCCTTGGGGACCCTCCCAAACCTGGCAGGGGGTTGGAGCTCCCTTGGGGACCCTCCCAAACCTGGCAGGGGGTTGGTGCTCTGGGACCCTTGGTGACCCTCCCAAACCTGGCAGGGGGTTGGAGGACCCTCGGGGACCCTCCCAAACCTGCCAGGGGGTTGGAGCTCCCTTGGGGTCCCTCCCAAACCTGGTAGGGGGTTGGAGGACCCTTGGGGACCCTCCCAAACCTGGCAGGCTGTTGGAGGACCCTCGGTGACCCTCCCAAACCAGGCAGAGGGTTGGAGCTCTGGGACCCTTGGGGACCCTCCGAAACCTGGCAGGGGGTTGGAGCTCTGGGACTTTTGGGGACCCTCCCAAACCTGGCAGGGAGTTGGAGCTCCCTTGGGGACCCTCCCAAACCTGGCAGGGGGTTGGAGCTCCCTTGGGGTCCCTCCCAAACCTGGTAGGGGGTTGGAGGACCCTTGGGGACCCTCCCAAACCTGGCAGGGGGTTGGAGCTGCCTTGGGGACCCTCCCAAACCTGGCAGGGGGTTCGAGGACCCTCGGGGACCCTCCAAACCTGGCAGGGGTTTGGTGCTCTGGGACCCTTGGGGACCCTCCCAAACCTGGTAGGGGGTTGGAGGACCCTTGGGGACCCTCCCAAACCTGGCAGGGGGTTGGAGCTCCCTTGGGGACCCTCCCAAACCTGGCAGGGGGTTGGAGCTCTGGGACCCTTGGGGTTCCTCCCAAACCTGGCAGGGGGTTGGAGGACCCTTGGGGACCCTCCCAAACCTGGCAGGGGGTTGGAGGACTCTCAGGGACCCTCCCATACCTGGCAGGGGTTTGGAGCTCTGGGACCCTTGGGGACCCTCCCAAACCTGGCAGGGGGTTGGAGCTCCCTTGGGGACCCTCCCAAACCTGGCAGGGGGTTGGAGCTCCCTTGGGGTCCCTCCCAAACCTGGCAGGGGGTTGGTGCTCTGGGACCCTTGGGGACCCTCCCAAACCTGGCAGGGGTTTGGAGCTCCCTTGGGGTCCCTCCCAAACCTGGCAGGGGGTTGGAGCTGTGTGACCCTTGGGGACCCTCCCAAAACTGGCAGGGGGTTGGAGCTCCCTTGGGGACCCTCCGAAACCTGGCAGGGGGTTGGAGCTCCCTTGGGGACCCTCCCAAACCTGGCAGGGGGTTGGAGCCACCTTGGGTTCCCTCCCAAACCTGGTAGGGGGTTGGAGGACCCTTGGGGACCCTCCCAAACCTGGCAGGGGGTTGGAGCTCCCTTGGGGACCCTCCCAAACCTGGCAGGGGGTTGGAGCTCTGGGACCCTTGGGGACCCTCGCAAACCTGGCAGGGGGTTGGAGCTCCCTTGGGGTCCCTCCCAAACCTGGCAGGGGGTTGGAGGACCCTTGGGGACCCTCCCAAACCTGGCAGGGGGTTGGAGCTCCCTTGGGGTCCCTCCCAAACCTGAAGGGGGTTGGAGCTCTGGGACACTTGGGGTCCCTCCCAAACCTGGCAGGGGTTTGGAGCTCCCTTGGGGACCCTCCCAAACCTGGCAGGGGGTTGGAGGACCCTCGGGGACCCTCCCAAACCTGGCAGGGGGTTGGAGCTCTGGGAACATTGGGGACCCTCCCAAACCTGCCAGGGGGTTGGAGATCCCTTGGGGTCCCTCCCAAACCTGGCAGGGGGTTGGAGGACCCTTGGGGACCCTCCCAAACCTGGCAGGGGGTTGGAGGACTCTCAGGGACCCTCCCAAACCTGGCAGGGGGTTGGAGCTCTGGGACCCTTGGGGACCCTCCCAAACCTGGCAGGGGGTTGGAGCTCCTTTGGGGACCCTCCCAAACCTGGCAGGGGGTTGGAGCTCCCTTGGGGTCCCTCCCAAACCTGGAAGGGGGTTGGTGCTCTGGGACCCTTGGGGACCCTCCCAAACCTGGCAGGGGGTTGGAGGACCCTTGGGGACCCTCCCAAACCTGGCAGGGGGTTGGAGGACTCTCAGGGACCCTCCCAAACCTGGCAGGGGGTTGGAGCTCCCTTGGGGTCCCTCCCAAACCTGGCAGGGGGTTGGTGCTCTGGGACCCTTGGGGACCCTCCCAAACCTGGCAGGGGGTTGGAGCTCTGGGACCCTTGGGGATCCTCCCAATCCTGGCAGGGGGTTGGAGCTCTGGGACCCTTGGGGACCCTCCCAAACCTGGCAGGGTGTTGGAGCTCTGGGACACTTGGGGACCCTCCCAAACCTGGCAGGGTGTTGGAGCCACCTTGGGGTCCCTCCCAAACCTGGTAGGGGGTTAGAAGACCCTTGGGGACCCTCCCAAACCTGGCAGGGGGTTGGAGCTCCCTTGGGGACCCTCCCAAACCTGGCAGGGGGTTGGAGGACCCTCGGGGACCCTCCCAAACCTGGCAGGGGGTTGGAGCTCTGGGAACATTGGGGACCCTCACAAACCTGGCAGGGGGTTGGAGCTCCCTTGGGGTCCCTCCCAAACCTGGCAGGGGGTTGGAGGACCCTTGGGGACCCTCCCAAACCTGGCAGGGGGTTGGAGGACTCTCAGGGACCCTCCCAAACCTGGCAGGGGGTTGGAGCTCTGGGACCCTTGGGGACCCTCCCAAACCTGGCAGGGGGTTGGAGCTCCTTTGGGGACCCTCCCAAACCTGGCAGGGGGTTGGAGCTCCCTTGGGGTCCCTCCCAAACCTGGCAGGGGGTTGGAGCTCTGGGACCCTTGGGGACCCTCCCAAGCCTGGCAGGGGGTTGGAGCTCCCTTGGGGATCCTCCCAATCCTGGCAGGGGGTTGGAGCTCTGGGACCCTTGGGGACCCTCACAAACCTGGCAGGGGGTTGGAGCTCTGGGACCCTTGGGGACCCTCACAAACCTGGCAGGGGGTTGGAGCTCTGGGACCCGTGGGGACCCTCCCAAACCTGGCAGGGGGTTGGAGCTCTGTGACCCTTTGGACCCTCCCAAACCTGGCAGGGGCTTGGAGCTCCCTTGGGGACCCTCCCAAACCTGGCAGGGGGTTGGAGCTCTGGGACCCTTGGGACCCTCCCAAACCTGGCAGGGGGTTGGAGCTCCCTTGGGGACCCTCCCAAACCTGGCAGGGGTTTGTAGCTCCCTTGGGGACCCTCCCAAACCTGGCAGGGGGTTGGAGCTCCCTTGGGGACCCTCCCAAACCTGGCAGGGGGTTGGAGGACTCTCAGGGACCCTCCCAAACCTGGCAGGGGGTTGGAGCTCTGGGACCCTTGGGGACCCTCCCAAACCTGGCAGGGGGTTGGAGCTCCCTTGGGGTCCCTCCCAATCCTGGCAGGGGGTTGGAGCTCTGGGACCCTTGGGGACCCTCCCAAACCTGGCAGGGGGTTGGAGCTCCCTTGGGGACCCTCCCAAACCTGGCAGGGGGTTGGAGCTCTGGGACACTTGGGGACCCTCCCAAACCTGGCAGGGGGTTGGAGCTCCCTTGGGGACCCTCCCAAACCTGGCAGGGGGTTGGAGCTCCCTTGGGGCCCCTCCCAATCCTGGCAGGGGGTTGGTGCTCTGGGACCCTTGGTGACCCTCCCAAACCTGGCAGGGGGTTCGAGGACCCTCGGGGACCCTCCCAAACCTGCCAGGGGGTTGGAGCTCCCTTGGGGTCCCTCCCAAACCTGGTAGGGGGTTGGAGGACCCTTGGGGACCCTCCCAAACCTGGCAGGGGGTTGGAGCTCTGGGACCCTTGGGGACCCTCCGAAACCTGGCAGGGGGTTGGAGCTCTGGGCCCCTTGGGGACCCTCCGAAACCTGGCAGGGGGTTGGAGCTCTGGGACTTTTGGGGACCCTCCCAAACCTGGCAGGGAGTTGGAGCTCCCTTGGGGACCCTCCCAAACCTGGCAGGGGGTTGGAGCTCCCTTGGGGTCCCTCCGAAACCTGGCAGGGGGTTGGAGCTCTGGGACCCTTGGGGACCCTCCCAAACCTGGCAGGGGGTTGGAGCTCCTTTGGGGAGCCTCCCAAACCTGGCAGGGGGTTGGAGCTCCCTTGGGGTCCCTCCCAAACCTGGCAGGGGGTTGGAGCTCTGGGACCCTTGGGGACCCTCCCAAGCCTGGCAGGGGGTTGGAGCTCCCTTGGGGATCCTCCCAATCCTGGCAGGGGGTTGGAGCTCTGGGACCCTTGGGGACCCTCACAAACCTGGCAGGGGGTTGGAGCTCTGGGACCCGTGGGGACCCTCCCAAACCTGGCAGGGGGTTGGAGCTCCCTTGGGGACCCTCCCAAACCTGGCAGGGGTTTGTAGCTCCCTTGGGGACCCTCCCAAACCTGGCAGGGGGTTGGAGCTCCCTTGGGGACCCTCCCAAACCTGGCAGGGGGTTGGAGGACTCTCAGGGACCCTCCCAAACCTGGCAGGGGGTTGGAGCTCTGGGACCCTTGGGGACCCTCCCAAACCTGGCAGGGGGTTGGAGGACCCTTGGGGACCCTCCCAAACCTGGCAGGGGGTTGGAGGACTCTCAGGGACCCTCCCAAACCTGGCAGGGGGTTGGAGCTCTGGGACCCTTGGGGACCCTCCCAAACCTGGCAGGGGCTTGATGCTCTGGGACCCTTGGGGACCCTCCAAAACCTGGCAGGGGGTTGGAGCTCCCTTGGGGACCCTCCCAATCCTGGCAGGGGGTTGGAGCTCTGGGACCCTTGGGGACCCTCCCAAAACTGGCAGGGGGTTGGAGCTCCCTTGGGGACCCTCCCAAACCTGGCAGGGGGTTGGAGCTCCCTTGGGGACCCTCCCAAACCTGGCAGGGGGTTGGAGCTCCCTTGGGGCCCCTCCCAATCCTGGCAGGGGGTTGGAGCTCCCTTGGGGACCCTCCCAAACCTGGCAGGGGGTTGGAGCTCCCTTGGGGACCCTCCCAAACCTGGCAGGGGGTTGGTGCTCTGGGACCCTTGGTGACCCTCCCAAACCTGGCAGGGGGTTGGAGGACCCTCGGGGACCCTCCCAAACCTGCCAGGGGGTTGGAGCTCCCTTGGGGTCCCTCCCAAACCTGGTAGGGGGTTGGAGGACCCTTGGGGACCCTCCCAAACCTGGCAGGCTGTTGGAGGACCCTCGGTGACCCTCCCAAACCTGGCAGAGGCTTGGAGCTCTGGGACCCTTGGGGACCCTCCGAAACCTGGCAGGGGGTTGGAGCTCTGGGACTTTTGGGGACCCTCCCAAACCTGGCAGGGAGTTGGAGCTCCCTTGGGGACCCTCCCAAACCTGGCAGGGGGTTGGAGCTCCCTTGGGGTCCCTCCCAAACCTGGTAGGGGGTTGGAGGACCCTTGGGGACCCTCCCAAACCTGGCAGGGGGTTGGAGCTGCCTTGGGGACCCTCCCAAACCTGGCAGGGGGTTCGAGGACCCTCGGGGACCCTCCAAACCTGGCAGGGGTTTGGTGCTCTGGGACCCTTGGGGACCCTCCCAAACCTGGTAGGGGGTTGGAGGACCCTTGGGGACCCTCCCAAACCTGGCAGGGGGTTGGAGCTCCCTTGGGGACCCTCCCAAACCTGGCAGGGGGTTGGAGCTCTGGGACCCTTGGGGTTCCTCCCAAACCTGGCAGGGGGTTGGAGGACCCTTGGGGACCCTCCCAAACCTGGCAGGGGGTTGGAGGACTCTCAGGGACCCTCCCATACCTGGCAGGGGTTTGGAGCTCTGGGACCCTTGGGGACCCTCCCAAACCTGGCAGGGGGTTGGAGCTCCCTTGGGGACCCTCCCAAACCTGGCAGGGGGTTGGAGCTCCCTTGGGGTCCCTCCCAAACCTGGCAGGGGGTTGGTGCTCTGGGACCCTTGGGGACCCTCCCAAACCTGGCAGGGGTTTGGAGCTCCCTTGGGGTCCCTCCCAAACCTGGCAGGGGGTTGGAGCTGTGTGACCCTTGGGGACCCTCCCAAAACTGGCAGGGGGTTGGAGCTCCCTTGGGGACCCTCCCAAACCTGGCAGGGGGTTGGAGCTCCCTTGGGGACCCTCCCAAACCTGGCAGGGGGTTGGAGCCACCTTGGGTTCCCTCCCAAACCTGGTAGGGGGTTGGAGGACCCTTGGGGACCCTCCCAAACCTGGCAGGGGGTTGGAGCTCCCTTGGGGACCCTCCCAAACCTGGCAGGGGGTTGGAGCTCTGGGACCCTTGGGGACCCTCGCAAACCTGGCAGGGGGTTGGAGCTCCCTTGGGGTCCCTCCCAAACCTGGCAGGGGGTTGGAGCTCCCTTGGGGACCCTCCCAAACCTGGCAGGGGGTTGGAGCTCTGGGACCCTTGGGGACCCTCCCAAAACTGGCAGGGGGTTGGAGCTCCCTTGGGGTCCCTCCCAAACCTGGCAGGGGGTTGGAGGACCCTTGGGGACCCTCCCAAACCTGGCAGGGGGTTGGAGCTCCCTTGGGGTCCCTCCCAAACCTGAAGGGGGTTGGAGCTCTGGGACACTTGGGGTCCCTCCCAAACCTGGCAGGGGTTTGGAGCTCCCTTGGGGACCCTCCCAAACCTGGCAGGGGGTTGGAGGACCCTCGGGGACCCTCCCAAACCTGGCAGGGGGTTGGAGCTCTGGGAACATTGGGGACCCTCCCAAACCTGCCAGGGGGTTGGAGATCCCTTGGGGTCCCTCCCAAACCTGGCAGGGGGTTGGAGGACCCTTGGGGACCCTCCCAAACCTGGCAGGGGGTTGGAGGACTCTCAGGGACCCTCCCAAACCTGGCAGGGGGTTGGAGCTCTGGGACCCTTGGGGACCCTCCCAAACCTGGCAGGGGGTTGGAGCTCCTTTGGGGACCCTCCCAAACCTGGCAGGGGGTTGGAGCTCCCTTGGGGTCCCTCCCAAACCTGGAAGGGGATTGGTGCTCTGGGACCCTTGGGGACCCTCCCAAACCTGGCAGGGGGTTGGAGGACCCTTGGGGACCCTCCCAAACCTGGCAGGGGGTTGGAGGACTCTCAGGGACCCTCCCAAACCTGGCAGGGGGTTGGAGCTCCCTTGGGGTCCCTCCCAAACCTGGCAGGGGGTTGGTGCTCTGGGACCCTTGGGGACCCTCCCAAACCTGGCAGGGGGTTGGAGCTCTGGGACCCTTGGGGATCCTCCGAATCCTGGCAGGGGGTTGGAGCTCTGGGACCCTTGGGTCCCTCCCAAACCTGGCAGGGTGTTGGAGCTCTGGGACACTTGGGGACCCTCCCAAACCTGGCAGGGTGTTGGAGCCACCTTGGGGTCCCTCCCAAACCTGGTAGGGGGTTAGAAGACCCTTGGGGACCCTCCCAAACCTGGCAGGGGGTTGGAGCTCCCTTGGGGACCCTCCCAAACCTGGCAGGGGGTTGGAGGACCCTCGGGGACCCTCCCAAACCTGGCAGGGGGTTGGAGCTCTGGGAACATTGGGGACCCTCACAAACCTGGCAGGGGGTTGGAGCTCCCTTGGGGTCCCTCCCAAACCTGGCAGGGGGTTGGAGGACCCTTGGGGACCCTCCCAAACCTGGCAGGGGGTTGGAGGACTCTCAGGGACCCTCCCAAACCTGGCAGGGGGTTGGAGCTCTGGGACCCTTGGGGACCCTCCCAAACCTGGCAGGGGGTTGGAGCTCCTTTGGGGACCCTCCCAAACCTGGCAGGGGGTTGGAGCTCCCTTGGGGTCCCTCCCAAACCTGGCAGGGGGTTGGAGCTCTGGGACCCTTGGGGACCCTCCCAAGCCTGGCAGGGGGTTGGAGCTCCCTTGGGGATCCTCCCAATCCTGGCAGGGGGTTGGAGCTCTGGGACCCTTGGGGACCCTCACAAACCTGGCAGGGGGTTGGAGCTCTGGGACCCTTGGGGACCCTCACAAACCTGGCAGGGGGTTGGAGCTCTGGGACCCGTGGGGACCCTCCCAAACCTGGCAGGGGGTTGGAGCTCTGTGACCCTTTGGACCCTCCCAAACCTGGCAGGGGCTTGGAGCTCCCTTGGGGACCCTCCCAAACCTGGCAGGGGGTTGGAGCTCTGGGACCCTTGGGACCCTCCCAAACCTGGCAGGGGGTTGGAGCTCCCTTGGGGACCCTCCCAAACCTGGCAGGGGTTTGTAGCTCCCTTGGGGACCCTCCCAAACCTGGCAGGGGGTTGGAGCTCCCTTGGGGACCCTCCCAAACCTGGCAGGGGGTTGGAGGACTCTCAGGGACCCTCCCAAACCTGGCAGGGGGTTGGAGCTCTGGGACCCTTGGGGACCCTCCCAAACCTGGCAGGGGGTTGGAGCTCCCTTGGGGTCCCTCCCAATCCTGGCAGGGGGTTGGAGCTCTGGGACCCTTGGGGACCCTCCCAAACCTGGCAGGGGGTTGGAGCTCCCTTGGGGACCCTCCCAAACCTGGCAGGGGGTTGGAGCTCCCTTGGGGCCCCTCCCAATCCTGGCAGGGGGTTGGTGCTCTGGGACCCTTGGTGACCCTCCCAAACCTGGCAGGGGGTTCGAGGACCCTCGGGGACCCTCCCAAACCTGCCAGGGGGTTGGAGCTCCCTTGGGGTCCCTCCCAAACCTGGTAGGGGGTTGGAGGACCCTTGGGGACCCTCCCAAACCTGGCAGGGGGTTGGAGCTCTGGGACCCTTGGGGACCCTCCGAAACCTGGCAGGGGGTTGGAGCTCTGGGCCCCTTGGGGACCCTCCGAAACCTGGCAGGGGGTTGGAGCTCTGGGACTTTTGGGGACCCTCCCAAACCTGGCAGGGAGTTGGAGCTCCCTTGGGGACCCTCCCAAACCTGGCAGGGGGTTGGAGCTCCCTTGGGGTCCCTCCGAAACCTGGCAGGGGGTTGGAGCTCTGGGACCCTTGGGGACCCTCCCAAACCTGGCAGGGGGTTGGAGCTGCCTTGGGGACCCTCCCAAACCTGGCAGGGGGTTCGAGGACCCTCGGGGACCCTCCAAACCTGGCAGGGGTTTGGTGCTCTGGGACCCTTGGGGACCCTCCCAAACCTGGTAGGGGGTTGGAGGACCCTTGGGGACCCTCCCAAACCTGGCAGGGGGTTGGAGCTCCCTTGGGGACCCTCCCAAACCTGGCAGGGGGTTGGAGCTCCCTTGCGGTCCCTCCCAAACCTGGCAGGGGGTTGGAGCTCTGGGACCCTTGGGGACCCTCCCAAACCTGGCAGGGGGTTGGAGGACTCTCAGGGACCCTCCCAAACCTGGCAGGGGTTTGGAGCTCTGGGACCCTTGGGGACCCTCCCAAACCTGGCAGGGGGTTGGAGCTCCCTTGGGGACCCTCCCAAACCTGGCAGGGGGTTGGAGCTCCCTTGGGGTCCCTCCCAAACCTGGCAGGGGGTTGGTGCTCTGGGACCCTTGGGGACCCTCCCAAACCTGGCAGGGGGTTGGAGCTCCCTTGGGGTCCCTCCCAAACCTGGCAGGGGGTTGGAGCTGTGTGACCCTTGGGGACCCTCCCAAACCTGGCAGGGGGTTGGAGCTCCCTTGGGGACCCTCCCAAACCTGGCAGGGGGTTGGAGCTCCCTTGGGGACCCTCCCAAACCTGGCAGGGGGTTGGAGCCACCTTGGGTTCCCTCCCAAACCTGGTAGGGGGTTGGAGGACCCTTGGGGACCCTCCCAAACCTGGCAGGGGGTTGGAGCTCCCTTGGGGACCCTCCCAAACCTGGCAGGGGGTTGGAGCTCTGGGACCCTTGGGGACCCTCCCAAACCTGGCAGGGGGTTGGAGCTCCCTTGGGGTCCCTCCCAAACCTGGCAGGGGGTTGGAGCTCCCTTGGGGACCCTCCCAAACCTGAAGGGGGTTGGAGCTCTGGGACACTTGGGGTCCCTCCCAAACCTGGCAGGGGGTTGGAGCTCCCTTGGGGACCCTCCCAAACCTGGCAGGGGGTTGGAGGACCCTCGGGGACCCTCCCAAACCTGGCAGGGTGTTGGAGCTCTGGGAACATTGGGGACCCTCCCAAACCTGCCAGGGGGTTGGAGCTCCCTTGGGGTCCCTCCCAAACCTGGCAGGGGGTTGGAGGACCCTTGGGGACCCTCCCAAACCTGGCAGGGGGTTGGAGGACTCTCAGGGACCCTCCCAAACCTGGCAGGGGGTTGGAGCTCTGGGACCCTTGGGGACCCTCCCAAACCTGGCAGGGGGTTGGAGCTCCTTTGGGGACCCTCCCAAACCTGGCAGGGGGTTGGAGCTCCCTTGGGGTCCCTCCCAAACCTGGAAGGGGGTTGGTGCTCTGGGACCCTTGGGGACCCTCCCAAACCTGGCAGGGGGTTGGAGGACCCTTGGGGACCCTCCCAAACCTGGCAGGGGGTTGGAGGACTCTCAGGGACCCTCCCAAACCTGGCAGGGGGTTGGAGCTCCCTTGGGGTCCCTCCCAAACCTGGCAGGGGGTTGGTGCTCTGGGACCCTTGGGGACCCTCCCAAACCTGGCAGGGGGTTGGAGCTCTGGGACCCTTGGGGATCCTCCCAATCCTGGCAGGGGGTTGGAGCTCTGGGACCCTTGGGGACCCTCCCAAACCTGGCAGGGTGTTGGAGCTCTGGGACACTTGGGGACCCTCCCAAACCTGGCAGGGTGTTGGAGCCACCTTGGGGTCCCTCCCAAACCTGGTAGGGGGTTAGAAGACCCTTGGGGACCCTCCCAAACCTGGCAGGGGGTTGGAGCTCCCTTGGGGACCCTCCCAAACCTGGCAGGGGGTTGGAGCTCCCTTGGGGTCCCTCCCAAACCTGGCAGGGGGTTGGAGCTCTGGGAACATTGGGGACCCTCCCAAACCTGGCAGGGGGTTGGAGCTCTGGGACCCTTGGGGACCCTCCCAAACCTGGCAGGGGGTTGGAGCTCTGGGACCCTTGGGGACCCTCCCAAACCTGGCAGGGGGTTGGAGCTCTGGGACCGTTGGGGACCCTCCCAAACCTGGCAGGGGGTTGGAGCTCCCTTGGGGACCCTCCCAAACCTGAAGGGGGTTGGAGCTCTGGGACCCTTGGGGACCCTCCCAAACCTGGCAGGGGGTTGGAGCTCTGGGACCCTTGGGGACCCTCCCAAACCTGGTAGGGGGTTGGAGCTCCCTTGGGGACCCTCCCAAACCTGCAGGGGGTTGGAGCTCCCTTGGGGACCCTCCCAAACCTGGTAGGGGGTTGGAGGACCCTTGGGGACCCTCCCAAACCTGGAAGGGGGTTGGAGCTCCCTTGGGGTCCCTCCCAAACCTGGTAGGGGGTTGGAGGACCCTTGGGGACCCTCCCAAACCTGGCAGGGGGTTGGAGCTCCCTTGGGGACCCTCCCAAACCTGGCAGGGGGTTGGAGCCACCTTGGGGTCCCTCCCAAACCTGGTAGGGGGTTGGAGGACCCTTGGGGACCCTCCCAAACCTGGCAGGGGGTTGGAGCTCTGGGACCCTTGGGGACCCTTCCAAACCTGGCAGGGGTTTGGAGCTCTGGGACCCTTGGGGACCCTCCGAAACCTGGCAGGGGGTTGGAGCTCCCTTGGGGACCCTCCCAAACCTGAAGGGGGTTGGAGCTCTGGGACCCTTGGGGACCCTCCCAAACCTGGCAGGGGGTTGGAGCTCTGGGACCCTTGGGGACCCTCCCAAACCTGGCAGGGGGTTGGAGCTCTGGGACCCTTGGGGACCCTCCCAGTCCATCCCAGTCTGGGATTCCATGATTCCAGGCCTGGAGCTACACCAGGTTGCCCAGGGGTCCCATCCCATCAAGCTGCTGAGGAGCAGGGTGGAATTGGGGGGTGGGTTTCCCCACGGTGCTGGGAGAGGGGGGACAAGAGCTGCACCCTGGGCTTTAGGGTGGTGACCCACAACAGCCACAGCTCCTTCCCCCCATCTTCCCAGCTCTCCACACTTGTGCCCATCTCCTGGCTGAGGAGAGACAAGGAATCATGGAATCCCAGACTGGGATGGGCTGGGAGGGACCCCAAGGGTCCCAGAGCTCCAACCCCCTGCCAGGTTTGGGAGGGACCCCAAGGGAGCTCCCCTCCCCATCTTTGATGGGATGAGGTCCCCCCACCCCCCACCCCCCATAACTTGCCCTATCATCACCCCCTCCCCATCTTTGATGGGATGAGGTCCCACCACCCCCCAACCCCCAGGATATCATCTCCCCCTCCCCATCTTTGATGGGATGAGGTCCCACCACCCCCTAACCCCAGGATATCATCTCCCCCTCCCCATCTTTGATGGGATGAGGTCCCACCACCCCCAACCCCAGAACTTGTCCTATCAACCCCCCCTCCCCATCTTTGGTGGGATGAGGTCCCACCACCCCCTACCCCCAGGATAACATCTCCCCCTCCCCATCTTTGATGGGATGAGGTCCCACCACCCCCCAACCCCCAGGATATCATCTCCCCCTCCCCATCTTTGATGGGATGAGGTCCCACCAGCCCCCAATCCCCAGGATATCATCTCCCCCTCCCCATCTTTGATGGGATGAGGTCCCACCACCCCTCAACCCCCAGGATATCATCTCCCCCTCCCCATCTTTGATGGGATGAGGTCCCACCACCCCCAACTCCCAGGATATCATCTCCCCCTCCCCATCTTTAATGGGATGAGGTCCCACCACCCCCCAACCCCAGAACTTGCCCTATCAACCCCCCCTCCCCATCTTTGATGGGATGAGGTCCCACCCCCCCCCCCTCCCCATCTTTAATGGGATGAGGTCCCACCACCCCCTACCCCCAGGATAACATCTCCCCCTCCCCATCTTTGATGGGATGAGGTCCCACCACCCCCAACCCCCAGAACTTGCCCTATCAACCCCCCCTCCCCATCTTTAATGGGATGAAGTCCCACCACCCCCTAGGTGTGCTGCACCCATTGGGTCGGGGGCTTGACACAGAGGGATGGGGGGGTCAGGATGAAGCCCACCCCCCATCCATCCTCCTCCTCACCCTGGTTCTCGTTCTTGATGGGGAAGCAGAGGATGTTCCTGGTGCGGAAGCCGGTGCTGTCATCCACCCCCCGGTAGAAGAGGGGGTTGTGAGTAGGCATCCTTGATGTTCAGATCTTCCCAGTGGTGGCCACGTGCCCAGCGATGCCCTGGTCAGCTGGGATCCGGATCTCATAGCTCTGTGGGGCAAGGAGAAGGGATGGGATGGGATGGGATGGGGATGGGGTGGGGATGGGATGGGGTGGGGATGGGGATGGGGATGGGGATGGGATGGGGATGGGGTGGGGTGGAGATGGGGATGGGGTGGGGGATGGGATGGGATGGGGATGCGGATGGGATAGGATGGGATGGGGTGGGGATGGGGATGGGGTGGAGATGGGATGGGATGGGGATGGTGAAAGGATGGGGATGGGGTGGAGATGGGGATGGGGATGGGGATGGGATGGGATGGGATGGGGATGGGGATGGGGTGGAGATGGGTGGGGATGGGGATGGGGATAGGGATGGGGTGGAGATGGGTGGGGATGGGATGGGGATGGGATGGGATGGGATGGGGTGGGGTGGAGATGGGGATGGGGATGGGGATGGGATGGGATGGGATGGGGATGGGATGGCATGGGGATGGGGATGGGATGGGATGAGGATGGGATGGCATGGGGATGGGATGGGGATGGGGATGGGGATGGATGGGGATGGGATGGGGATGGGGATGGGGTGGGTGGTGGGGATGGGATGGGGATGGGGATGGGATGGGGATGGGGATGGAGGAGGGGGGATGGGGATGGATGGGGATGGAATGGGGTGGGGATGGGGTAGGGATGGGGATGGGATGGGGATGGGGATGGGATGGGATGGGATGGGGATGGGGATGGGGATGGGGATGGGGTGGGGATGGGATGGGATGGGGATGGGGATAGGGATGGGGTGGAGATGGGTGGGGATGTGGATGGGGTGGGGATGGGGATGGGAGGGGGGATGGGGATGGGATGGGATGGGTGGGGATGGGATGGGTGGGGATGGGATGGGGATGGGATGGGGTGGGGATGGGGATGGGGTGGGGAGGGGGATGGGGATGAAGATGGGGTGGGGATGGGTTAGGGATGGGGATGGGATGGGGATGGGATGGGGTGAGATGGATGGGGAGGGAGGGATGGGGATGGGGATGGGTGGACGGGATGGATGGGGACTGGGATGGGATGGGGATGGGGATGGGATAGGATGGGGATGGGATGGAGCTCAGCGTAGCCCCCACACCCCACCCCAAGTCCTGTCACCCCCTGCCCACCCTCACCTCATCATCCACCACGCCCCCATCGAAGACTTTGGCCACCAGCTCGTGGCATGAGACGATCCAGGAGGAACACGGAGCATCTGGAAGAGATGCTGCAGGTGCTGGTACCCATGGAGGGGCTTCTGGAGCACCCACCACCCACCTGGACACCCACCCAGCACCCAGCCAGGGGTCCAACTCACATCTCAGCGTTGCTGAGGTTACGAGCCTCAGTGATGATCTCCTGGAGGCAGCACCGAGACGTCGTCTGTGGGGAGGAGGAGGGGGGAGTTGGGGATGGGATGGGATGGGATGGGATGGGATGGGGATGGGGATGGGATGGGATGGGGATGGGATGGGGATGGGGATGGGGATGGGGATGGGATGGGGTGGGGATGGGATGGGATGGGGATGGGATGGGGATGGGATGGGGATGGGATGGGAATGGGATGGGGATGGGGATGGGGATGGGGATGGGGATGGGATGGGATGGGGATGGGGATGGGGATGGGATGGGGATGGGATGGGGATGGGATGGGGATGGGGATGGGATCGGGATGGGGATGGGATGGGGATGGGGATGGGGATGGGGATGGGGATGGGATGGGATGGGGGATGGGGATGGGGATGGGATGGGAATGGGATGGGGATGGGGATGGGGATGGGGATGGGATGGGATGGGATGGGGATGGGGATGGGATGGGATGGGATGGGGATGGGATGGGGATGGGGATGGGGATCGGGATGGGGATGGGATGGGGATGGGGATGGGGATGGGGATGGGGATGGGATGGGATGGGGATGGGGATGGGGATGGGATGGGAATGGGATGGGGATGGGGATGGGATGGGGATGGGATGGGGATGGGATGGGGATGGGATGGGGATGGGGATGGGGATCGGGATGGGGATGGGATGGGGATGGGATGGGGATGGGATGGAATAGGAATGGGGTTGGAGTGGGGTTGGGGTGGAGGGGGGAGAGCACAGGAGGTGTGTGCCACCTCCCAGTAAGCCCAGTACAGGATCCCAGCAAACCCAGTGCTGTGTCTCGGGAATCCCAGTATGGTGTCCCACCAATCCCAGTACAGTGCCCCAGCAACCCCAGTGCCATGGCCCAGTAAACCCAGTATGGTGCCCCCAGCAATCCCAGTACAGCTCCCCAGTGCTCCCAGTGCAGTGTCCCAGTGCTCCCAGTGCAGTGTCCCAGCACTCCCAGTACAGTGTCCCAGTGCTCCCAGTGTTGTGTCCCAGTTGCTCCCAGTACAGCTCCCCAGTACTCCAGTGCCATGTCCCAGCACTCCCAGTACAGTGCCCCAGTGCTCCAGTGCAGTGTCCCAGTGCTCCCAGTGCCATGGCCCAGCAATCCCAGTATGGTGTCCCAGTGCTCCCAGTACAGCTCCCCAGTGCTCCCCAGTGCAGTGCCCCAGTGCTCCCAGTGCTGTGTCCCAGCACTCCCAGTAGTGTCCCAGTGCTCCCAGTGCTGTGTCCCAGCACTCCCAGTACAGTGTCCCAGTGCTCCCAGTGCTGTGTCCCAGCACTCCCAGTACAGCTCCCCAGTGCTCCCAGTGCAGTGTCCCAGTGCTCCCAGTGCCATGTCTCAGTGCTCCCAGTGCCATGTACCAGTGCTCCCAGTACAGTGCCCCAGTGCTCCCAGGGCAGTGTCCCAGCACTCCCAGTACAGCTCGCCAGTGCTCCCAGTGCAGTGTCCCAGCACTCCCAGTACAGCTCCCCAGTGCTCCCAGTGCAGTGCCCCAGTGCTCCCAGTGCTGTGTCCCAGCACTCCCAGTAGTGTCCCAGTGCTCCCAGTGCTGTGTCCCAGTGGTCCCAGTACAGCTCCCCAGTGCTCCCAGTGCTGTGTCCCAGCACTCCCAGTACAGTGCCCCAGTGCTCCCAGTGCAATGTCCCAGTGCTCCCAGTACAGCTCCCCAGTGCTCCCAGTGCAGTGGCCCAGTGCTCCCAGCGCAGTGTCCCAGCACTCCCAGTACAGCTCCCAGTGCTCCCAGTGCAGTGCCCCAGTGCTCCCAGTACAGCTCCCCAGTGCTCCCAGTGCAGTGTCCCAGTGCTCCCAGTACAGCTCCCCAGTGCTCCCAGTGCAGTGCCCCAGTGCTCCCAGTACAGTGTCCCAGTGCTCCCAGTGTTGTGTCCCAGTGCTCCCAGTACAGCTCCCCAGTGCTCCCAGTGCCATGTCCCAGCACTCCCCAGTACAGTGCCCCAGTGCTCCCAGTGCAGTGTCCCAGTGCTCCCAGTGCCATGTCCCAGCACTCCCAGTACAGTGCCCCAGTGCTCCCAGTGCAGTGTCCCAGTGCTCCCAGCGCAGTGTCCCAGCACTCCCAGTGCAGTGGCCCAGTGCTCCCAGTGCAGTGTCCCAGTGCTCCCAGTGCCATGTCCCAGCACTCCCAGTACAGTGCCCACAGTGCTCCCAGTGCAGTGTCCCAGTGCTCCCAGCGCAGTGTCCCAGCACTCCCAGTGCAGTGGCCCAGTGCTCCCAGTACAGTGCCCCAGTGCTCCCAGTGCTGTGTCCCCAGTGCTCCCAGTACAGCTCCCCAGTGCTCCCAGCGCAGTGTCCCAGCACTCCCAGTACAGCTCCCCAGTGCTCCCAGTGCAGTGTCCCAGTGCTCCCAGTACAGCTCCCCAGTGCTCCCAGCGCAGTGTCCCAGTGCTCCCAGTACAGCTCCCCAGTGCTCCCAGTGCAGTGTCCCAGTGCTCCCAGTACAGCTCCCCAGTGCTCCCAGTGCTCCCAGTGCCGTGGGGCACCCACCCAAATGTGTGAAGAGGTTCTTGGCCACCTGCAGCAGGGCCTGGGGGGGACGGACACACGGACACACAGAGGGACAGACGGACAG
>JAJHSY010000083.1:0-33269 GCA_020800305.1 Porphyrio hochstetteri | reverse complement strand
CGGACACCGGAGCTGCGGCCGGGGAACCGGCCAGGAAGCGGCGGAGGAAGGAGCGGCAGAAGAAGCGGCGCCGGGAAGACCGGCTGCCGGCCGGGACCGGGGGGAAACCGGGGCGGGGAAGCGGCTCCTGGGGAGGCGAGTCTCGGGGGGCACCGGAGCTGGGAGGCGGCTCCCGGGGAGGCGGCTCCCGGGGGGGAAACGGGTCAGGGAAGCGGCTCCCGGGGGGAAACGGGTCAGGGAAGCGGCTCCCGGGGGGGAAACGGGTCGGGAAAGCGGCTCCCGGGGGGAAACGGGTCAGGGAAGCGGCTCCCCGGGGGGTACCGGGGCTCGGGGGCGGCTCCCGGGGGTCACCCCGGGCAGGGAGGCGGCTCCCGGGGGGAAACGGGTCAGGGAAGCGGCTCCCGGGGGGAAACGGGTCGGGAAAGCGGCTCCCGGGGGGAAACGGGTCGGGAAAGCGGCTCCCGGGGGGAAACGGGTCAGGGAAGCGGCTCCCGGGGGGTACCGGGGCTCGGGGGCGGCTCCCGGGGGTCACCCGGGCAGGGAGGCGGCTCCCGGGGGGAAACGGGTCAGGGAAGCGGCTCCCGGGGGGAAACGGGTCAGGGAGGCGGCTCCCGGGGGGGTACCGGGGCTCGGGGGCGGCTCCCGGGGGTCACCCGGGCAGGGAAGCGGCTCCCGGGGGAAAACGGGTCAGGGAAGCGGCTCCCGGGGGGTACCGGGGCTCGGGGGCGGCTCCCGGGGGAAAACGGGGCAGGGAAGCGGCTCCCGGGGAGGCGGCTCCCGGGGGGCACCCGGGCTCGGAGGCGGCTCCCGGGGCCCGTTCGGCGGCCCTGCGGGCGCGGATGGAGCAGCGGCTGCTGGGAGCCCGGTTCCGGTACCTGAACCAGCAGCTCTACACGTGCAGCAGCCGGGAGGCGGCGCGGCTGTTCCGCAGCGACCCCGGAGCCTTCGAGCTCTATCACCGGGGCTTCGAGCGGCAGGTGGGGCGCTGGCCCGAGAACCCCGTGCAGCGCATCATCCGCTACCTGCGGCGCCGGTGAGAGGCCGGGAACGGGGACGGGACCGGGGAAGGGGACAGGGACGAAGAAGGGACCGGGACCGGGACTGAGGGCGGGGGATGGGGACGGGAACGGGGCCGGGGCTGGGACCGCGACCGGGAGCAGGACGGGGATAGGGACGGGACCGGGGACGGGGACGAAGAAGGGGCCGGGACCGGCACCGGGAGCGGGGACGAAGAAGGGGACGGGGATGAGGATGGGGACGGGATCGGGAGCGGGGCCGGGGAGTGGGACGAAGAAGGGGCCGGGGACGGGACCGGGAGCGGGGACGAAGAAGGGACCGGGACCGAGACTGAGGGTGGGGATGGGGGATGGGGACGGGAGCGGAACCGGGGATGGGGACGGGACCGGGGCCAGGGCTGGGGAGGCGGACGAAGACGGGGACGGGACCGGGGCTGGGACCGCGACTGGGAGCGGGACTGGGGGCGGGGATAGGGACGGGACCGGGACCGGGTCGGGGCCGGGGACGAAGAAGGGACTGGGACTGGGACCGAGACCGGGACTGGCGACGGGGACAAAGAAGGGACCGGGACTGTGGACGGGGATGGGGACGGGAGCGGGGACCGGGGCTGGAGACAAAGAAGGGACCGGGGCTGGGAACGGGACCGAGACCGGGGATGGGGACGGGGGACGGGGACGGGACCGGGGGGACGAAGAAGGGCCCGGGGCTGTGGATAGTGATGGGGACGGCACCAGGACCGGGGCCAGGGATGGGGACGAAGAAGGGGACGGGACCGAGGACGGGGATAAAGAAGGGGCCGGAACCGGGGACAGGGACGGGGATGAGGACGAAAAAGGGACCGGGGCCGGGGACAGGGCCGGGGCTGGGACCGCGACCGGGAGCGGGACCGGGGACTGGGCCGGCACCGGGGTCGGTGTCGGGACCGGGGGCGGAGCCGGGGTCGGGGCTGGGGACGGGGACAAAGAAGGGACCGGGGATGGGGACGGGACCGGGGTTGGGACCGCGACCGGGGCCGAAGAAGGGGCCGGGACTGGGGTCGGGACCGGGGCCGGGGATGAGGACGAAAAAGGGGCCGGGGCCGGGAGCAGAAGCGGGGTCGGGGACGAAGAAGGGACCGGGACCGGGACCGGGGCTGGGGATGAGGACGAAAAAGGGGCCGGGGCCGGGAGCAGAAGCGGGGTCGGGGACGAAGAAGGGACCGGGACCGGGACCGGGGCTGGGGATGGGGGCGGGGACGAAGAAGGGGACGGGACTGGGAGTCCCGGCCCCCCCGCCCCGCGGGTCTGAGCCCCGGTTGTCCCCCCGCCCCCTCCCCAGCCCGGCCTCGCTGGTGGTGGCGGATTTCGGGTGCGGGGACTGTAAGATCGCCGCCAGCGTCCGGAACCAGGTTCATTGCTTCGACCTGGTGCCGCTCAGCCCCCTCGTCACCGTCTGCGACATGGCCGAGGTATGGGGGGTATGGGGGCTGGGGGGGCACGGGGCGGGGACACGGGGGTACATCGGCTGGGGGGATGTGCAGGGGGGACATGGGGGGACACGGGGGGTACATCAACTGGGGGGCTGGGGGGACACGGGTACATCAGCTGGGGGGATGCGGGGGGGGTTACGGGGGTACATCAGCTGGGGGGGACTGTGAGGGGGGGACACGGGGGTACATCAGCTGGGGGGATGCGGGCGGGGTTACGGGGGTACATCAGCTGGGGGGGACTGTGAGGGGGGGACACGGGGGTACATCAGCTGGGGGGATGCAGGGGGGGACATGGGGAGGACATGGGCGTATGGCAATTGGGGGGCTGGGGGGATGTGCGGGGGGGGGGACATGAGGGTACATCGGCTGGGGGAGAGGGGGCAGCCCTGCCTGGGGGCTCCCTGGAGAGGATCCCGGGCTGGATCCAGGGGCCTGGGGAGCGGCCAAGCCCCGCTGTCATCCTCCTCCTCCTGCTCTTCCTCCTGCTCTTCCTTCTCCTCCTCCTCAGGTGCCGCTGGCGGGCGGGTCGGTGGACGTGGCAGTGTTCTGCCTGGCGCTGATGGGCACCAACCTGCAGGAGATCCTGGAAGAGGCCAACCGTGTCCTCAGGCAGGGGTAGGAGCGGGGGACAGGGCTGGGGAGGAGGAGGAGGAGGAGGAAGAGGCTGCTGGGCTGGGGCTGGGCTGGGGGGAGGATGAGGAGGATGAAGAGGATGAGGAAGATGAAGAGGATGAGGAGGATGAAGAGGCTGGTTGGGCTGGGGGCAGGGGTGAGGAGCAGGGCTGGGGGAGGATGAGGAGGATGAAGAGGATGAGAAGGCTGGCTGGGCCCAGGCTGGGCTGGGGGCAGGCAGTGAGGCACTGGGCTGGGGGAGGAGGATGAAGAGGCTGAGGAGGATGAAGAGGTTGGTTGGGCTGGGGGCAGGGGTGAGGAGCAAGGCTGAGGGAGGATGGGGAGGATGAAGAGGAAGAGAATGAGGAGGATGAGGAGGCTGGCTGGGCTCAGGCTGGGCTGGACTGGGCTGGGGGCAGGCAGTGAGGTGCTGGGCTGGGGGAGGAGGAGGAGGATGAAGAGGCTGGCTGGGCCTGGGCTGGGCTGGGGGAGGAGGAGGAGGCTGAGGAGGAGGAGGCTGAGGAGGCTGGCTGGGCTCAGGGCAGGCAGTGAGGCGCTGGGCTGGGGGGAGGCTGAGGAGGCTGAGGAGGATGAAGAGGATGAGGAGGATGAAGAGGCTGCTGGGCCTGGGCTGGGCTGGGGGCAGGCAGTGAGGAGCTGGGCTGGGATGAGGATGAGGAAGCTGAAGAGGATGAAGAGGCTGGCTGGGCCCAGGACAGGCAGAGAGGAGCAGGGGTGCTGGGCTGGGGGGAGGCTGAAGATGAGGAGGATGAAGAGGCTGCTGGGCCCGGGCTGGGCTGGTGCAGGCAGTGAGGAGCTGGGCTGGGGGGAGGATGAGGAGGATGAAGAGGATGAAGAGGATGAGGAGGCTGGCTGGGCCCGGGCTGGGCTGGGGGGAGGATGGGGAGGATGAGGAGGCTGGCTGGGCTGGGGGCAGGCAGTGAGGAGCTGGGCTGGGGGGAGGCTGAGGAGGATGAAGAGGATGAGGAGGCTGAGGAGGATGAAGAGGCTGGTGGGCCCGGGCTGGGCTGGGGCAGGCAGTGAGGAGCCAGGGGACAGGGCTGGGGGAGGAGGAGGAGGCTGAAGAGGCTGGCTGGGCTGGGGCAGGCAGTGAGTAGGACGACTGGGGGGAGGGTGAGGAGGATGATGAGGGGAGGATGAGGATGAGGAGGGTGGCTGGGCTGCACTGGGGCAGGCAGTGAGGTGCTGGGCTGGGGAGGATGATGAGGGGAGGGTGAGGATGAGGAGGGTGGCTGGGCTGGGCTGGGGAGGATGATGAGGGGAGGATGAGGATGAGGAGGGTGGTTGGGCTGCGCTGGGGCAGGCAGTGAGGTGTTGGGCTGGGGAGGATGATGAGGGGAGGGTGAGGAGGATGAGGATGAGGAGGGGGGCTGGGGAGGATGATGAGGGGAGGGTGAGGAGGATGAGGATGAGGAGGGTGGTTGGGCTGGGCTGGGGAGGATGATGAGGGGAGGGTGAGGAGGATGAGGATGAGGAGGGGGGCTGGGGAGGATGATGAGGGGAGGGTGAGGAGGATGAGGATGAGGAGGGGGGCTGGGGAGGATGATGAGGGGAGGGTGAGGAGGATGAGGAGGGTGGTTGGGCTGGGCTGGGGAGGATGATGAGGGGAGGATGAGGATGAGGAGGGTGGCTGGGCTGGGCTGGGGAGGATGATGAGGGGAGGGTGAGGATGAGGATGGGGAGGGTGAGGATGAGGATGAGGAGGGTGGCTGGGCTGCGCTGGGGAGGATGATGAGGGGAGGATGAGGATGAGGAGGGTGGCTGGGCTGGGCTGCGCTGGGGCAGGCAGTGAGGTGCTGGGTTGGGGGGAGGCTGAGGCTGATGAGGAGGCTGAAGATGAGGAGGCTGGCTGGGCCGTGCCCTGGCCAGGCAGTGAGGTGCTGGGCTGGGGAGGGTGAGGAGGATGAGGAGGGTGGCTGGGCTGGGCTGCGCTGGGGCAGGCAGTGAGGTGCTGGGCTGGGGGGAGGCTGAGGCTGAGGATGATGAGGCTGAAGATGAGGAGGCTGGCTGGGCCGTGCCCTGGCCAGGCAGTGAGGTGCTGGGCTGGGGGGAGGCTGAGGCTGAGGCTGATGAGGAGGCTGAAGATGAGGAGGCTGGCTGGGCCGTGCCCTGGCCAGGCAGTGAGGTGCTGGGCTGGGGAGGATGATGAGGAGGCTGAAGATGAGGAGGGTGGCTGGGCCGTGCCCTGGCCAGGCAGTGAGGTGCTGGGCTGGGGAGGCTGATGAGGAGGCTGAAGATGAGGAGGCTGGCTGGGCCGTGCCCTGGCCAGGCAGTGAGGTGCTGGGCTGGGGAGGATGATGAGGGGAGGGTGAGGATGAGGAGGGTGGCTGGGCCGTGCCCTGGCCAGGCAGTGAGGAGCCGTGCCGGGGCGCAGGGGCACGCTGCTGGTGGCAGAGGTGGCCAGTCGCTTCGAGGACACTCGCTCCTTCCTCAGCGCCGTGGCCCAGCTGGGCTTCAGGAGCGTCTCCAAGGTACCGACCGACCGCGGGGGGCTGCACCCCGGGGGCTGCACCCTGGGGGGACACGGGTGGGCCTGGGGCACCGGGGGATGGGTGGGGGGAGAGGGAGGGGGATGGAAATGGGAGAGGGAGGGGGATGGGAATGGGATGGGGATGGGGATGTGGATGCGGAGGGGATGTGGATGGGGAGGGGAATGGGATGGAGATGGGATGGGGGTGGGGATGGAGATGGGGTGGGATGGGGTGGGGATGGCGATGGGATGGGGATGGGATGGGGAGGGGATGGGCATGGGGGTGGAGATGGGAAGGGGATGGGGATGGGATGTGTTGGGTGGGGCTGGGGGATACTGGGAGGAGCTGTGGGCTCGGGGCTGCACCTGCAGGAGCCGCAGGCAGAGCCGGGGCCGGCTTGGCGGTCACAGCCCCTCAGAGGGGGGGTGGGCTCGGGCCTGAGTCACCCCCCCGCCCCACTCCCCCCAGGACCTGTCCAGCCCCTTCTTCTACCTGCTGGAGTTCTGCAAGGTGGGACCACCCCGGGGGCGCCCGGTGCCCGGCCTGCGCCTCAAGCCCTGTCTGTACAAGCGCCGCTGAGGGGCTGGGACACCCAATGAGCCGCTTCCCTGTGGCTGGGACACCCAATGAGCCGCTTCCCTGTGGCTGGGACACCCAATGAGCCGCTTCCCTGTGGCCGGGACACCCAATGAGCCGCTTCCCTGTGGCCGGGACACCCAATGAGCCGCTTCCCTGTGGCTGGGACACCCAATGAGCCGCTTCCCTACAGCTGGGACACCCAATGAGCCGCTTCCCTGTGGCTGTGACACCCAATGAGCCGCTTCCCTGTGGCCGGGACACCCAATGAGCCGCTTCCCTGTGGCCGGGACACCCAATGAGCCGCTTCCCTGTGGCCGGGACACCCAATGAGCCGCTTCCCTGTGGCTGTAGCACCCAATGAGCCGCTTCCCTACAGCTGGGACACCCAATGAGCCGCTTCCCTGTGGCTGTGACACCCAATGAGCCGCTTCCCTGTGGCCGGGACACCCAATGAGCCGCTTCCCTGTGGCTGTAGCACCCAATGAGCCGCTTCCCTGTGGCTGGGACACCCAATGAGCCGCTTCCCTGTGGCTGGGACACCCAATGAGCCGCTTCCCTGTGGCTGGGACACCCAATGAGCCGCTTCCCTGTGGCTGGGACACCCAATGAACCGCTTCCCTGTGGCTGGGACACCCAATGAGCCGCTTCCCTGTGGCTGGGACACCCAATGAGCCGCTTCCCTGTGGCTGGGACACCCAATGAGCCGCTTCCCTGTGGCTGGGACACCCAATGAGCCGCTTCCCTGTGGCTGGGACACCCAATGAGCCGCTTCCCTGTGGCTGGGACACCCAATGAGCCGCTTCCCTGTGGCTGGGACACCCAATGAGCCGCTTCCCTGTGGCTGGGACACCCAATGAGCCGCTTCCCTGTGGCTGGGACACCCAATGAGCCGCTTCCCTGTGGCTGGGACACCCAATGAGCCGCTTCCCTACAGCTGGGACACCCAATGAGCCGCTTCCCTGTGGCCGGGACACCCAATGAGCCGCTTCCCTGTGGCTGGGACACCCAATGAGCCGTTTCCCTGTGGCTGTGACACCCAATGAGACGTTTCCCTGTGGCTGGGACACCCAATGAGCCGCTTCCCTGTGGCTGGGACACCCAATGAGCCGCTTCCCTGTGGCTGGGACACCCAATGAGCCGCTTCCCTGTGGCTGGGACACCCAATGAGCCGCTTCCCTGTGGCTGGGACACCCAATGAACCGCTTCCCTGTGGCTGGGACACCCAATGAGCCGCTTCCCTGTGGCTGGGACACCCAATGAGCCGCTTCCCTGTGGCTGGGACACCCAATGAGCTGCTTCCCTGTGGCTGGGACACCCAATGAGACGTTTCCCTGTGGCTGGGACACCCAATGAGCCGCTTCCCTGTGGCTGGGACACCCAATGAGCCGCTTCCCTGTGGCTGGGACACCCAATGAGCCGCTTCCCTGTGGCTGTAGCACCCAATGAGCCGCTTTCCTGTGGCTGGGACACCCAATGAGCCGCTTCCCTGTGGCTGGGACACCCAATGAGCCGCTTCCCTGTGGCTGGGACACCCAATGAGCCGCTTCCCTGTGGCTGGGACACCCAATGAGCCGCTTCCCTGTGGCTGGGACACCCAATGAGCCGCTTCCCTACAGCTGGGACACCCAATGAGCCGCTTCCCTGTGGCTGTGACACCCAATGAGCCGCTTCCCTACAGAGGTGACACCCAATGAGCCGCTTCCCTGTGGCCGGGACACCCAATGAGCCGCTTCCCTGTGGCCGGGACACCCAATGAGCCGCTTCCCTACGGCTGGGACACCCAATGAGCCGCTTCCCTACAGAGGTGAGACCCAATGAGCCGTTTCCCTGTGGCTGTGACACCCAATGAGACGTTTCCCTGTGGCTGGGACACCCAATGAGCCGCTTCCCTGTGGCTGTGACACCCAATGAGCCGTTTCCCTGTGGCTGTGACACCCAATGAGACGTTTCCCTGTGGCTGTGACACCCAATGAGCCGCTTCCCTGTGGCTGGGACACCCAATGAGCCGCTTCCCTGTGGCTGGGACACCCAATGAGCCGCTTCCCTGTGGCTGGGACACCCAATGAGCCGCTTCCCTGTGGCTGGGACACCCAATGAGCCGCTTCCCTGTGGCTGGGACACCCAATGAGCCGCTTCCCTGTGGCTGGGACACCCAATGAGCCGCTTCCCTACAGCTGGGACACCCAATGAGCCGCTTCCCTGTGGCTGGGACACCCAATGAGCCGCTTCCCTGTGGCTGGGACACCCAATGAGCCGTTTCCCTGTGGCTGTGACACCCAATGAGACGTTTCCCTGTGGCTGGGACACCCAATGAGCCGCTTCCCTGTGGCTGGGACACCCAATGAGCCGCTTCCCTGTGGCTGGGACACCCAATGAGCCGCTTCCCTGTGGCTGGGACACCCAATGAGCTGCTTCCCTGTGGCTGGGACACCCAATGAGACGTTTCCCTGTGGCTGGGACACCCAATGAGCCGCTTCCCTGTGGCTGGGACACCCAATGAGCCGCTTCCCTGTGGCTGGGACACCCAATGAGCCGCTTCCCTGTGGCTGTAGCACCCAATGAGCCGCTTTCCTGTGGCTGGGACACCCAATGAGCCGCTTCCCTGTGGCTGGGACACCCAATGAGCCGCTTCCCTGTGGCTGGGACACCCAATGAGCCGCTTCCCTGTGGCTGGGACACCCAATGAGCCGCTTCCCTGTGGCTGGGACACCCAATGAGCCGCTTCCCTACAGCTGGGACACCCAATGAGCCGCTTCCCTGTGGCTGTGACACCCAATGAGCCGCTTCCCTACAGAGGTGACACCCAATGAGCCGCTTCCCTGTGGCCGGGACACCCAATGAGCCGCTTCCCTGTGGCCGGGACACCCAATGAGCCGCTTCCCTACGGCTGGGACACCCAATGAGCCGCTTCCCTACAGAGGTGAGACCCAATGAGCCGTTTCCCTGTGGCTGTGACACCCAATGAGACGTTTCCCTGTGGCTGGGACACCCAATGAGCCGCTTCCCTGTGGCTGTGACACCCAATGAGCCGTTTCCCTGTGGCTGTGACACCCAATGAGACGTTTCCCTGTGGCTGTGACACCCAATGAGCCGCTTCCCTGTGGCTGGGACACCCAATGAGCCGCTTCCCTGTGGCTGGGACACCCAATGAGCCGCTTCCCTGTGGCTGGGACACCCAATGAGCCGCTTCCCTGTGGCTGGGACACCCAATGAGCCGCTTCCCTGTGGCTGGGACACCCAATGAGCCGCTTCCCTGTGGCTGGGACACCCAATGAGCCGCTTCCCTACAGCTGGGACACCCAATGAGCCGCTTCCCTGTGGCTGGGACACCCAATGAGCCGCTTCCCTGTGGCTGGGACACCCAATGAGCCGTTTCCCTGTGGCTGTGACACCCAATGAGACGTTTCCCTGTGGCTGGGACACCCAATGAGCCGCTTCCCTGTGGCTGGGACACCCAATGAGCCGCTTCCCTGTGGCTGGGACACCCAATGAGACGTTTCCCTGTGGCTGGGACACCCAATGAGCCGCTTCCCTGTGGCTGGGACACCCAATGAGCCGCTTCCCTGTGGCTGGGACACCCAATGAGCCGCTTCCCTGTGGCTGTAGCACCCAATGAGCCGCTTTCCTGTGGCTGGGACACCCAATGAGCCGCTTCCCTGTGGCTGGGACACCCAATGAGCCGCTTCCCTGTGGCCGGGACACCCAATGAGCCGCTTCCCTGTGGCTGGGACACCCAATGAGCCGCTTCCCTGTGGCTGGGACACCCAATGAGCCGCTTCCCTGTGGCTGGGACACCCAATGAGCCGCTTCCCTGTGGCTGGGACACCCAATGAGCCGCTTCCCTGTGGCTGGGACACCCAATGAGCCGCTTCCCTACAGCTGGGACACCCAATGAGCCGCTTCCCTACAGCTGGGACACCCAATGAGCCGCTTCCCTGTGGCTGTGACACCCAATGAGCCGCTTCCCTACAGAGGTGACACCCAATGAGCCGCTTCCCTGTGGCCGGGACACCCAATGAGCCGCTTCCCTACGGCTGGGACACCCAATGAGCCGCTTCCCTACAGAGGTGAGACCCAATGAGCCGTTTCCCTGTGGCTGTGACACCCAATGAGCCGCTTCCCTGTGGCTGGGACACCCAATGAGCCGCTTCCCTACGGCTGGGACACCCAATGAGCCGTTTCCCTGTGGCTGTGACACCCAATGAGCCGCTTCCCTGTGGCCAGGACACCCAATGAGTCGCTTCCCTGTGGCTGTGGCAGCCAATCAGCCTCCTCCGTACCACTCTGACAGCCAATGAGCCGCTTCCCTGTGGCTGTGGCAGCCAATGAGCCTCTGGCTCTCTGCTGACACCTTCCGGGCGGGGCGCGGTACCGCAGTCGCGCCTGCGCTCTGTGCCCGGGGCCTGCGGGGCGGCGGCGTTTCCTGCCGGGGGATGTCGGGGCCGGGCGGCCCGGGCCCCGGCGGGGGGAAGGTGGACATCAACCGCGCCGGCGTGGCCGAGCTGGAGGGAGCGCTCAGCGGCATCGGCCGGCGCCGCGCCCGCGGCATCGTGCGCAAGAGAGAGGTGCGGGATGGGGGGAGCGGTCAGCGGGTCCCCGGTCGGGCTGTCCCGGGCCTGGGAGAGCGGCCGGGAGGAGCCGGACGGGGCTATGGGGCCGGGCCGGGGGTGCCGGGTCTTGGGCAGCCCTGGGGGGGCGGCCGGGAGGGTCTATGGGACCGGGCCGGGGGATGCCAGGGTGTCCCGGGCATGGGGCAGCCCTGGGGGGCGGCCGGGAGGAACCTGACGGGGCTGCGGGGCCGGGCTGCGGGCTGCTGGGCCTGGGGGAGCGGCCGGGAGGAGCCGGACGGGGCTCCGGGACCGGGCCGGGGGTGCCGGGCATGGGGCAGCCCGGGGGGGCGGCCGGGAGGAACCTGACGGGGCTGCGGGGCCGGGCTGCGGGCTGCTGGGCCTGGGGGAGCGGCCGGGAGGAGCCGGACGGGGCTGCGGGGCCGGGCCGGGGGTGCCGGGCATGGGGCAGCCCCGGGCGCGGCGGCTGGGGCCGGGCTGAGGGAGCCCCGAGCCGGCCGGGGCGGTGGCGGAGCAGGGCGGGGGCCGCCCGGCGCGGTGGGGCTCGGCTCTTCCCTGTCCGGCTCCGGCTTCCCTGGGGCCGGGCCTCGGGGGGGGCTGCCGGGCTTCGGAGGGGGTGCTGGGCCCCGGGGGTCTTCTGGGCCCCGGGGGGAAGCCTTACGGGCCGGGGCAGCGCCCCGGGGGTCTGCTGGGCCCTGGGGCAGGGCATTGCGGGGGCTGTCAGGCCCCGGGTGGAAGCTCCACGGGCCGGGGCAGGGCCCTGGGGGGGCTGCCGGGCCTCGGGGGGGGCTGCTGGGCCCTGGGGTAGGGCCTCGGGTGGCTGCCGGGCTTCGGGGGTGATTGCTGGACCCAGGGGCAGGGTCTCGGGGAGCTGCTGGGCCTCGGGGGGGGTGGCCAGGCCCCGGGGCAGGGTCTCGGGGAGCTGCTGGGCCTCGGGGGGGGAGGCCAGGCCCCGGGGCAGGGCCTCGGGGGGCTGCTGGGACGGGCTGGGATGGGACGAGCCTCCCCTGGGCCGGGGAGGGAGCAGGGTAGTGCAGCCGGGGGGAGCCCCTCCGAGCCGGGCCCGGCGGCGCCAGCACGGGTTTGGGGGGTGGGCTGGCCGGGGCCGGACTTGTCACAGCCCTGCCTGGGGGTCAGACCCTTTCGGGGGGTGGGAGAAGCTGTGGGAGGAGCCCAGGGGGGTGACAGCGCCTGGTCGGCATCCAGAGGGCAGGACAGAGGTTCCCCCCCCCGAGGGACCCTGTGCTGGGGTGATGGGTGAGCCTGAGGAGGGGGAACAGCAGCTTCTCTGGGCTCCTCACCACAAGAAGGACATTGAGCCTGAAGGTCCCTCTGGGAGCCACCTGGGGCAGCCCCAGGGACCAGTCTGGGGACTGGGCTGCTGGGGAGCAGCGTGGGGAGAGGGGCCTGGGGGGCAGCAGGGTGCCCATGACCAGCACTGTGCCCCCCCGATGGTGTCTGGGGTGTGGGCACCTGGCCAGTGGGGCTGGGGAGGGGATTGTGCCCCTGGGCTGGGCACTGGGGAGGCTGCACCTTGAGTGCTGGGTCCAGTTCTGGGCTCCTCAGCATCAGAAGGACATGGGGGTCCTGGAGCGAGTCCAGAGAAGGGCAACCAGGCTGGGGAAGGGGCTGGAGGGCAAATCCTCTGAGGAGCAGCTGAGGGAGCTGGGGGTGTTGAGCCTGGAGAAGAGGAGGCTGAGGGGAGACCTTCTCCCCACCTCCCCTGCCCTGCCAGGAGGGTGCAGAGAGGTGGGCGAGGGTCTCTGCAGCCAGGGGCCAGGAGATGGGACAAGGGGCAATGGGCTCAAGCTGCCCCAGGGCAGGGTCAGCTCAGCTGGGAGGGCAAAGTTCTTCCCTGGCAGAGTTGTGGGGCTGTGGAACAGGGGCTGGAACAGGGTCAGGGCCTGAGATGGGCCTGGACCAGGGTCAGGGCTGAGATGGGCCTGGAACAGGGTCAGGGCCTGAGATGGGCCTGGAACAGGGTCAGGGCCTGAGATGGGCCTGGAACAGGGTCAGGGCTGAGATGGGCCTGGAACAGGGTCAGGGGCTGAGATGGGCCTGGAACAGGGTCAGGGCTGAGATGGGCCTGGAACAGGGTCAGGGGCTGAGATGGGCCTGGAACAGGGTCAGGGCCTGAGATGGGCCTGGAACAGGGTCAGGCCTGAGATGGGCCTGGAACAGGGTCAGGGCCTGAGATGGGCCTGGAACAGGGTCAGGGCTGAGATGGGCCTGGAACAGGGTCAGGGCCTGAGATGGGCCTGGAACAGGGTCAGGGCCTGAGATGGGCCTGGAACAGGGTCAGGGCCTGAGATGGGCCTGGAACAGGGTCAGGGCCTGAGATGGGCCTGGAACAGGGTCAGGGCTGAGATGGGGATGGAACAGGGTCAGGGCCTGAGATGGGCCTGGAACAGGGTCAGGGCCTGGAACAGGGTCAGGGCCTGAGATGGGCCTGGAACAGGGTCAGGGCCTGGAACAGGGTCAGGGCTGAGATGGGCCTGGAACAGGGTCAGGGCTGAGATGGGGATGGAACAGGGTCAGGGCCTGGCCCAGGCTGCCCAGGGAGGGGGCTGAGTCCCCACCCCTGGGGGTGTTTAGCAGAGGGGAGATGGGTGCTCAGGGCTCTGGGGCAGCACAGGACGGGGCCGGTTGGGCTCCAGGAGCTTCCCAGCTCCATCCCCAGCCTTCCCCTTCTCTCCCTGCAGGAACTGAAGGGCTTCAGCTCCCTGGATGATCTTCTCCATGTCAAAGGCATCACCACCCGCATCCTGGAGCTCAACAGCCAGAGGATGACCTGCCACAGGCCCAGCGGCCCCCAGGGAGCCCCACGGGGGGTGAGCCCAGCTCTGCAGGGGGGCAGCAACACCCCTGCACCCCAGGGAGGGGGCTGCAGTTCGGGGAGGGGAGGGGGGAGCTGGTGGAGGGTTTGGGGGGGGTCTATGGGGGAGGAGGTGCACTGGGTTGGGGGGCTGAGGAGCACTGTGGTGGCTGGGGGAGGGTTTGGGGGGGTCTATGGGGGAGGAGGTGCTCTGGTTTTGGGGGGCTGAGCAGCACCCTGGTGGCTGGTGGAGGGTTTGGGGGTCTATGGGGGGGGGAGATGCCCTGGTTTTGGGGGGCTGAGGAGCACCCTGGTGGCTGGTAGGGGGCTGGAATTTGGGGAGGGGGGAGCTGGGGAGGGTTTGGGGGGGTTATGGGGGAGGAGGTGCACTGGGTTTGGGGGCTGGGAGAGGGGGGTGAGCAGCACCCCTGCCCCTGGGGTGTCTGGGCTTCCCAACTGGCTGCTTCAGGGAGCATCCCCGTGGGGTGGGGGTCCCAGAGGACCACCCCCGTCCCTGGGGTACCTTGGGGGTCCCAGCACCCACAAACCCACCCCTATCCCTGTCCCACCATGGGGGTCCCAGCACCCACAAACCCACCACCCACCCCTGGGGCACTCCGGGGGTCCAAGCACCCACAAACCCACCCCCATCCCTGTCCCATCATGGGGGTCCCAGCACCCTCGGAAGGGACCCCCAGGGATGGGGGTGGGTTTATGGGTGCTGGGACCCCCAGGGATGGGGACAGGGGGTGGGCTTGTGGGTGCTGGGACCCCCAGGGATGAGGGTGGGGGTGGGTTTGTGGGTGCTGGGACCCCCAGGGATGAGGGTGGGGGTGGGTTTGTGGGTGCTGGGACCCCCAGGGATGGGGATGGGGGTGGGTTTGTGGGTGCTGAGACCCCCAGGGATGGGGGTGCGGGTGGGTTTGTGGGTGCTGGGACCCCCAGGGATGGGGACAGGTGGTGGGCTTGTGGGTGCTGGGACCCCCAGGGATGAGGGTGGGGGTGGGTTTGTGGGTGCTGGGACCCCCAGGGATGGGGATGGGGGTGGGTTTGTGGGTGCTGAGACCCCCAGGGATGGGGACGGGGGTGGGTTTGTGGGTGCTGGGACCCCCAGGGATGGGGACAGGTGGTGGGCTTGTGGGTGCTGGGACCCCCAGGGATGAGGGTGGGGGTGGGTTTATGGGTGCTGGGACCCCCGTGGTGCCCCTGGGCTGGGAGCTCTGTCCCTGTGGGAGTGTGAGGTGACCCCCCAGAGATGGTGTAACCCCCCCAAAGCCCCCCAACTCCCCTCCCCCCATCCCAGAGCTCCCCCAGAGGCCCCCCCCCGCCCCCTGGGACCCCCCTGCACCCCCTCAGCCTGACCCCAGCCCCAGCAAACACCGAGCTCACCCCCCTCCCCTCCTCCCTGCCTGGCAGGTGGGTGCTGAGGAGGAAGAGGAGGAGGAAGAGGAGGAGGAGGAAGATGCTTCACCCCCCTGGGCGCCTCAGCACCCTGAGAAAGACCCCCCAGCCCCAACCCCAGCGCCCAACAGCTCCAGCAGGAGAGGGGCAGAGGAACCAGCGAGCTCCAGGCTGTGCCAGGAGGAGGAGGAGGAGGAGGAAGGCAGCGAGGAGGGGGAGGAAGGCAGCAGCATCTACCTCTACTACAGCATCGGCGAGCGCTGGATCGACTACCTGCAGCGCACCCAGGAGGGGGCGCTACTGCGCCGGGCTCGCCCCAAGGTACCCCTGACACCCCCCCCACCCAAAACGGGGCTGCACCCCTGCCCGGGGGCTGCTGCACCCCCCCTGGGCCCTGCCGGGGTGCTGGGGGGTGCTGGAGGGGGGTTTGGGTGCCCAGTGAGGGGACAGGGCCAAGGGGAAGGAGGGAGAGTGAGGGTGGTGCTGGGGGTCCCCATCCCCCCCTGGTAGAGCCCCCCTGGGTTTTTGGGGTGCCCATGTGGCAGGGTGATGCTTGAGGGGGGTGGGAGGAGGTTTTTTGGGGGGCAGGTAGAGGATTTGGGGGGTCTCTGGGGGGTGGGTGCAGCAGGGAGGAGCCCCAGGCTGGTTTTTGGGGGGCAGGAGCCTGTTTGGGGGGCAGGCCCAGGATTTGGGGGGGGCTCTGGGGGTGGGTGCAGCAGGGAGGAGCCCCAGGCTGGTTTTTGGGGGGCAGGCAGGGGATTTGGGGGGTCCCTGAGGGGTGGGCAGTGTCATGAGGAGCCCCAGCTGCCCCCCCAGCACAGGGCTTGGGCTGGTTTTTGGGGGGCAGGAGCCTGTTTGGGGGGCAGGCCCAGGATTTGGGGGGTCTCTGGGGGGTGGGTGCAGCAGGGAGGAGCCCCAGGCTGGTTTTGGGGGGCAGGAGCCTGTTTGGGGGGCAGGCCCAGGATTTGGGGGGCTCTGGGGGGTGGGCTGTGCAGTGAGGAGCCCCCAGCACAGGGCTCAGGCTGGTTTTTGGGGGGCAGGACCCCCCCAGCTTCCCAGATGGGTGGGAGCCCCCCCTGTGCAGCTTTGGGGGGCAGCCACCCTGCTCCCCCCCTTTCCTGGGCTGGGTGTCCTGTGCAGGGGGGGCTGAGCCCCAGGGGTGCAGGGGGGGAGTTTTGGGGGGGTTCAGTCCCAGGGGTGCAGGGGGGGAGTTTTGGGGGGGCTCAGCCCCAGGGGTGCAGGGGGGGTGCAGGGGGGTCTGAGCCCCGGGGGTGCAGGGTGGGGGGCTTATCCTCAGGGGTGCAGGGTTGGGGCTGAGCCCTGGGGGGTGCAGTGGGGGGGGCTGGGGGGGGCCTGAGCCCCAGGGGTGCAGGGGGGCGTGCGGGGGGGATGGTGTAGGGGGGTCTGAGCCCCAGGGGTGCAGGGGGGGAGTTTTGGGGGGGGCTCAGCCCCAGGGGTGCAGGGGGGAAGTTTTGGGGGGGCTCAGCCCCAGGGGTGCAGGGGGGAAGTTTTGGGGGGGCTCAGTCCCAGGGGTGCAGGGAGGGCTCAGCCCCAGGGGTGTGGGGGGTATTCAGGGGGAGTCTGAGCCCCGGGGGTGCAGGGTGGGGGATGCTGTGGGGGGGTCTTAGCCCCAGGGGTGTGTGGGGGGTCGGGGTGCAGGAGGGTTGAGCCCTGGGATGTGGGGGGGGAGTTTTGGGGGGCTCAGTCCCAGGGGTGCAGGGTGGGTGCTGAGCCCCAGGGGTGAGTGGGGGGGATTCAAGGGGGTGATGAGCCCCAGGGGTGCAGGGGGGGGATGCTGAGGGGGGGCTAAATCCCAGGGGTGCGGGGTGGGCGCAGGGGGGGTCTGAGCCCCAGGGGTGCGGGGGGCGTGCGGGGGGGCTTGCAGGGTGGGGCTCATTCCTGGGGGTGCTGCGGGGAGATTCAGGGGGGGCTGAGCCCCAGGGATGCAGTGGGGGGGGTCTGGGGGTGGCCTGAGCCCCAGGGATGCAGGGGATGGGGTGCAGGGGGGGTCAGTCCCAGGGGTGCAGGGGGGGAGTTTTGGGGGGCTCAGCCCCAGGGGTGTGGGGGGTATTCAGGGGGGGTCTGAGCCCTGGGGGTGTGGGGGGGGTGGGGGTGCAGGGGGGTTGAGCCCTGGGATGTGGGGGGGGAGTTTTGGGGGGGCTCAGTCCCAGGGGTGCAGGATGGGTGCTGAGCCCCAGGGGTGAGGGGGGGGGATTCAAGGGGGGTGCTGAGCCCCAGGGGTGAGGGGGGGGATTCAAGGGGGGTGATGAGCCCCAGGGGTGAGGGGGGGGATTCAAGGGGGGTGATGAGCCCCAGGGGTGAGGGGGGGGATTCAAGGGGGGTGATGAGCCGCAGGGGTGCAGGGACGGGGGGGGCTCAGCCCCAGGGGTGCAGGGTGGGGTGCAGGGGGGTCTGAGCCCCAGGGGTGTGTGTGGGGGGGTGTAGTGGGGTCTGAGCCCCAGGGGTGCAGGGGATGGGGCGCAGGGTGGGGGCTCAGGGGGTCTCACCCCCCCATCCCCACAGATGAAGCGCAAGTCTGAGCAGGGGCTGGACGGGAGAGCCCTGTCCCCGGGCAAGAAGCTGTGCAAGGGCTGCGACTACAGCAGGTGAGCACAGGGCAGGGCCCCCCCAGAGCCCCCCAGAGCCCCCCAGAGCCCCCCTGCCCCGGGCACGGACACCCCCCCCAGCCCCGGCTGCCCCCAGCCCCATCCAACCCGGCCTGGAGCCCTGCCAGGGGTCCCGTGGCCCTGCCTGCCCAGCCCCCTGCACCCCTGGGGGGCTCTGGCATTGGGTTTTTGGGGTGTCCCCCTCCCCAGGACCCTGGGACCCTGCCTGCCCAGCCCCCTGCACCCCTGGGGGGCTCTGGCATTGGGTTTTTGGGGTGTCCCCCTCCCCAGGACCCTGGGACCCTGCCTGCCCAGCCCCCTGCACCCCTGGGGAGCTCTGGCATTGGGTTTTTGGGGTGTCCCCCTCCCCAGGACCCTGGGGCCCTGCATGCCCAGCCCCCTGCACCCCTGGGGGGCTCTGGCATTGGGTTTTTGGGGTGTCCCCCTCCCCAGGACCCTGGGGCCCTGCATGCCCAGCCCCCTGCACCCCTGGGGAGCTCTGGCATTGGGTTTTTGGGGTGTCCCCCTCCCCAGGACCCTGGGGCCCTGCATGCCCAGCCCCCTGCACCCCTGGGGGGCTCTGGCATTGGGTTTTTGGGGTGTCCCCCTCCCCAGGACCCTGGGGCCCTGCATGCCCAGCCCCCTGCACCCCTGGGGAGCTCTGGCATTGGGTTTTTGGGGTGTCCCCCTCCCCAGGACCCTGGGGCCCTGCATGCCCAGCCCCCTGCACCCCTGGGGGGCTCTGGCATTGGGTTTTTGGGGTGTCCCCCTCCCCAGGACCCTGGGGCCCTGCATGCCCAGCCCCACCACCACCTTTGGGGACCTGCGCAACGCCAAGGGGGGTCCGGCCCGGCGGCGCCGCATCCCCCCCATCGCCCCCCCCCCCCGAGCTGCAGGACTGGCTGCGCACCTTCCAGGTGGGACAGGGACCCCTCCCCAAAAGGGGCAGCCTGGGGGCTCGAGGGGGGCTGAGGGGGTGGGATGGGGACCCCCGAAAGGGTGGAGCTGGGGGCTCAAGGGGGGCGGGATGGGGACCCCCCAGAAGGGACAAGCTGAGGGCTTGAGGGGGGCTGAGGGGGCAAGCTGGGGGTGTGAGTTGGGTGGGATGGGGACCCCCTAAAAGGGGCAAGGTGGGGGCTTGAGGGGGGTGGGATGGGGACCCCCCGAAAGGGTGGAGCTGGGGGCTCAAGGGGGGCGGGATGGGGACCCCCCAGAAGGGACAAGCTGAGGGCTTGAGGGGGGCTGAGGGGGCAAGCTGGGGGTGTGAGTTGGGTGGGATGGGGACCCCCTAAAAGGGGCAAGGTGGGGGCTTGAGGGGGGTGGGATGGGGACCCCCCGAAAGGGTGGAGCTGGGGGCTCAAGGGGGGTGGGATGGGGACCCCCCAAAAGGGGCAAGCTGGGGGCTTGGGGGGTGTGGGATGGGGACCCCCCAAAAGGGACAAGCTGGGGGCTTGGGGGGGGTCAACCCGAGCTGCAGGACTGGCTGCGTGGGGGGCTCAGGGGCTGTAGGGAGGCTCGGCATCTGTGGGGGTGGCTCGGGGGCTGTACTGGGGGGTTCTGGTGCTGTAGGGGGGCTTGGGGGCTGTGTGGGGGGCTCAGGGGCTGCACAGAGGGTTCTGTGGCTGCATGGGGGGCTCAGGGGCTGTACTTTGGGCTCGGGGGCTACATGGGGGGCTCGGGTGCTGCAGGACAGGAGGCTCGGGGGCTGTACTTGGGGCTCAGGGGCTGTGGGGGGGGCTCGGGGGCTGCACAGAGGGTTCTGTGGCTGCGTGGGGGGCTCGGGGGCTGCGTGGGGGGCTCAGGGGCTGCGGGGCAGGGGGCTCAGGGGCTGTACTTGGGGTTTGGGTGCCATGGGCAGCGGGGCTCGGGGGCTGCACTGGGGGGCTCGGGGGCTGTGTGGGGGGCTCGGGGGCTGTGTGGGGGGCTCAGGGGCTGCACTGGGGGGTTCTGGTGCTGTAGGGGGGCTTGGGGGCTGTGTGGGGGGCTCAGGGGCTGCACTGGGGGGTTCTGGTGCTGTGGGGGGCTTGGGGGCTGCACTGGGGGGTTCTGGTGCTGTAGGGGGGCTCGGTGGCTGCGTGGGGGGCTCGGGGTCTGTGGGGGGGCTCGGGGGCTGCACTGGGGGGTTCTGGTGCTGTAGGGGGGCTCGGGGGCTGCGTGGGGGGCTCGGGGGCTGCACTGGGGGGCTCGGGGTCTGTGGGGGGGCTCAGGGGCTGCACTGGGGGTTCTGGTGCTGTAGGGGGCTCAGGAGCTGTACTGGGGGTTCTGGTGCTGTAGGGGGCTCGGGGGCTGCGTGGGGGGCTCGGGGGCTGCACTGGGGGTTCTGGTGCTGTAGGGGGTCTCGGGGGCTGCGTGGGGGGCTCGGGGGCTGCACTGGGGGCTCTGGTGCTGTAGGGGGGCTCGGGGGCTGCACAGGGGGCTCTGGTGCTGTAGGGGGACTCGGGGGCTGTGTGGGGGGCTCGGGGGCTGTACTGGGGGGTTCTGGTGCTGTAGGGGGGCTCAGGGGCTGCACTGGGGGTTCTGGTGCTGTAGGGGGGCTTGGGGTCTGTGGGGGGGCTCGGGGGCTGCACAGAGGGCTCGGGGGCTGCATGGGGGGCTCGGGGGCTGCATGGGGGGCTCGGGGGCTGCACAGGGGGCTCTGGTGCTGTAGGGGGCTCAGGAGCTGTACTGGGGGTTCTGGTGCTGTAGGGGGCTCGGGGGCTGCGTGGGGGGCTCGGGGGCTGCACTGGGGGTTCTGGTGCTGTAGGGGGTCTCGGGGGCTGTGTGGGGGGCTCGGGGGCTGTACTGGGGGGTTCTGGTGCTGTAGGGGGGCTCAGGGGCTGCACTGGGGGTTCTGGTGCTGTAGGGGGGCTCGGGGGCTGTGTGGGGGGCTCGGGGGCTGTACTGGGGGGTTCTGGTGCTGTAGGGGGGCTCAGGGGCTGCACTGGGGGTTCTGGTGCTGTAGGGGGGCTTGGGGTCTGTGGGGGGGCTCGGGGGCTGTACTGGGGGGTTCTGGTGCTGTAGGGGGGCTCAGGGGCTGCACTGGGGGTTCTGGTGCTGTAGGGGGGCTTGGGGGCTGTACTGGGGGGTTCTGGTGCTGTAGGGGGCTCGGGGGCTGCGTGGGGGGCTCGGGGGCTGCACGGAGCCCCTGAGGACCCTGCCCCCAGCCCCCCACCCCTCCTGGCAGCGGTGGAGCGGCCCCGAGAAGCTGCTGGCCCTGGACGAGCTGATCGACCGGTGCGAGCCCTCGCAGATCAAGTACATGATGCAGGTGATCGAGCCCCAGTTCCAGAGGGACTTCATCTCCCTGCTGCCCAAGGAGGTGAGCCGTGCTGGGGGGGACAGCTGGGAGCCAGCAGCCCCCCGTGGGACCCCCCCAGCACCCTCCTGACCCTCCCCTCCCCTCCCCTCAGCTGGCTCTCTACGTGCTGTCCTTCCTGGAGCCCCGGGACCTGCTCCGTGCTGCCCAGACCTGTCGCTACTGGAGGGTCTTGGCTGAAGACAACCTGCTCTGGAGGGAGAAGTGCCGGGAGGAAGGTAGGGAGACCCCTCCCCACAGCACCCAGGGTGGCTGGGGGCGCGTTTGGGGCACCCTGGGGTGACCCCCAGCGTGTCCTACCTCCTGCACGAGTGGCGTCCCCCAGGGCTCAGTGCTGGGTCCAGTCTTGTTCAACATCTTCATCCATGAGCTGGGGGAAGGGATGGGATGTTCCCTCAGTGGGTCTGGGGGTGACACTGAGCTGGGAGGGGGTGTTGATCTGCCTGAGGGTGGGGAGGGTCTGCAGAGGGGTCTGGATGGATGAGCTGAGCCCCATGGGATGAGGTTTAACAAGGCCAAGGGCAGAGTGCTGCCCATGGGACACAACAACCCCCAGCAGCTCCAGGCTGGGGGAGCCTGGCTGGAGAGCTGTCAGGCAGAGAAGGAGCTGGGGGTGTTGGGGGACTGAGCAGGAGCCAGCAGGGTGCCCAGGAAGGCCAAGGGCATCCTGGCTTGTGTCAGCCCCAGCGTGGCCAGTAGGGCTGGGGAGGGGATTGTGCCCCTGGGCTGGGCACTGGGGAGGCTGCACCTCGAGTGCTGGGTCCAGTTCTGGGCTCCTCAGCATCAGAAGGACATGGGGGTCCTGGAGCGAGTCCAGAGAAGGGCAACCAGGCTGGGGAAGGGGCTGGAGGGCAAATCCTCTGAGGAGCAGCTGAGGGAGCTGGGGGTGTTGAGCCTGGAGAAGAGGAGGCTGAGGGGAGACCTTCTCCCCACCTCCCCTGCCCTGCCAGGAGGGTGCAGAGAGGTGGGCGAGGGTCTCTGCAGCCAGGGGCCAGGAGATGGGACAAGGGGCAATGGGCTCAAGCTGCCCCAGGGCAGGGTCAGCTCAGCTGGGAGGGCAAAGTTCTTCCCTGGCAGAGTTGTGGGGCTGTGGCACAGGGCCTGGAACAGGGTCAGGGCCGAGATGGGCCTGGAACAGGGTCAGGGCCTGAGATGGGCCTGGAACAGGGTCAGGGCCTGAGATGGGCCTGGAACAGGGTCAGGGCCTGAGATGGGCCTGGAACAGGGTCAGGGCCTGAGATGGGCCTGGAACAGGGTCAGGGCCTGAGATGGGCCTGGAACAGGGTCAGGGCCTGAGATGGGCCTGGAACAGGGTCAGGGCCTGAGATGGGCCTGGAACAGGGTCAGGGCCTGAGATGGGCCTGGAACAGGGTCAGGGCTGAGATGGGCCTGGAACAGGGTCAGGGCCTGGAACAGGGTCAGGGCCTGGAACAGGGTCAGGGCCTGGAACAGGGTCGGGGCTGAGATGGGCCTGGAACAGGGTCAGGGCCTGAGATGGGCCTGGAACAGGGTCAGGGCCTGAGATGGGCCTGGAACAGGGTCAGGGCCTGAGATGGGCCTGGAACAGGGTCAGGGCCTGGCACAGGCTGCCCAGGGAGGGGCTGAGTCCCCACCCCTGGGGGTGTTTAGAACAAGGGGAGATGGGTGCTCGGGGCTCTGGGGCAGCACAGGATGGGAATGGTTGGACTGAATGAGCTTCAGGGGCTTTTCCAGCCCTGGGACTGTGACTCTGTGACTCCGCAGGGATCGAGGAGTCCCTGAGCCTGCGGAAGCGGCGGCTGCTCAGCCCCGGCTTCATGTACAGCCCCTGGAAGCTCGCCTTCCTCAGGCAGCACAGGATCGACATGAACTGGCGCAGCGGCGAGCTCAAAGCCCCCAAGGTGGGTGCCAGGGGGTGCCAGGGGGGCTCCTTGCTCTGGGTGCCAGGGGGGTGCCAGGGGGACTCCTCGCTCTGGGTGCCAGGGGGGCTCCTCTCTGCGGGTGCCAAGGAGGGTGCTCAGGGGGGCTCCTTGCTCCTGGTGCTCAGGGGGTACTCTCTTTGGGTGCCAAGGGGGTCCTTGGCCCGGGTGCCATGGGAGGGTCCTTGCCCCGGGTGCCAGGGGGGGCTCCTCGCTCCTGGTGCCAGGGGGGCTCCTCACTCTGGGTGCTCAGGGGGTTCCATGATCCTGGTGCCAGGGGTGCTTCTTGCTCCAGGTGCCAGAGGGGTGCCAGGGGGACCCTCTCTCCAGGTGCCAGGGGGACCCTCACTCCAGGTGCCAGAGGGGTGCCAGGGGGGCTCCTCGCTCCGGGTGCCGGGGGGGCTCCTCGCTCTGGGTGACAAGGGGGTCCTCAACCTAGGTGCCAGGGGAGGGTCCTCTCCCCGGGTGCCGGAGGGGGGTTGCTTGCCCCGGGTGCCATTGCCCCCTTCACACCTCACCCACCACCCTGGGGGGTGGCAGCTGGTCACATCATGGTGACGATGGTCCTAAAACTGCTCTGCCTGGTGGCCACCGGCTCCTGACCCGGGGCAGAGCATCCTCTCCACGCCCAGTTCATGGCCACAATGGTCCCCCCACAGTTTGGGGTCCCCTGGGGAGCCCCCAGCCACCCTCCCACCCCCCTCTATAGCTGTGGGGCACCGAGCAGCAGCAGGGAGGTGCAGCCAGCGCAGACCCCCATCCCTTCTCCCTCCCCCTCAGCACTTGGGGCTTCCCCACCGTGCCCCACGGCCGCTCTGGGGGTCCTGGGTCGGGCTCAGAGCCCCCCCAAACCTCACCCATTGCTCGTGCAGGTGCTGAAGGGACACGACGACCACGTCATCACCTGCCTGCAGTTCTGTGGCACCCGCATCGTCAGCGGCTCCGACGACAACACGCTCAAAGTGTGGTCAGCTGTCACCGGCGAGGTGAGCGGGGGCACCCCGGCCTGGGGGGACACCCCGAGTCAGGGCACTGCACCCTGTGGCTGCTGTGGGGACACCCCGAGTCAGGGCACTGCACCCTGTGGCTGCTGTGGGGACACCCCGAGTCAGGGCACTGCACCCTGTGGCTGCTGTGGGGACACCCCGAGTCGGGGCACTGCACCCTGTGGGGACACCCTGAGTCGGGCCACTGCACTCTGTGGCTGTTGTGGGGACACCCCGAGGAGTCGGGCCACAGCGCCCTGTGGGGACACCCCGAGTCAGGCCACTGTGTCCTGTGGCTGCTGTGGGGACACCCTGAATTGTGTCACTGCACCCTGTGGGGACGCCCCGAATCAGGGCACTGCACCCTGTGGCTGCTGTGGGGACACCCCGGGTCGGGGCACTGCGCCCCATGGGGACACCCTGAGTCGGGCCCTACAGCTGCTGCAGGGACACCCCGAGTCATGTCAGGGCACCCCGTGGGGACACCCTGAGTCGGGCCGCTGCACCCTGTTGGGGACACCCCAAGTTGGGACACTGCACCCTGTGGCTGTTGTGGGGACACCCCGAGTCAGGCCACAGCGCCCTGTGGGGACACCCCGAGTCAGGCCACTGTGTCCTGTGGCTGCTGTGGGGACACCATGAATTGTGTCACTGCACCCTGTGGGGACACCCCGAGTCAGGCCACTGTGTCCTGTGGCTGCTGTGGGGACACCCCGAGTCGGGGCACTGCACCCTGTGGGGACACCCCGAGTCGGGGCACTGCACCCTGTGGGGACACCCTGAGTCAGGCCCTACAGCTGCTGCAGGGACACCCCGAGTCGTGTCGGGGCACCCTGTGGGGACACCCTGAGTTGGGCTATGGCACCCTGTTGGGGACACCCCGAGTCAGGCCACTGCACCCTGTGGCTGCTGTGGGGACACCCCGAGTCGGGGCACTGTGCCCCGTGGGGACACCCTGAGTCAGGCCATGGCACCCTGTTGGGGACACCCTAAGTTGGGGCACTGCACCCTGTGGCTGTTGTGGGGACACCCCGAGGAGTCGGGCCACTGCACCCTGTGGGGACACCCTGAGTCAGGCCACTGTGTCCTGTGGCTGCTGTGGGGACACCCTGAGTCGGGGCACTGCGCCCCGTGGGGACACCCTGAGTCGGGGCACTGCGCCCTGTGGGGACACCCTGAATTGTGTCACTGCACCCTGTGGCTGCTGTGGGGACACCCCGAGTCGGGGCACTGCGCCCTGTTGGGACACCGTGTCCTGTGGCTGCTGTGGGGACACCCCGAGTCAGGGCACTGCGCCCTGTGGGGACACCCTGAGTCGGGCCCTACAGCTGCTGCAGGGACACCCCGAGTCATGTCAGGGCACCCCGTGGGGACACCCTGAGTCGGGCCACTGCACCCTGTTGGGGACTCCCCAAGTTGGGGCACTGCACCCTGTGGCTGTTGTGGGGACACCCCGAGGAGTCGGGCCACTGCACCCTGTGGGGACACCCTGAGTCGGGCCACTGCGCCCTGTGGGGACACCGTGTCCTGTGGCTGCTGTGGGGACACCCCGAGTCGGGGCACTGCGCCCCGTGGGGACACCATGAGTCAGGCCATGGTACCCTGTTGGGGACACCCCAAGTTGGGACACTGCACCCTGTGGCTGTTGTGGGGACACCCCGAGGAGTCGGGCCACAGCGCCCTGTGGGGACACCCTGAGTCGGGCCGCTGTGTCCTGTGGCTGCTGTGGGGACACCCTGATTTGTGTCACTGCACCCCGTGGGGACACCCCGAATCGGGGCACTGCACCCTGTGGCTGCTGCAGGGACACCCCGGGTTGGGGCACTGCACCCCATGGGGACACCCTGAGTCGGGCCATGGCACCCTGTGGGGGACACCCCAAGTCAGGGCACTGCACCCTGTGGCTGCTGTGGGGACACCCCGGGTCGGGGCACTGCGCCCTGTGGGGACACCCTGAGTCGGGGCACTGTGCCCCATGGCTGCTGTGGGGACACCCTGGGTTGGGGCACTGCACCCCGTGGGGACACCCTGAGTCGGGCCCTACAGCCACTGCAGGGACACCCTGAGTCGTGTCAGGGCACCCCGTGGGGACACCCTGAGTCAGGCCACTGTGCCCTGTTGGGGACACCCCAAGTTGGGGCACTGCAGCCTGTGGCTGTTGTGGGGACACCCTGAGTCGGGGCACTGCGCCCCATGGGGACACCCTGAGTCGGGCCACTGCACCCTGTGGGGACACCCCAAGTCAGGCCACTGTGTCCTGTGGCTGCTGTGGGGACACCCTGAATTGTGTCACTGCACCCCGTGGGGACACCCCGAGTCGGGCCACTGCACCCCGTGGGGACACCCCAAGTCAGGCCACTGTGTCCTGTGGCTGCTGTGGGGACACCCTGAATTGTGTCACTGCACCCCGTGGGGACACCCCGAGTCGGGCCACTGCACCCCGTGGGGACGCCCTGAGGAGTCGGGGCACTGCACCCCGTGGGGACACCCCGAATCGGGGCACTGCACCCTGTGGCTGCTGCAGGGACACCCCGAGTTGGGGCACTGCGCCCTGTGGGGACACCCTGAGTCAGGCCCTACAGCTGCTGCAGGGACACCCTGAGTCGTGTCAGGGCACCCCGTGGGGACACCCTGAGTTGTGCCACCGTGTCGTACAGGGACACCCTGAGTTGTGTCATTGTGTCCTGAGGGGACACACTGAGTTGTGCCACCGTGTCCTACAGGGACACCCCGAGCTGTGCCCTATGGCTGCTGTGGGGACACCCTGAGTGGTGACACCGTGCCCCACGGGGACACCCTGGGCCGGGTACCCCACAGATCCCGGCTCAGGGGGGCAGGGGCACTGGCCGCACCCCCTGTGCTTCAGCGCCAGGAGCCTGGGTCCCCCCAGGAAGGGCTGGGGACTCGGTGGGTGCTGGGGAGAGGAGTGGGGGGCTCAGGCCTGCTGGGGAGGGGGTGGCTCAGGCCTGCTGGGGGGGTGGTCAGGCCTGCTTGGGGGGGGGGGGGTCAGGCCTGCTTGGGGGGGGGGGTCAGGCCTGCTTGGGGGGGGGTCAGGCCTGCTGGGGGGTCGCTGCTGGGGGGGGGGTCAGGCCTGCTGGGGGGTCGCTGCTGGGGGGTGGTCAGGCCTGCTTGGGGGGCGGGTCAGGCCTGCTGGGAGGGGGTGGTCAGGCCTGCTGGGGGGGGGGGTCAGGCCTGCTGTGGGGACACTGCTGAGGGGTCCTCACCCACCGAATCCCCTCCCAATCCCCCCATCCCCCCCGCAGTGCGTGCAGACGCTGGTGGGCCACACGGGGGGCGTGTGGTCGTCGCAGATGCGGGACAACGTGGTGATCAGCGGCTCCACCGACCGCACGCTCAAGGTGTGGAACGCCGACACGGGCGAGTGCGTGCACACCCTGTACGGGCACACCTCCACCGTGCGCTGCATGCACCTCCACGGCAACAGGTACGGGGCTGGGGGGCCATGGGGGGCACAGGGGGCTTGGGATGGGGGCTGGGGCAGGCACACCTCCACCGTGCGCTGCATGCACCTCCACGGCAACAGGTACGGGGCTGGGGGGCCATGGGGGGCACAGGGGGGCCATGGGGGGCTTGGGAACAGGTACGGGCCATGGGGGGCTCAGGGTGTGGGATGGGGGGCACTGGGGGCCATGGGGGGCACAGGGGGGCACAGGGGGCTCGGGATGGGGTGTGGGGATGGGGCGACAGGCACTATGGCGGCCATGGGTGGGCTCTGTGATGGGCTGTGGGGACAGATGCCATGGTGGGCACGGATGGGGTGTGGGGATGGGGGCCATGGTGGCTGTGGGTGGGCTCTGGATGGGGTGTGGGTGCCATGGTGGGCACAGGTGGGCTCTGGGGTGGGCACCATGGTGGCCATGGGTAGGGTCTGAGGCAGGGTGTGGGGATGGGCACCATGGCAGCCACGGGTGGGCTCTGGGATGGGTGCCACGGTGGCCACGGGTGGGCTCTGCAGTGGGCTGCAGTGATGGGCACCATGGTGGCCACGGGTGGGCTCTGGGGTGGGCTCTGGGCTGGGCACCATGGTGGCCATGGGTGGGCTCTGAGATGGGGTGCAGGGATGGATGGGCACCATGGCAGCCATGGGTGGGCTCCGCAGTGGGGTGCAGGGATGGGGCACTATGGTGGCCATGGGTGGGCTCTGCAGTGGGGTGCAGGGATGGGGCACCATGGCAGCCACGGGTGGGCTCTGCAGTGGGGTGCAGGGATGGGGCACCATGGTGGCCATGGGTGGGCTCTGCAGTGGGGTGCGGGGATGGATGGGTGCCACAGCAGCCACGGGTGGGCTCCGCAGTGGGGTGCAGGGGTGGATGGGTGCCACAGCAGCCACGGGTGGGCTCCGCAGTGGGGTGCAGGGGTGGATGGGTGCCACAGCAGCCACGGGTAGGCTGTGCAGTGGGGTGCAGGGGTGGATGGGTGCCACAGCAGCCACGGGTAGGCTGTGCAGTGGGGTGCAGGGCCCAGGCACGCTGACAACTGAAGGGACCTCACCGGGAAGGGCGGTTGGGTGACCCCCGGAGCCCCCCGCCCCACGCCAGCCCGTGTGCCCGCAGGGTGGTGAGCGGCTCGCGGGACGCCACGCTGCGCCTGTGGGACATCGAGACGGGGCAGTGTCTGCACGTGCTCATGGGCCACGTGGCCGCCGTGCGCTGCGTGCAGTACGACGGGCACAAGGTGGTGAGCGGCGCCTACGACTACACCGTCAAGGTCTGGGACCCCGAGAGCGAGAGCTGCACCCACACGCTGCAGGGCCACACCAACCGCGTCTACTCCCTGCAGGTACAGCCCCCTGAGCCCCCCAAAACCCACCCAATCCCACCCCCTGACCCCCAATCCCACCCACACGCTGCAGGGCCACACCAACCGCGTCTACTCCCTGCAGGTACAGCCCCCTGAGCCCCCCAAACCCACCCAATCCCACCCCCTGACCCCCAATCCCACCCACACGCTGCAGGGCCACACCAACCACATCTACTCCCTGCAGGTACGGCCCCTCTGACCCCCAAACCCACCCAATCCCACCCCCTGACCCCCAATCCCACCCACACGCTGCAGGGCCACACCAACCGCGTCTACTCCCTGCAGGTACAGCCCCCTGAGCCCCCCAAACCCACCCAATCCCACCCCCCTGACCCCCAATCCCACCCACACGCTGCAGGGCCACACCAACCGCGTCTACTCCCTCCAGGTACAGCCCCCTGAGCCCCCCAAACCCACCCAATCCCACCCCCTGACCCCCAATCCCACCCACACGCTGCAGGGCCACACCAACCGCGTCTACTCCCTGCAGGTACGGCCCCCCTGACCCCCAAACCCACCCAATCCCACCCCCTGACCCCCAATCCCACCCCCTGACCCCCAATCCCACCCACACGCTGCAGGGCCACACCAACCGCGTCTACTCCCTGCAGGTATGGCCCCTGAGCCCCCCAAACCCACCCACTGACCCCCAATCCCACCCCATCCCACCCCCCAACCCCCAATCCCACCCAATCCCACCCCCTGACCCCCAATCCCACCCACACGCTGCAGGGCCACACCAACCACATCTACTCCCTCCAGGTACAGCCCCCTGAGCACCCCGTGCCCACCCACTGACCCCCAATCCCACCCCATCCCATCCCCCGACCCCCAGTCCCACCCCCTGACACCCAATCCCACCCCATCCCACCCGCACGCTGTAGGGCCACACCAACTGCGTCTACTCCCTGTAGATACAGCCCCCCAAACCCACCCACTGACCCCCAATCCCACCCCCTGCCCCCTAATCCCACCCACACGCTGCAGGGCCACACCAACCGCGTCTACTCCCTCCCCCCAAGTCCACCCAATCCCACCCCCCGATCCTCAATCCCACCCCCCCGACCCCTAATCCCACCCAATCCCACCCCCCAACCCCCAATCCCACCTGGTTAGCCAGAGGGCTCACGAGCACCCCACTGAGCCCTGCTGCACCTCGCTGAGCCTGCTGGCACCCCATTTAATCCTGCCAGCACCCCATTTAGCCAAAGGACTCACAAGCACCCTGGTTAGCCTGCTGGCACCCCACTTAGCCCTGCCAACACCCCACTAAGCTCTGCTGGCACCCTGGTTAGCCTGCCAGCACCCCAGTTAGCCATTCTGGCGCCCCACTGAGCCTGCTGGCACCCCAGTTAGCCAAAGGGCTCAGGAGCACCCCACTTAGTCCTGCTGGCACCCCACTTAGTCCTGCTGGCACCCCACTTAGCCAAAGGGCACATGAGCACCCCACTGAGCTCTACTGGCACCCCGGTTAGCTGAAGGGCTCACGAGCACCCCACTGAGCCCTGCCAGCACCCCACTTAGCCAGAGGGCTCACAAGCACCCTGGTTAGCCTGCTGGCACCCCAGTTAACCAAAGGGCTCATGAGCACCCCACTGAGCCCTTCTGGTGCCCCCCATGAGCCCTGCCAGCACCCTGGCTAGCCAAAGGGCTTATGAACCCCCTACTGAGCCTGCCAGCACCCCAGTTAGCCAAAGGGCACATGAGCACCCTGCTGATTCCTGCTGGCACCCCGGTTAGCTGAAGGGCTCACGAGCACCCCACTTAGTCCTGCTGGCACCCTACTGAGCCCTGGCGGTACCCCACTGAGCCTGCCAGCACCCCAGTTAGCCAAAGGGCTCACGAGCACCCTGGTTAGCCTGCTGGCACCCCACTGAGCCCTGCCAGCACCCCACGTAGCCAAAGGGCTCACGAGCACCCTGGTTAGCCTGCTGGCACCCCACTGAGCCTGCCAGCACCCCAGTTAGCCAAAGGGCTCACGAGCACCCTGGTTAGCCTGCTGGCACTCCACTGAGCCCTGCCAGCACCCCACATAGCCAAAGGGCTCACGAGCACCCTGGTTAGCCTGCTGGCACCCCACTGAGCCCTGCCAGCACCCCACGTAGCCAAAGGGCTTATGAGCACCCTGGTTAGCCTGCTGGCACCCCATTTAGCCCAGCCAGCACCCCCACTGAGCCAAAGGGCACACAAGCACCCTGGTTAGCCAAAGGGCACATGAGCACCCCACTTAGCCTGCTGGCACCCCACCTGAGCCCTGCCAGCACCCTGCCAAGCCCTGCCAGCACCCCACTAAGCCTGCTGGCACCCTGCTCAGCCCCTGCCAGCACCCCATTTAGCCCTGCTGTGCCGCAAAGGCCCTCCCTTCTCCTCCCTTCTCTTCCCTTCTCCTCCCTTCTCCTCCCTTCTCCTCCCTTCTCTTCCCTTCTCCTCCCTTCTCCTCCCTTCTCCTCCCTTCTCCTCCCTTCTCCTCCCTTCTCCTCTCCCTTCTCCTCCCTTCTCCTCCCTTCTCCTCCCTTCTCCTCCCTTCTCCTCCCTTCTCCTCCCTTCTCCTCCCTTCTCCTCCCTTCTCCTCCCCTTCTCCTCCCTTCTCCTCCCTTCTCTTCTCCTCCCTTCTCCTCCCCTCTCTTCTCCTCCCCTCCTCTTCTCCTCCCTTCTCCTCCCCTCCCTTCTCCTCCCCTCCCTTCTCCTCCCCCTCCCTTCTCCTCCCCTCCCTTCTCCTCCCCTCCCCTCCCCTTCCCCTCCCCCTCCCCTCCCCTCCCCTCCCCTCCCCTCCCCTCCCCTCCCCTCCCCTCCCCTCTCCTCCCCTCTCCTCTCCTCTCCTCTCTCTCCTCTCCTCTCCTCTCCTCTCCTCTCCTCTCCTCTCCTCTCCTCTCCTCTCCTCTCCTCCCCTCCCCTCCCCTCCCCTCCCCTCCCCTCTCCTCCCTTCTCCCCTCTCCTCCCCTCTCCTCCCCTCTCCTCCCCTCTCCTCCCCTCTCCTCCCCTCCCCTCCCCTCTCCTCCCCCTCTCCTCCCCTCTCCTCCCTTCTCCCCTCTCCTCCCCTCTCCTCCCCTCTCCTCCCCTCTCCTCCCCTCTCCTCCCCTCTCCTCCCCTCTCCTCCCCTCTCCTCCCCTCTCCTCCCCTCTCCTCCCCTCTCCTCCCCCTCTCCTCCCCTCTCCTCCCCTCTCCTCCCCTCTCCTCCCCTCTCCTCCCCTCTCCTCCCTTCTCCCCTCTCCCCTCCCTGGGCCGGGTCCCCCCACACCGACCGCGTGTCCCTGGGCAGTTCGACGGGACGCACATCGTGAGCGGCTCCCTGGACACGTCGATCCGGGTGTGGGACGTGGAGAGTGGGAACTGCCTGCACACCCTGATGGGCCACCAGTCCCTCACCAGCGGCATGGAGCTGCGGGACAACATCCTGGTGTCCGGCAACGCCGACTCCACCGTCAAGATCTGGGACATCAAGACGGGCCAGTGCCTGCAGACGCTGCAGGGTGAGCCTGGGGCTGGGCGCTGGGGCTCCTCCTGCTCCCTGGGGGTGCTCCTGGGGGGGGGATTTGGGGCGGGGGGCTGGGAGAGCAGATCTGGCACAGCACAGAATCCCGGGCTCAGCAGGTTGGAAAAGCTCTTCAAGGTCAAGTCCAACCGTCCCTGTGCTGTGCCGGGGCGCAGGGAGGCAGCCAGGAAGCACAGGCACACCAAGGGCACGGGGCTGCTCAGCCCCCCTCTTCCAGACCCCAAAAACCAGGGGCATCTCCCCCCACATAGACCCCCAAACCCCCCACCAAGCCCACCAGGGGTGCTGCTCAGCCCCCCAAAACCAGAGCACCTCCTCCCCCATAGACCCCCCTGACTCTCCACCAGCTCCTACCTCCCCTCCCCCAAATTCCAGGCCCCTACCAGCCACCATGGTGCTCCTCAGCCCCCCCAAACCCAGTGCACCTCCTCCCCCGTAGACCCCCCAAACCCTCTATGGTGCTCCTCAGCCCCCCAAAACCAGGGCATCTCCCCCCCCATAGACCCCCCAAACCCTCCACCAGCCACCACAGTGCTCCTCAGACCCCCCAAACCTGGTGCACCTCCTCCCCCATAGACCCCACCAAACCCTCTACCAGCCACCACGGTGCTCCTCAGCCCCCCTCTTCCAGACCCCAAAAACCAGGGCATCTCCCCACCCATAGACCCCCCAAACCCTCCATGGTGCTCCTCAGCCCCCCAAAACCAGAGCACCTCGTCCCCATAAACCCCCCAAACCCTCCACCAGCCACCATGGTGCTCCTCAGCCCCCCAAACCCAGGGCACCTCCTCCCCCATAGACCCCCCTGACTCTCCCCCAGCTCCCCCCTCCCCTCCCCGAACTGCAGCCCCCTCCCTGGGGTGCAGGGGTGTTGCTGCCCCCCTGCAGAGCTGGGCTCACCCCCCGTGGGGCTCCCTGGGGGCCGCTGGGCCTGTGGCAGGTCATCCTCTGGCTGTTGAGCTCCAGGATGCGGGTGGTGATGCCTTTGACATGGAGAAGATCATCCAGGGAGCTGAAGCCCTTCAGTTCCTGCAGGGAGAGAAGGGGAAGGCTGGGGATGGAGCTGGGAAGCTCCTGGAGCCCAACCGGCCCCGTCCTGTGCTGCCCCAGAGCCCTGAGCACCCATCTCCCCTCTGCTAAACACCCCCAGGGGTGGGGACTCAGCCCCCTCCCTGGGCAGCCTGGGCCAGGCCCTGACCCTGTTCCAGGCCCATCTCA